>VXBI01005058.1:361771-410942 GCA_013397375.1 Toxostoma redivivum | reverse complement strand
GAATAGAATAGAATAGAATAGAATAGAATAGAATAGAATAGAATAGAATAGAATAGAATAGAATAGAATAGAATAGAATAGGAGTGTGTGATTTCACATTTTGAAATTTGAGGTTTTTATAATACAGTAATAGGTATGGGACAAGATGGAAGTTCTTGGGTGTTGTTCCTTTCTGTCTTCTTCCTTCCTCATAATGGTTTCAGGTAGTAGTTTCTGGTTAGAGAGTTAGTGCTGCACTGCAGGTCACAGGAGTTTGGTTATTGGGTCAAAAGTATAAATAATATAGGTGTTAATTCTCTATTGGACTGTTTAGCTTTAAGAGACCTTGTAACTAGCTAGATTCATCTCCATTTTGCTCACTTTTAGCTGGTAGCTAGAAGTGTTGCAGAACTCTCTGTACTTTAGATAAGATTTAAAAAACAGCCAAGCCCAAACACATGAAAATTCATCTCCCTCGTGTTTTTAATCCTGACTCTGAGTGAAGGCAGAAGGAACTGCAGACAAACACTAATGAAGTGGTGCAAATACCACCCTTTACAGTGGACCAACCCAAAAGTGGCCCTCAGTCAGCTCTGATGTATCCACACAGGACAACTGCAGGATACAGCCTGACCACCCCACTGGTTTTCCCCACCTGCTCCCACCCCATCTCTTGGCCAGTTTGGCAGTGTGGCCCTGGCTCAGCATTGTTGTTGGCAGCTTCTTCTCTGGGGGTCTCTCCTCTGCAATTCAGGAAATTTTGAAAGAGGCTCAGGTAGAAATACATGGAAACAGAAGGTTTTCCCTAGTGCATCTGGTTTGTAGCAAGGAGGAAACCTTTCCATGGGCACAGATCCAGGGGAGGGGAGGTCAGAGCACTTGGGGAGGCTCAGCCAGCACACAGTGGCCAGAAGAGGGAGTTCTGTGGCTGTCCCGTGGCTTGGGATGCCTGGAAGGGCTGGGAACTCACTCCATCCGTGCAGAGCAGTGCTCAGCACTGAGCTGGTGAGCAGTTTCTCTCTGTTGCCTGAGCACAAGTGTGTGTGTGTGGATGGTGTGCTCTGCTCTGCCTGCATTAAGGGCCAGGTGACAGCCTGGCATCCAGTGTCCACCTCCTGTGGTCAGTGCTGCTTAAGGGATGGCAGGAAAGGAGCAGGGATGTGGCAAGCCCAGTCTCAGAGGATCTGGGCTGTCCCTGCACATCACAGGCCTCTCTGTGCCATTCCTGGCTCTGCAGGAGCTGGGTGTGGACACAAGATCCACAGGATGTGTTGGTTTGTGGGGAGCCAGCTGGCTCACGGGCAGTTAAAAATGAGCTTGGCGGGTGTCTTTTAGCACAGTGGCTTCATTGTTGGTCAGGACCATGAAGATTTTGGCTGGATTTCTTCCTGTTCATCTGGCCTGGTCACTACCAGCTTCCCACTGCCTTCCAGGAGCCACACCATGCCCAGGACCCCTCATGCTTGGTCACCTTGACCCTCTTTCTGCTCCCAGTGTTGTTTGCACAGTAAGAGCTGCTAACACATGGTCTTCCTGTTTCTTGCTTCAGTTCCATGGGGTCCTCCTCATATCCACCCTGTATCTCCAGAAGAGAAAGTTATATCTATCTATATCTATATCTATATCTATATCTATATCTATATCTATCTATATCTATCTGTATCATCTAGAGATATTGATATAGATGATATAAATGATAGAGATAGATGGAGATAGAGATAGAGATCCACCCACTCCAGATATGGAAAAGAATGCTTTTGGTGGCCACCAGCTTCATCTTAGGAAGTGCCCTTGTCCTTTGGATTTTTTTTTTTCTGAGGACTGCTCTCTGTCAAAATCCCTCTTTTTGGGGTTAAGGCTTTCTCCCTGTGAAGTGTTCCTTGCTGCAGCATTCTGGGGAGAGGAGATCAGAGAAGGGAAGCAAGTTCCTTTCCCACCCCAGTGAGACTGCACTGGTCACAGCACCAGATCCCTAGGGAATGCTCATTTAGGGAGCATTATTATTATATTCTATTATTTCTACCTCTCACACTTTCAAAGAGAGGTCATCCCTCCCAAGATGTTGTTTACACTGCTAGGAGAAGACCCTGCAAAGGTTACTCCCAAAGGCTGCCTGAGGTCTCTTGCAGCACCTGGGGTGTGCTGATGGCAGCAGGGGGGAAGGGACAGCCTTGGGGGTGGCTCTGCAGCCCCTCAGCTCCGGGCTGTGCCTGCCCACATCTTCCCCTTGCCTTGTCTGAAGCCAGGATGTTTCAGCAAAGGCATTTGAGCTGACACATCTGAGCAGGCTGCAGTGCCACCTCCCACAGCAGCTGCCTGGCACACTGTGGGGTGCCCAGCACCCTCAGACCAGCTTTCCTAATCCTTCTGCTCATCTCTTGGCAATCACATCCATCTGGAATGTCACATCTGGGCTGTCACAGCCTCAATAAAGCTTTGAAGAAAGGTCATTGGAATATTGGTGAAACCATACTGAAACCCTCCAGCCATGTGCAGTGTTTGCATGGCCCTCTGCCCCCTCCCCATCTTCCCAGCAGTGCTGCAGCAGCCCCAGATTAACAATGAGCAACTCCTGGGGGGAGGGCTGAGAGCTGCATGGCCAGGGCTGCTTTCACTCCTAGATCTGGGGAAAGTTTGCAATCCCTGTGTTTATTCTCCAAATACATTCAGCCACAGGTCAGCCAAAGCTATTTGCAGATCTCTGCTGTCACACAGACAAGCCAAGTAGATGCTGTTATTTTTTTTTGAAGTTGAAAAATGTTTTGCTTGGGCATTTTTTAGCATAGGTTCCTAAGAAAACAAGACTGGCAGCCCACACTTCCCACTCCAGCAACCTTTGACTCCACGGGCCACTGAAAACCTTATTTGAAAAAAGGATTTTAGGCCTCAGAAACACGATGCTCCTCTGTGTTTCATGAAAGCAGGCAGCTGAGTGGAGGAAGGAGATTTTTCTCTTCCTCAGTGGAGTGGAGGGAGGGGGCAACAGGGTGGCTTCAACCCTTATTAGACCCTGGAGAGTCTCTGGAGCAACCCTCGAGCTATTCAGAGCCTTCTTGTGCACTGCTCCTGGTGGAATAACTTGATGAAAGAAAGCACTTCTGGAGATTTTTGGTTTAGCTGGGATTTCACTTGGCATCAGTAAGGGAAATCATCTTCCCCACACCTCTGGGGAGCTGGGAGCTCCCAGGAGTTCCAGCCCAGCAGCCTGGTTTTGGATGGGGACAGTTTACACCCCTGACTGAAAACTCCTATTTTCTCTAGCTTAGAGTACCCTTGGAGGTCTCCAAATTTCTCCCAGCTCAAAAACAAGGCAGAGATGCACCCTGTGGAAGCAGATGGGCTAAAGTAGCCACCACCTTTATTTACACTTTGTGGGGCTTTGTACCCTCCTTGTCCCTGCAGGGAGATTTGCTGTTGCAAAGGCATTTCCAGTTGTGGAGGTCAGTGCTGGAAGGATTTTAAAAAAAAATTAAAAAAAGAAAAGACAAAAAGGCAAAAAAACCCCCAACCCATCTTGATTTTTTTGGTCTGTGGATGGAGCAGAGCCTCAGCTGGGAGCCACCAGGGCAGGCAGATGGAAAAATCAGCACCAGAGCTGAGCTGGCCTCCAGCAGAGAATTTGGGGTTTCCTCCTGAACAGTCTGTGTTAAATAGGTTCATGTGGAGCTTTTCACCTGGTTTGGATCTGTGGACCCATGTGAAGGAAATGCAGCAGGTCAAATATTTTGCAGGGTTTTGGGGAGTAGGGAAGCTGCTTTTCACAGAAACCCACGGGACACATGGATTAAACAAGTTTTCTAGTGGTCTGGGAAGCAGCTTTGCAGATTTTTTGGTAGGGTAAGAAAGGAGTTGGAGATCTTTGTTCAGCCTCTGCTGTCAGAAGGGATGTTTTTCATGAATAAAATTGCAGTTTAAAGGGAGAAGAAATGGTTTATGTTTTGGGTTTTTTCCCTTCAGCCTTCAGGATATGGTCTTTATAATCAGCTGAAGTTTTGAGGGGGAAAAAAATGTGGAAATTTTCCTTCCAAAAGGCTGAAACCAGAAAACATCACAATTGTTGAAATGGGTTTTTCCCAGAGTGTTTCTTGAATGTAACATGTGTTTCAGAAGTGACGTGATTTCACAGGCTGTAAAACCAGCAACTGGTCTCATCAAAAGGACATTGCTTCCAGTGGGAATACTTTTAAGGACAATGGGCTGAGTGGCAGGCTGACCTCATTGCAAACCTTCTTGGGTTGGAAAAGTGGAAATTTTTCCTGTTGACTTCCAACCAGCTTTGGTGCTGGGTGAGTGAACAGCAGTGGAAACAAAGAAATGAAGTTAAATAAAGGGGTGTTAAATAAAGGGGAGTGGTAATTCCCTGCTGACACCAGGAGTGCATCCCACAGGTATGGAAAAAAATTATTTTTTAGGGTTTGGGCTCTGCTGGTGATTTCTGATGTGATGTTTCTGTTTCCATCCCTCAGTGCCATGGCCACCTACTCTGCCACGTGTACCAATGCCAGCCCAGCACAGGGCATGAACATGGCCAACAGTATTGCCAACCTGAGACTGAAGGCAAAGGAATATAGTTTACAGAGGAATCAGGTGCCCACAGTCAATTAACAGCTGGGGGCCTTGCAGAAGGAGAAAACACAACAGCACCCGTCCTGCTTCGCAACAGAAGGAAAAAAAAAAAAAGAAAAAGAGAAAAAAAAACATAAAAAGAAAAGAAAAAAAATAAAAGAAGAAAAAAAAGCCAACCCTCACCCAGAACTGAATATGGGGAGCAAACAGAACCTGTGAGTGATAAGGTTCCTCCTTCCTTTTGGGATAATGCCACCGTTTTGTTTTTTTCTTGTTATCGTCGGGTTTATTGCTTCTGCTCAGTATACTACGAGCTTCTTCAGTAAAGGACAGTCTCACCCTCGCTGGTTTCCATTTTTGTACGGACTGCAGGAGGAAACCCCTGCCAATCTCAGCCCAGGACAAGTGCCACCAGCAGCATGCTGAGATGCAAAGCTTGCTCATCTCCCCGCTGCCCCAGCTCACCCTAGAAGAAGAATTGGTTTGGTCACCAATTTCCACGATACCCACCCTACCCTCATCCCCCCAGTCCCCTGTGCCACAGAGGCAGCACATTCCTATCAGTCTGCCAGAAGCCCATTCATGCAACAAGATGGATTCCTGCTGTCTTGAGTTGCCTGGAAAACCTCCCTGGGCTCTGCAGAGCTCCATTGTTTTGTTGAGTATTCCCAGCACTGCTGCCTCAAAAAGCCAAAGAGGAGAGCAAAGCCAACGTGGGTGTGTGAGCAGGGGGAGTGCAGCAGGGGGATCTCTGTGTAGTGCCAAGAACAGGACTGTCAGGACACTCCTTTCTATGCCTTACAGTTTGTGCCACAGGGAAAGGCGTTGTCCAGATGCATTTGTTTTATATATACTGTATATATTTATATATATAAGATAATACATGCAAGCTTGGTTGGTGTTTTTTATTAAACAAAATAAAATCTGTTGAAAGCCTTCAGGATGTTTGTGCTGCATCCAGGTGGAGCTGGTGCATTGAAATTCCAGCCACAGCCTCCCTCACCCTGTCAGAGCTCTTCCCTGCAGCCTTGGGCAGTGCTGGAAAAGGCAATCCTCCTGTGAGAAACCCCAAAGAAGTGGTGCTGCAGGGAGCCACGCTCCTCTGCAGGTTTTCCCCATGGGCAGCTTCACAGAGCACAGCAAGGATCTCCCCTGCCTGGTTCATGTGGCTCTTGGGACATGCAGGGATATCCCCAGGGAAAGGCTCTCTGAGCACAAGGGGTGCCTCAGCATGGAGCATCCCACCAAAGATCCCAGAACACTGCTCAGGAAGGCTTGTCCTACAATCTTAACCATTAACCTTACAACCTTAACCCTTCTCCCTACCTGTTCTCCTCCCTCTGGGCTCTGGAGACCTAATGAGGACCTAATTTATTTATCTCCACAAAGAGCAGAGGAGATGCAGCCCAAAAGGCATTTCCTCACATGAGCACCCTGAGGAAATGAGGATCTTTCTCATTGCTGGCTCATCCCCTCACATTTGGGGGAGGAGGGGGTTGATTTATGACAAATAGCACTTGTGTCCAAACTGAGAGGGACTTTGCCATGGAATGTTCCCACTGGAGACAGCAGAGCTAGTCCATGATCCAGGCTGGAGCATGAGGGAAGGAGAATGAAGCTCAGTCATGAGAAACATGGAGTGGCTCAGATCTGCACCCTGGTGATTGCTGCAGACACACTGGGCATATGGAGATGTCTGACAGTGGGCTTTGATAGCCTAAAACAGCATGTTGCAGGAAAAGAGGAATCATCTCTTTAAAGTGTAGGTGAAAATTAAACTGGCAGAGGGTGAATGGAAATCCAGCCAAAATATTTGAGCTAGCACAAGGAAAAAAGCCCAAAATCCAAACTGGAGTAAGCTGTGCCTGTGATTGTATGCATTGCTGCTGGATTTTTTTTCCCTCCCTGTGTGGGTATTTTTGAGGAAAAAAAAACCATAATTGTGATCAGGACAAAAAGCTGAAAGTCACAGGCAGAACACCAGGGAAAGGGAGGCAGGGGGAGATCTGTGTTTGAGATCGCTTTTTTTGGGCACCTGCAGTCTGAAGAACCTAACATGTGAAAACCAAAATATTTTTGCCCTGCATAGCGTGGGTTCAGCTCCTGGAAAGGCTGAGCTGGAATAGAGATCAGATAGAGCAAAAGGAATAAAATAGGAATTTATTGAAAGGATTCACCTTGGGCAGTGCAAGAGCCTGGATGGGGCTACACCCAAATCAAATCCAAGATGGATCCTGGTCTCGAGTTTTACACTTTTATAAGTTTTGGTTCATCTACATATTTGGGTCAGTTATCCACCCACAGCCCTAGGCCATGAAGTCTCAGCCCCCTGGCTTGCCCCCTTGCCATTGTTTCTGCTTTTTGGGTACCAGTTGTCCTTGATTCTCTAGCCAGAAAGGAATTGTTTTGTCACTCCCCTGTGAAGAGACCTTACTAACACCTAATATGAAGTTTCAGAGTTACACACTGAGCAGCAGAGATTCTGAAAAATATAAAAGCTGAAACCTAAGGCATCAGGTCCAGCTCCTGGAGCCGAGTGATCGTGCTGGAAATCTCAGGCTGCACTTAGGAGCTCACTCCTGCTTCCCCTGCCTGCACAAACACACAAACTGCTGAAGAATGTGTCAGAAAGGACCTGATGCCTTTGAGTAACATCACCCAGAGGTTGAACTGGTTGTGGAGCACCTTAAGCTGGTGCTCTCCACTCTCCTTCACAGCCCACCCCCATCCCAGCAGTGACAGCAGCCTGGATGAATTCCCCTGTGCTGGCCTGAGCCCTCCCCCTGGAGTTTCAGCTCTTTCCTTCAGTGTCTCGCTGGCCTGGGGCTTTCCCCCAGCCTTTTCTGCAGTGGAAAAACCACCCTGAGCAGCTTCTGTTGTTATCTGTGTAGGGACATCACTTTGTGAGGTTATCTGGGGCATGAAGCTCCTGGTGCCCCATCACCCAGCTGTGGGCTGAGATCATCCCCACGCTGTGATCTCACAGGAGGGGGCTCACAAATGCCTGTGCAAGCCCTTGTTCAGCCTCCTCACTTCATCTGAATTGCCTGGCATGGGGTTAGGCTCACAGCTCCTGCAGGAAGGCTGTGGAAGCTTCTGCACCTCCAGTTTGGGCTGGGTCTTGCCTTGGCTCGGGCTGCTTAGTCAGGGATGCCACCACACTTTATCAGTTCAGATGAGACCTCTACATCCCCTCTGGTGGCCCCATAGTGCCTTGTTTACGTGGATTTACTAACCAGAGTCCAGCTGGATGAGCAGGCAGCTTTGGGTGTTTGTTTCTTTATTGCTCAGCCAAAAGACAGCCACTTGTCTATCAAGCCAAAGAGAAATTTTAGAGTTGTGTATGTTTAATCTGTATTTTATTAAACTGTGTGAATATGTGTGCAAATCAAGGGCCTTATCCTCAAAGAGTGGAGTTCTCCAGGGTTTCAGGAGATTTTTCAGTTGTAGCTCTGGGAAGTTGCCATGGTGACCACGGTTATCCTGAAGTCTGGGTACCATCCAGGGGAGAAAATGTGTCTTTAGGCATTTTCCTTTTGCCTGCTCTGTTTTCTCAGGCTCCCCCTTTCTCAGCAGAGGAACAGGTGACTGATTCCCTCCAAGTGGGAATTTTGTGCATGACAGGGATGGATGATTGATGAGGCTGGATTTCCAGATGGAAATGTATCCTGTAAATTACCCCTTGCTTTGTGATGTAAAATGTACAGTGTTTGCACTAGAATAGAAATTATAATTTTCAATAAAAGGGGAAGACCCTCCCCAGTCCTTTCTGTAAGCTGCCACATCTGTGTCACTGTGTTGCTGCCCTGAGTGTCCTGCAGTGTTGTCTGGGAACTCTCTGGAGCCTTGCAGGGGAAAACAGGAGCTCGTGGAGCTGGGCTTGGGGTCAGGCAGCTGCAGGTTCAGCAGCAGTGGGAGGCAGGAAACATCCACAAAGCCTTCTCCGAGAAGAGATGGAGTTCAGGAAGAGTGGGCATCCATCCCCCTGCACCCCAGGCTGGGCAGGCAGCAGTGGGGCTGAATTTGGGGCAGAAGGAGAGCAGAGAAGGGAGGTGAGGGAGGGATGGACATCCCCTCTGTGGGGGCTGGGGATGGGTGACCAGCAGAGAAGGAGGGGAAGCAAGAAAGGAGAGGGAAGGGGTTGAGTGCCAGCAGCTGTGCAGGAGTGAACAGAGCTGGGCTCAGCAGGGAAATCCCTCACTGCAGAGCAAGGCAGGAGCTCAGAGGCTCATTAGGGCTAATTAGTGAGAGCAGGGGTGGGAGTGGTGCTGGTTTTGTCTCCTGAAGATGTGAAGCCAGGCTGGGGTTGCTGAGCTGTGCTCCAGGGCTGGGAGCTGCAGCTGGGTGGGGGGAGATACTGGGGGGCTTCTGCAGCTTCCCTTCTTGGTCACTAAATGATCCATTCAGATTCGAGCCAGCTGCTGGGAATCCGGGCTGGCATCCTGCTGACCGTCCCTGGGCAGCTCCATTTCAGCAGGGCACACCCTGTTAGGGGGAGATGGGTATGTCTGCAAGGCCCTCGGCAGTCAGCCAAGCTTCATTCCTTGGGAAGCTGATTATTCCCTCCCCTGAAGCTGAAATAATAACCATATCACCCTCTTGCTTTTTATTTCTTGGTTGCCAAGAGAAGCAGGCTTGTAAAGAGCATCCCTTCCAAGTGGATTGTGAGACTGGTTTTGGGGTGGGCTGGAAGGAGCCTTGGGTGTCCATCCAGCTCCTGGGAGCTGCATTTGGCCAGGTGTCCATCTCCTGATGGCTCCAGCTCAGTTTGCTTTGGGTTTTCCAGCAGAACTGTGGCAGGAGCAGGGTGTGGCAGCCCCCAGGTGTGTCCTGAGCCTGCCCTGCGCTCTGTGGTGTCCCCACCATGGCAGCAGACTCCTGATGGGCTTCACAGCAAAGCCACATCTGCTCTCCCCTCAGTGACACAAAAGTGTCTCCATGCCTGAGGGTTTGCCCACAGGGGTTTTACAGTTCACCCTTTCCCTTCCTGCCCCTCCAGTGAGATCCCAGGTGGGCAGGGGCAATTCCCAGCAGCTCATTTGGGTCTCTGCAGCCTGGATTTGGGGCTCAGCACTGCTCCTGGCCTCACCTTCTTGTCTTTTCCAGCCTTCCCACCATTTGTTTTCCCGCCTCTCACCTGCCTGAAACTCTTCTTTGTCATCTTCTCATCTTAATTCAGCCAGCTGTGGCACAAGTGGGTTATTCTGTGTCTCTGCCTGTCCATCAGATGTGGTGAAATCACACAAAGCAGCAAAATTCAGGAGGGCAGAAGGTGTGGGGGAACTCCAGCTCCTTTCACAAGCAGGAAGGACCTGTGTGTCCTACCAGCAGATGCACTCAAGGGGGTTCAGAAATTAGGTTTGCAAAAAACAAAAACCTCTGGGAGGGAGAGCAGGCAGGCCAGCTGTCACTTTTGGGGGGCTGTGCTGTGTCCAAACCTTCTTCATGCCCCTGCTGGCTGCTGTGGGGCAGGAGGGCATCTCTGGGGCTGCTGGATCAGAGTGCCCTGGCAAGGCTGGGGCATCATCCAAGAGCCAGGTGATGATTCTGAAATGGCATTGAAGGGTCCTTGAAAGGAGTGGCTCCTTCCAAGGGTGTTGGAACCCAGAAACCAAACTGGGAGTTTTGAGCTTTCTGTGCTTTCTGGCACTGACCCCCAGGAGCACACTGCTTTTAACCTGAGACCTTGGAGAAGGCTTCCAAATTTGAGTGATGGAGTTAAAATCACAGGTGTGTGGTTGGAATAGAAATGTTTGATTTCATACAGTGAAGGGTTTGGAATTTGAAGGTTTTAGAATATAGTAATAGGTATGGGGCAAGATGGAGAATTTGGGGTGTTGTCTTTTTCCTGTCTTCTTCCTTCCTCTTCATGATTTCAGGCAGGAGTTTCTGGTTGGATAGTTGGTGCTGCACTGTGGATCACAGGGGTTTGGTTATTGGGTCAAAAGTATAAATAATATAGGTGTTAGGTTTTTATTGGACTGATGAGTTTAAGAGACCTTGTAACTAGCTAGATTCACCTCCATTTTGCTCACTTTTAGCTGGTAGCTAGAAGTGTTGCAGAACTCTGCCCTTTAGATAAGATTTAATAAACAGCCAGGCCTGAACATAAGAAAATTCGTCTCCTTCATGTTTTTAATCCTGACTCTGAGTGAAGGCAGAAGAAAATGAGGACAAGCCACTAATTAAGTGGTGCAGTTAAGTCCCACATTTATGTGGGTGCCCCCACATTTAAGTGGGGCTGGGAGATGGCTGTGCCTTGTCCTTCCCTGTGGTCTCCCAGTCACACCTTGTAGCCCTGAAGGCACTGCTGGGATGGAGCCCCAAGGCCTCCAGCAGTGAAGACAAAGCTCAGTGACTTTGGTGGGGCAGTTTGACATCCCTGTGCCATGGCAGGGATGTGCTGTGGGAGCTAACAGCAGGCTGAAGGATGGTAAATGGCCACCAGCACCTTATGATGTCTCTCTCCCTCTCTCTCTTTTTTTTTTTTAACTTTTTTAAGATCAGAGTTACTCTTTCCAGCACCTTGGCCAAATTTTGCTCTCTGCCTGGCTGCAGTCCCTCAGCAGGCTGGGACAGACACTGTTTTCCTTTGCTTCCTCTCTGCCTGTCCCAGCCCTGCCAGATGTTGTCCCACTGCCCAGAGGTGCTTTCAGAGCAGGGCCAGGTGGAGCCCTCCTCTCAAATGGGAGGTGTTAAAATTAGCCAGGCCATAAACCCATCTTGGGACATCACCAAGCACCACATTTCAGTGGCCAGTTGATGGGCTTGGTGCCACTCACCCAAAAAGCTGCTGAGTGAAGGAGATGAGAGCTCTCCATGGCCACCCCCAAGGAGCAGAGGAGGTGATGAGCTTTCCTCCAGGTGAGAATGGGATTTGGGGATTTTTCACTCCTCAGAGGAGGAGCTCAGGTGGGAGCTGTCCTGTTTGAGCTATTTTCAAGTCAGTCCCATCATTTCCTCCCTTGCCTCAGCAGAGGGCTGTGAGCCTTGTAGGGGCAGGACCCTCATGGGATATCCTGGAGGAGAGCTGAGCTCTTTGCTCATCTGGCTGGTGAGGGTTGGGTGGGACAAGGAGCCAGGGAACTGTGCCATGTGCCCCCTCCTGCCAGCATCCTGTGGAATCTTCAGCCCATCCTTGGAGACAGCAGCACCTCCCCAAACTGGCTGCAGGACCAAGACCTTCTGGAGCATGTTTTCAGTCCTTATCTGAGAGGCTAGCACAGCTCCCCAGGCTGGCAGGAGATTTGTTGCAGTGGCTTGAAGGCTGTATCTAAAGCTGATTGAAAAATGGAGTTCCTTTTCCTGTGGCAGCATCCAAGATTTACATATTTGACTTTGGCCCAGATCAGGCCAAGGAGTGGAAATCTCTAAAAATACTGCAAGGGAAATGCAAATATGCACAGGCATGGCAGGAGAGCTGACACGATAGATTTTCCAGCCTTGCTGAAGTGGAACATGCTGAGATTTTGGAAAAAAACCACTCCAAGAAAACTTGCATTTCAGTGATGTCTGTGCCCCAATGAAGTGTCCAAGCAGGATGCTCCACATCCTGAGCTTGGCAGCACCTGGGCTGTTTGCTCTGTTTTGGGCCAGTTCTGGGTGTCTCCTGTGACTGGGTCAGCCCAAGGGATGGACTTTTACAGGAATTGTGTGCACAGACAAAACAGCTTTGCAAATTCGAGGTCCCTGCTCCATGCCCATCACCCAGCTCTTTTAACACCATGATGACCTCCCAGTGCTCTCCAGACTGAAACTCAGGGTGGGAAGAGCAGAACCCCAGGAGAATGGGCTGCCCAAAAGCACAGGAACCTGGGCTGGGAGTCGTGGTGAACGTGCTAACTGCTTGTTTTGGCAATGCATGATATTTCCTTTTTTAAATTTTTTTTCTTTTTCTTTCCTTTCCCTTTGCAAACCATTTGTCAAGGTGGGGTTTCACTGATGGAATGCAGATGTTCAAGAAGATTTTCAGAGGTAAATGCATTAAATAAATGAATAAAAAGCCATTCCAATACAATGGCTTGCCTGTCACAAGAGGCCAAAGGGGAAGGTCCTGATGCATCTCCTCCACCACAGGGTGACTTCTCCCTCCTCAGTCTGCATCTGTGGCCAACCTCACTTCACCAAGGACAACTTGGCATCTTGGAATAATAATAAATAGCAATAATCTGTCTTTGATTTCACCTCCCTCTTTTCAGTGATGAATGGCTTCCATCACAGCCTGGAGGAGAAGCAGCTGCCGATGGGGGCCAGGGTGGCTTCTCCAGGGTTTATTGTTCTAATCATGGCCTGAGTGAAAGTGGCAGCCTGAAGATGAAATATCTGCTGAAAAGAAATCCTAACACTGGGTGCCTCCACTTAGCTCCACTCCTACTAAGAACTTATTTTTGTTGGACACTGAGGAGCACGATTTCGACCAACCATTCCCTAAAATGCCACTTCTGGCTGTGTTGATGCTGTTGGCTTTGCTGCCTGTGCTGGGAGCTCTTAGACCAACCTGGAGCCTTCTGCTGGGGCCTCTCCAGCCTTGCCAGGTATGGGATTTTTTGGTGGAACAGAAGCCATGGCACTGAACAGGGCTTTGCCATCCCAAAGGAGACAAGAGGAGATGGTGGGCATGAGCTCTGCTCCCTGTTCCAGGGGAAGGACCCTTCCAGTGGGGCAGATGGGTGCCAGCAAAGGGGGGGAATGCCCTGGGTGACACCTAGGCAGCTCCCACCCAGCTGGTGGCCATCCCCACTGCACACCTCTGTCCTTTTCTGGGTGTCTGCAGTGCTCAGCACAACAAAACCCTGCTCTTCCCCCACTGCTGGCCCAGAGCCAGCACCCAAATGTGCATTTTGGGGCACACTGAGTGTCATGTGACATCCTGATGATGGTGGTGATGGTCTGTGAAGCTGTGGATAGACGGACAGCAAAAAATTTAGTCTCTAATGAGGATGGTGATCCCACCAGGCTGGGGCTCCTGGGAGGCACAGAGGGAGTTAAACATTCCATGCTGTTGTTCCAACTGGTGCATCTCGTATCCAAGCACCAGGAATATGGGGGAGAACAGTTAAAAATAGCCAATCTTCCAATGTTCCTGAAAAAAAAAAATTAAAAATGTTCTCATGTGCTCTGCTGGCTGCAGCTGCTGTTATGAAACAAAACATTTCCCATCAACAGCTCTTAGCCTTGGAGCCTGGGCTGTGATGCTGTTTATTACAGTAAGAGTGGTTATCAAGAATGGAACAAAAAAATCAGCAAAGTCCTGACTCTTCTGATTTAAAAAAATCAGATCATATGGCACTAATGGTGGCAGGAGGTGTGCTCTCCTTGCCTTGCCTAAAGTGAATTTTGTTGCATGTTTTGTTGCTGGTTTTATTAAAACTAACGGGAAGGAGATGGTGGACAATAATGCTGATTTCTCTCTGGCTTTTGTTCACCTTTGTTCATTAAAAAACAAGGAAAAAAAAACTGGAGGGACTTGTTAAGAGAAGGAAAAAAAATATTTTACCTGGCCAAAAAACACATATTCAAAATCTTTCAAGAGAGGTCTGAGTATATGTAAAACACCTCCAAAACTCTTATGCACTCAAATGTTACTATTTCAATGAGTTCTGACAGTTGATTTGATGCTGTGTGATGCTGCCTGTGCTTGTTTTTCCTGGGATATTGTCAAGGTGTGGGTCATGAAAAAAGCAAAGCTTGAAGATGCTGTGCTGGCCAGGATGGCAGCAGGGTTGGCCTTGCCTTGTTAGGAGTAATTAACACAAGAACACCCCCTTGGTTATTAATGGCAATTCCCATCAACCACTTGAATGCATTATTTTAATAATGTTGATGATGTATGACCAGACTGAGACCCAAGAGGGAACAATTTCAACTCGAAGAGGTTTGTCTTAGGAAGGATATTTTCTGTTAGAGAAAGAAAATAAAATTAAAGAAAAACAATGTTCCAGAGCTGTCCCAGCAGACAGAAAGATCTCCTGAACTTGCTGGACATGAGGATTTGTTCTTAACCAGCATCCCCTGGAAAAGCCACCTGCAACACTGAATTTATGTTTCTTTGTGGTGCAGATCGTCGCAAATTCTTCCAGTTTGCACTTCAGGAGCAGAGCTGTGAAATGTTTGGAGTGATTTGGAGCTAGATGGTTCTTCTCCATGTCTTGGATGTCCTGTAGCCCCACTGCTATTTCCTGGGTTTCATCCCTCTCCAGGTGTCCTGCTGCTCCTTTCAGGCTTTTCCTGATGCTTTTGGGATTCTGCAAGGAAGCAGCAGAGACCCTGCTGGCACCTTCCCACAGAGGTGGGTGGTGGGGCTGGGCTCTCTCCTGGCCTGTCACGGAGCAGGAAGGAGGGAAACACATCCCAAAAGGCTTTCCATCACCAGGCAGCTCCCTCAGCCCTTGGTGCTCAGTTTTATTAATGGAAACCATTAGCAGGGCACTGTCAGCAGGCTGCAGCGCTCCAGGACTCAGCCTCTCCCAGGGGCTGTCCTTGAGCAGGTGCAGGATCTCTGTGTCCCTGATAGCACCTCCTGTAACCCTATAAATCCCTCTCTGATTGCTGAGAGGATGGAAATCTACCCCAAACTGTGAGAGTTACCAAACATGACTGCATGATTGAGCCATAAATCCCATCAGCTTAGGGAAATGGCTGGTTCTACCGAGCTAAACGAGTCAAGACAGCTACTTAAGTATTCCCAAGCATCAGCTTGTTAAAATGCAGAGAGGAGCAGCCCAGAGATGTTTTCTCAGCAGCCATTTATCACACCTGTACAAGTCACAAACAGGTATGTGGCTTTTGGCCGTGCCTTTTGATTTCCAGAAGCGGAGACATGGCCAGGAGGAGCAGACTCAGGAGTTCAGGTGCAGGGGAGGAGCTGGGGCATCACCCTCACTGCTGCAGAAGGGACCCGTTTGGTGCTGCAGGCAGGTGGTGCTGTGGCATTTGCAGCTTCCACTTCTCAGGGAAGAGAGGTAAATGTGCTTGGGAAGGGGGCTGGGGTGGTGAGAAGCCAGCAGCTCCAAAAACCCAGTGAGGCACAAGATGAAAAACCACGTACTGATATGGTGAAGTAACAAATAATGGAGCTTTTTGACAGCCTGAGTGGGGAAAAAATAATTAAAAGCCTTTTTGTGCCGATATTTTATCATCCCAGGCTGCAAATGAATCCTTGTCTTGAGCTGGAACAGTCATGGATCTGCCCAGAGAGCCAAGGGCAAGGATTTACAGCATCTCCTCCTGTGACCCTCTCCTCCAGCAGGGTGCCTTTCCCCACTTGGGAGTCTCCATTCTCACACCCTGCTTTTTCATGCAGTGGAGGATGGTTTTTTTCCCTGCTGGAGCACAGGGGACACTGATATTCCACAACAGCTCCATGACCTGGGTGCTCACAGGCTGTGGGGAGGAGCTCCTGGGAGCTGATCCTTCTGCAGGCACTGGAAACTGAGCCAGGGCTGCAGAGCCTCTCTGTGCAAGGATCCCTGGAGTTCCCCCTGCAGGAAAATGAATCCAAATGTCCCAAAAGCTGGGACAACCCTGTTGTGTTTGCTTGGGGAGGATTTAAAGCCCCTCCCCTGCAGGACTGGAGTGCCAGGATTTGAGCTGTGTGTGACAGTGGGAAATGCAGTGTGTGTGTCTTGGTTTGAAAGGCAGGTGTTTGTTAAGAAAGGCAGGAGCCTCTCTTGAAATGGAAAATGTAAACCCACTCCCTCTAAATTATTATAATTTTGAAATTAAGGAGCTCTCAGGCAAAGATATGGGAATAGGTGTGGCAGTTCTTTACTAGGAAAATTAAAATAGAAATACAGTATTACAGAGAACAAACCCAAACCACTGCCAGAGTGAGAATCCAAGCTGACCCCCGTCAGTCAGTCAGGGTGTTGGTGCAGTCCCATTCAATGGTGGCTGCATCCTCCTGCAGTGACAGATGTGGTTCTGCTGGAGCAGTGCTCCTGTAGAAGGTGCAGTTTTCCTCCAAAGGCCCAGTGATGATGTGGAAGGGTCTGGTTTTCCTCTGGAATCCAGCAGAAGAAGCTGCTCTGATGTTCCAAATCTCCAAAACCAATGAATGCTTCCCTTTTGTGGAATTTCTGCAGCAATTCTGTGCTTCTCTCAAAAAAGCATTTGCAACATTACTGGAAGATCTCAAGAGGTCAACCCATCAGTTAACCTGCACATCCAAAATATGCAGGACCAGGTAATCAAAACATTTTGTGAGCTCAGTTGGTGCATGCAGACACTCTCAGTTCCTGAAAGTGAAAAAGGACTTTTTTCCACAGTTAAAAATAAACACAAGAATTGCTGATAACTTAATTTGCACGTGGGGTTCTATCCACTGCCTCACATTCTTTCCCGAAGGGAAAAGGGCAGGCCTGGCACATGGAAATTTCAGCCCTTTAAAGACTGCAATATAAAAGTGGAACATCTTGTAAATGCCCAAAACCTCTAGGAGGCTGATTCAAAAGGAAGTTTCTCTTGGGAGACAAGGTCCCTTTGAGACAACATTTTGGTTTTGAAAGTGGAAGCTGAGTGTGTGCAACAGGCTGTCAAAGAGCAGCCAGAACAGCACTCCCCAGCCCTGGGAATATGTGCTCAAAGGAGACTCACATCACACTGCCCCTTGCTCAGTGCCAGTCCCTGGGGCTCCCTGGGAGTCCTGTTGGCATCCTCTGGGCAAGCAGTGCTGGTGCTCTGTCTGGTAAAACTCCTGACAGTGCTGTACCCAAAATCTGAGCATCACATCCAGGCCTGAGCTCTCCTGTGGGGTTGGAAGGAGAGGCACAGCAGCACGCCCTGGGCAGGATGGAGTGCTAGGTCCAGACCTGTTAACCCAAGCAAAGGAAAAGCCCCGCCTGGAGGATGTCATCAAATTAACAAACTGAGCAGTTCCTCCTCCATAAAACTCTGCTGGCTTCCTCCCATCCAGCTGGGCTTTACCCTGTGGGCTTCACCCCTTTCCTCAGGGCTGGAGTTCAAGTGACCTACATCTCATTTCTCACTGCCTCCCGATGAGTGTTTTCATAATGTTTTTCTCCTTCCCAGCTCTGGGCACCTGCCAGAGCTCGAATCCTTCTGCTCTTTGACATCTGATTTGGTTCTCCACAGGATATTTCCTGCAGGGTTCACAGGAGTCTTGAGAGAGGCTGCCTGACCTTGCTGGCAGGGATGGGGGTGAGTCTTTGTGGCCCTATAAAGGTTTGGAGAGCACCAGAACTGGCTCAGCCCTGGCCAGGGACAGCACATCCCTTGGCTGGTGCCTCACAGAGATGCAGAGGGACCAGAGGAGCTGTGGTACAAGAGGGGGAAAAGGTGAGCAGGAGAAAAAAGAGGGGGGAAATATCCTCCCAGCTGTCATCCTCTCCCCTGCCAGTTGCTGATCCTTGGGATTTGATGCAGGATCGTGGGTCAGTGCCTGGATCTGAGCTGCTCAAGGCTGGTCCTGCTGTCCCAGCTCTGCCTTGCCCCAAGAAGGGTGGGAATGTCTGGAGATGCATGGGAGGGCTGGAAGGAGAGAGGTCAAACAGCAGCTCTCTGCAGAGAAGATGGGGAATGGGTTGAGGATGAAATGAGGAAATGGGAACAGGACTCCCTGTCTGGGAGGGGGCAGCAGAAGTGGGGACCATGAACGTGTCACTTGAAGCTGGTTGCTGTGGTGGAAACAAGTGGTCAGGAGGGACTGGCAGTGTGGGTGACACCCAGCAGTGCAGGAGAGGGAAGGTGTGTGCAGCAGGGTCTCTGCTGGGTCCCCCTCTCTGGGCTCTGCTGCCTGCTGAGATGTCTTGGTTTGAAAGGCAGGTGTCTGCTAAGAAAGGCAGAAGCCTCTCTTGAAATGGAAAATGTTAACTCCCTCTTCCAGATTATTATAATTTTGAAATTAAGGGGTTTTCAGGCAAAGATATGGGAAGAGGAGTAACAGCTCTTTACTAGGAAAATTTAAAAAAAAATTTAAAAAGTAATACAAAAAACAAATCACTGCCAGAGAGAGACNCTGCCTCACCTGTTTTAACAGATGGCCCATTAGCAGAGAGTATTTCCCACAGAGATAAGGATCACTGGTCCACCTGGTTTCAACAGATGGTGACAGAATACATACTTTTGGTCACATCCTGTATTGCAACCCAAGCCAAGCCCTTTGGGGTATTTAGCCCCACTTGCATGGCAGGAATCCCACCCCTCCCAGGCTTTTCTCTGCCCAGCAGCTGCTTTAGGATCAGTGGAGCTGTGGTGCGCTCTGGGCCATGTGGCTGGGAACGCCTCTGGAGAGGAGCTGTCTTTTGGTGCCTCTGCTTGCTGGACATCTCAGCAGGCTATTGACGCTCCTCTTGCATCCCAGAGCCTGAGCTGGTGCCAGCAGCTCTGCCCTCTGACATGGAAGTGGCCAAACTCCGTTTTTGGTGTCGCTGGCTCCCTTTGATGTGCTGCCTTGCTGCCCCGAGCCTACGCACCCCAACCCGTGCTATTCCCTGTGGTGCACCCCTCTTTCCCAACAGCCATGAGAAACATCCTCCTTGTGGTGTTTCCAAAAGGAAAAATATGTCCTTGGGTGCTGTAAATAGCACAGAGGAATGGTTTCTCATGATCCTGCTCAGGCCAGCGTTTGTGCTGCTCCAGCCTCATGAGCTCCTGGGCAAATGTCAGCAGAGAGCCCTTCCCACCACTCTGTGGCCCTTCCCAGGCTGCTGCCTTCAAACTGGCCTTGAGGAGCCCCTGGGGAGCCAGGAGCCCAGGTGCTGTGAGAAACAGCCCCTTCCTCACCAGTGGGAGGGGAATGTGCCTGTTCTGCACATGCCAGGTGGATCCTGGACCCCCTCGTTGATCTCAGGCTGCTGGATGATTGGGTGGTGGATCTGCAGGAATGGCTCTGGGATCCTTTTCCATGGATAGGAACTGACTGCCCTGATTGTCTGTGCCAGGACAGGTGTCTCACAAGGTGTTCAACAAGTGCTGCCACCAATCTCTGGGGTGGGGTTGATGCCTTAAGTTTAGCTTTCATATTTTCCAGATTCTGCACTGGATTAGTGTGTGACTCTGAACTTCATATAAAGTGTTCCAAGTTCTCCTCACAGCTCAGGCACACAAAACAATCCTTTTCCAGCCCCACAACCAAGGACACCGCTGCAGCTTCAGCCCCAAAAAGTGCAAACAGCAGAGAATTGAGGAGAGAATCTGGGAGGATGGGAGTGCAGAACCTGGAGCTGGAATTGGACAATGAACCCCAATATGGAATAGACCAAAACTTACAAAAGTGTGAAAACTCCTGACTCAGGGTCCATTTTGTGTGTAGCCACAGCCAGGCTCTTGCACTGCCCAAGGTGAATCCTTTGAAGGCTTTTTATAAATCCCTGCTTTATTCCTTTAACTCTGTCCAGAGTCAGGGTCAGGGTGAGGGGGTCCCTGCCCCACCTGGGACATGACAGCACTCGGAGTGGCCACGGGTTTCACACCTCAGGGACGTCCTGTTCACAGGCTGGAAAGGTGGGGAAGGAAAGCAGAGTAAACCCATCTCATACTGTTTCTCCAGAGCTCTACACCTGCACCCCAAGAAGGTGCTTGGCTCCAATTCCATCCCTTTTCTGAAGGTACAGCCCAGTCTGGGAGAGGCAGAGATGGAGGAGGCTGGGCTGCACTACTGTTGTGACAGTGACAGCACCTTCTGGGCCACCTGTGTGGCCACTGGCAGAACAGAGCCTCCCAAATTCACAGCCATGATCTGTGCAGAGATGCAGCAGCAAACCAGGGCCAGAGGCAGAGCTGGAAAAGCACAGGGACCAGTGGAGCCACCACTCCCTCTGCAGGAGGGTATCCATTCCCTTCCAAAGGCAGTAGCAATGTGTTCCCACAGCACCCCAAGAGCAGGCTGGCACCAATCAAGCCTCTTTCAGGGTGTTCCTTGCCTCTGAGGAACTGCCCTGTGCACTTCCAGGCTGGCACACATATGGAAATAGGGCCCCTAGGAATCACCCTCTTCCCAGCCCCTGCACCACCAGGGGCAGACCTGGCACATGGAAATTTCAGCCCTGGAGTCAAATATTATTTGGAAGTTAATGACAAACAAAATCTATTTTTGCAGTGGTCTTGTTTAAAATATTTCCCCTTAATCCCCTTGAAATAGCAGTAATTGAAAACGGTTCTCTGCCATGCCAGTGCATACTTCTTTAATTATATCCTGCTCTGCCTGTTTCCAATGAAAGGGCCCTATCTGTTTGCACTTACTGGCCTTATGAAAACCAGGCTTGGGCCCAAGTCGGCAGGCACCCAAAATAAAAAACATTTCCCTTCGAGGCATCATTTGAGCTCATTAACTTTAATCAGCCCAGAAACATCTCCCTGAGATTTCTTTTTTCTTCCCCCACCTTGGAGCTGGGGTGCTTCCAAGCAGCCCCCAGGGTGATGGTGATGAGCCTTGACTTCCCAGGAGTGGTGGGACTGTCACCAGGAATGATGCTGTCCCCCAGGGGGACATGGGGCTGTCCCACAGTTTATGATGGGTCCAGGTGCTTTGTCCCACTCCTCCCACCTTGGCACAAGCCCAGGGACAGCAGCTCATTGAAAAGCTCAGCCCCAGGCAGGTGTGGAGCAAGGGGCAGGGGCTGAAGAGCAAACTGAAGTGAGTTAGGTGCCATCACATCTCCTCACATATTTTGTGGGTGCTGCTGGAGGAGCTGGTACCCAGCCAGTGCCTGCAGATAGAAAAAGGAGGGGAATGCTGGGTGTCTGCTCCATGTGCTGTCCCCTTCCCCATGCTTGGTGTCTGGGCTGTGCATGGGGTGGGATTTGGGGCACAACTGACAGGTTTCCCCTCCAAACCCCATTTCAGACAGGAGTCAGGTTATTTCACCAAAATGTTTCTCACTGCTCTGTGCTTTTTAACCTGTGCTGTGATAAAGCCTAAGGGAAGAACTGAATTAATCAGTGTCCAGGTTCTGAGGGATTGTTGGGCTTTGATTGCCCCAAGGAGACTGAGCTGGGCCCCCCCTAAACCACATTCAGTGCTGGGAGTCCCATTTGAGCCCAGGCTCAGAAATTCTTCTCTTTCCTGAGAATTTTCTCAAGCCAAAAATTCAATTCTGCACATAATTTTGAGTAGAAGGGTTGACACACTTTCTACTTCTAGGTTTTTTTTTTCTTCTCAATGACAGGGTGCCTCCCCAAACCACGGTAAGTGAGTAATTTTGGGGTTTTACTTTTTTATTTTTATTTCAATGGTTGTTGAGCAGCCAGAGATGTAAAGGATGTGCTGGAAAGAAGCAGAAGATGCTGTAGCAGCCCTGTGGGTCCCAGACACACCCAGGAGGCAGGGGATGGGTCAGGAGCATTCTGCCATGAGACTGGGGGGATTTTCTACCTTAGATACCCAAGAATTTTAGGGCTGCATCTGCCAAGGCTCCCAAAGTGCCTGGCTCTTAATTTCCCAGGCTGGTGATCCAGAGAAATCCACCAGCAGGAGACGCTGGCTGTGAATAGAAACCACTGGTACAGAAAATGGGGGGGAATATTCTTGTGAACTTGTTGGCAGGGCATTTAAAAGTAGTTACAGGAGCAGAAATGAGTGATTGCTCACTTTGCTGTCTGCTCCCTGTGCACTTGGAGAGATTTATTGACTGGTAGCAAAGGATCAGATCCCTTCATTCCAGATTGTGTGTGCAACTGAGCACTAATTATGGTTAATGGTTGTACTGAAGTGGATAATTTTTTTTTCTAGCATGACAGCAAGAATAATATGATTTAGCAATATCCCTACAGCAAAAAAAAAACGGGCCAAGAACTGCTCTGAGGTTATTTCTGCAAGCTTTGCACAACAGGCAGAGCAATGGCAAGAAGACAATGGGAAAAGGGCACAGGCATGGAAAGAAATCAGTCCCACTCATGTGGGGCTTGGGATGGAGAATTGCTCATCCAGAGCTCTTGGGGCAACAAACCACAGAGGAACAACCCCAGCAGAGTTTCCCATGCAGAGATATTTCTCTCCAGCTTCCTGGGCTGCAAGGGGCTGGTGTATTCCCAGAGCAGGGAGCTGCTGGTGGGAGGAGTGGCAGCCACAAATCCTCCCCACCCAAAAGCTGCCAGCTCCTACTCAGATGTACAGTGGAGATAAAATAAAAGGCAGAATTCTGTAGGGTGGGTTGAGTGCAAGTCCCAAACCCAAGGGATCCGTGTTGCACCCATTGCTGGTCAAAGTGTTTTGCTTTGTAGCACCAGGAATTTGGTGCTTTTTGCCTCCATACCCATCTGCTCATTAGGACTTTCTGGGAATGGGAATTGGAAGTACAAACAGGCTGTGGGTGTTGAGGTGAGCAGAAGAAATAACATAAAAACATCCTAACTGTAGGGATATGGCTTTTGAGTATGTGATAAGGGAAGGTTATAAAATATATAAATACATAAACCAGCTCACAAAGTTATGGGCTGACCAAATACAACCTGGAGAAAGCAATTACAGGGCAAATCAAATGTGTGGTGGGGAAACTCCTCTGGGCTGCCTTCCCTGGGCAGCAGGGATTGAGCACCCCAAAAGGACAGACTGGAATGAGTGTGGAGATGGAAACCCAAATGCAAGGTGTTCTTTTGTGTGATAAGATCTGGGCTTTCAATGGGAAAGGCAGAAATATTTCACCTGCTGATTCAGAGTTCTCCCAGGTCTCCTGGCACAGCAGCAGGACAAACTGGATCATGTGTGTGATGTTTAAGCATCTGGACACATTTTACTTTAATTGTGTGTTAAGAAATTCTAAGATATGACTGGGAGCTGCAAATATTCCCACAGTGACAGTAGGATAGCTTTATCCAAACCCTGATTAGAGCAGCCTGGATGAAGGAGTCACAAGAGGGAGCTCGAGATGAACTTTAGGGGTTTTTTTAAGGTCTATTTTTTTTTTCCACTTTACAGTAGGCAAATAGGCCAGAAATCCCATGTGTAAAGAAAGGTGATGCTCCTTTGTAACAGCTTTTCCCCAGACTGTGAGGACCTGGCTGGACATTGTGCCCAGAGGAAGCAGCCAGGAAAGCACTGGAGATGTCCAGCTTGCAAGAGCCCATCGTCCTGCCAGCCCTCAGGAATTATGTGATAGGGGAGGCTTGGAAATTCTGGGTTTGCACCAACCTGCAGTACCCTGGGTCTCACCTCCACTGGAGCTGCCCCCATGGAAATACAGCCCTGGAGGTGCTGGGCTGCCTTCTTTTGCAGCCCTCATCCCACTGGACATCCCAAACTCCTGGAGAATTTCTCACCTGAAGCAAGGAGGGTGTTATAAGTATATATTAAATATTATATATAAATATATAATATATAAATAATTTTACGAATATACTATACTATACTATTATATTATATGCTTTTTGCAAATATTAAAATGAATGTTATATGTATAATGTTGGAAAACTTGTATGAATATAGTTTCTTTTAGTTCTGCTATTCTAAGTTCTACAAAACTTAGAAATAGCAGTGTGATAAATATATATATATTTTTTTTTATTGGACTATAACATGGTGATGTAAGAAGCTTTTGTAACTAATTCAGAGAATGGTAAAAAAGATAATCAGGAAATTCTTGGATTATCAGACACCAGGACCCCAGGGAAGGAATTTATTGATCTTCAGTTAACAGGAGGGAGCCACAAGGGAAAAAAAAAAACCTAAAATGTTGATTTACAGGTTGAGAGGGGGCATGATTTTGAATAATGCATGAAGGTCTATGAATATGCAACAGGTTGATGCATTTAAAAAAGTGTTTTCTGTGTTAGTGTGTGCTCTTGGCTGTGTAACCTTTTGCTTTATTGTTTGTCTTTTATTGTCTTTCATGAAACCTTNAATATTTCACCTGCTGATTCAGAGTTCTCCCAGGTCTCCTGGCACAGCAGCAGGACAAACTGGATCATGTGTGTGATGTTTAAGCATCTGGACACATTTTACTTTAATTGTGTGTTAAGAAATTCTAAGATATGACTGGGAGCTGCAAATATTCCCACAGTGACAGTAGGATAGCTTTATCCAAACCCTGATTAGAGCAGCCTGGATGAAGGAGTCACAAGAGGGAGCTCGAGATGAACTTTAGGGGTTTTTTTAAGGTCTATTTTTTTTTTCCACTTTACAGTAGGCAAATAGGCCAGAAATCCCATGTGTAAAGAAAGGTGATGCTCCTTTGTAACAGCTTTTCCCCAGACTGTGAGGACCTGGCTGGACATTGTGCCCAGAGGAAGCAGCCAGGAAAGCACTGGAGATGTCCAGCTTGCAAGAGCCCATCGTCCTGCCAGCCCTCAGGAATTATGTGATAGGGGAGGCTTGGAAATTCTGGGTTTGCACCAACCTGCAGTACCCTGGGTCTCACCTCCACTGGAGCTGCCCCCATGGAAATACAGCCCTGGAGGTGCTGGGCTGCCTTCTTTTGCAGCCCTCATCCCACTGGACATCCCAAACTCCTGGAGAATTTCTCACCTGAAGCAAGGAGGGTGTTATAAGTATATATTAAATATTATATATAAATATATAATATATAAATAATTTTACGAATATACTATACTATACTATTATATTATATGCTTTTTGCAAATATTAAAATGAATGTTATATGTATAATGTTGGAAAACTTGTATGAATATAGTTTCTTTTAGTTCTGCTATTCTAAGTTCTACAAAACTTAGAAATAGCAGTGTGATAAATATATATATATTTTTTTTTATTGGACTATAACATGGTGATGTAAGAAGCTTTTGTAACTAATTCAGAGAATGGTAAAAAAGATAATCAGGAAATTCTTGGATTATCAGACACCAGGACCCCAGGGAAGGAATTTATTGATCTTCAGTTAACAGGAGGGAGCCACAAGGGAAAAAAAAAAACCTAAAATGTTGATTTACAGGTTGAGAGGGGGCATGATTTTGAATAATGCATGAAGGTCTATGAATATGCAACAGGTTGATGCATTTAAAAAAGTGTTTTCTGTGTTAGTGTGTGCTCTTGGCTGTGTAACCTTTTGCTTTATTGTTTGTCTTTTATTGTCTTTCATGAAACCTTTTAAAATTTACCAGGAAAGTGAAGCTGGTTTTTTACAAGGAGATCCTTGCCTTTCCATGAGGCACAGGAGTTTAATGCAGTGCTTCAAACCATGGGTGCCATGGGGCTGGAAGGCAGGAGGGGAGGGTGGGAGGTTTGCTCTGGGGTTAAACCAGACACCTTCTGCTGCAACAGAAAGCACAGGTAATCATCAGGAAATCTGGGATTGTTAAATCCAGGAAGCCTCTTCAGGCAGGAGAGGTCACAAAGCATCCTGGAGCAGTTTGGTGCTGGTGTCCTGCTGCTGAACAAAGGCTGTGTTTGTTCCTTATGCAGAAAAACAGGTCAAACCTTGAAATCCCAGCCTGGAACCTCATCAAGACTTGGGGTGCCAAGCAAGGCTTGCACATCGGTGATAGAGGACAGCCCTCACTCTGGGGAGGTCACTGACAAAATCCTGCTGATGCCTTTTTGGGCTCACCCAGAAACAGAGGCCAGACAAAATTAAGGAAATAAAAAGCAGTTTATATATATATTTTTGAAGGGCCTTCAGGTACATTTTGGGCAGACAAATTCCCCCAGGGGCTACACCCAAAATGGATGATGGGTCACGAGTTTTCACACTTTTATAAGTTTGGTCCATTTGCATATTGGGGGTCAATCTTCCAATCACAGCTTCAGGTAATGAAGTCATTTACCCCCAGTTTGCTCCCCCCAACTCACTTCTGTTTCCATCTCTCGGGGCCTGAGGCAGTGAGGTGTCCTTGATTCCAGGCCTGGAGAGGAATTGTTGTGTCTGACCAAAATGAGAGAACAGTAACACTGGTATAACAGTATGTGGAGATAGAGTTATACACTAAAGAATTGCAGCATTACAAATAGATGAAAAAATATAAAAGCTAAAATCCTCAGACATCACTGGCAGGGCATGAGAAGCAGCCAGGGGAGGAAAGGTGTTTTATTGAAGAGAAGGAAACCCTTGGAACCATTTCCTGTATTTGGGAGCAGATCCCATGGCTTCTCCATGTCTTGCAGTCCCCTGCAAGGCACATGGATTGCTGGCTCTGTAAGGCTGGGAGCAGAGCCCAGCCCAGCTGAACACTTCATGCCTGGGGATTTCCCAAGGAAAGGATTATTCTGGGTGCAATCCTGAAAGCCAGGTACCCTCAAGCAGCTGATGCTGTGACAGGATGGTGGTGCTGCCTTCCCATGAGGTTTCACCCAATGCTCCCAGCAGCTTCTGCTGCTCCTGCCTGAATCCAGGCAGCACCTCCAGACAGCAACATATAGGCAGGAAAAAGGGAAAAAAGGAGGATAGAGAGAGGCTCTGCCTAAGGACAGATCCCAGAGAAGGAGTGGAAATGGGCTGGAGGTGTGCAGGACAAGCTCCAGGGCTGGGTGGCAGTGCAGGGGGAGAGGGTTGAGAGGAGAGATGTCTTTGAGATGATGTGTTATCCTGTGTGATAGGCATTTCATGAGAGGCAAGGTGGGGTTTTTGTTTGATTTGTCCTTGTCTGGTGAGCTGATGCCCTCAGAGCTCCTATCTCCACTGCAAGGGTCAGAGCAGCTCCCTAGGGAATGGCAAAAGCAACTTTCAGGACAGATGGGAGCTTAAGGAGGGTGAAGAGACACTGAAATATTTTCTTTCCTATTACAAGGCCTCAGCTTCCCCTTGGGGTGCTCCATCCATCAACCCCAAACCTACTGGGAACAGTCCTGCAGCCCTTTCCTGGAAGGATTTTGCTCACAAACAAAAACAGGGGAGAAGGGTGTGGAAAAGCAAATGAAATACGGACTTTTAGCCGTGTTCAACAAAAACAAGAGTTGGCTGGGGATGCAATTAGAGCAGAGCCAGGGTGAGGGGAATGTTCTTGTGTCTGGCTTTGTGCTGCTCCAGCTGTGGGTTTATTGTGCCCTGACCAGCCTTGGCTGCTGGCAGCTCCCCAGGGCTCTGCCCAGCCTCCACACTGGGTGGTTCTCATTTCACACTTCAGAGATGCTGGAACAATGCAGCTGCACACCCAAGGGAGGAGAGGATGATCCCTGGCCCCATGGGAGCTGTGGGCATCAGTGGGGCACAGAATCCCAATGCTCCCAGTGCTCCCAGTTGGGCCGGTGGCACCTCTGGCCAGTTTGGATCATCCCTGGCTGATGAGCCCAGCTGCAGCTCTCTGGTCAAGGCACTGTGCTGAGGTTTATTCCCTTGGGGTAAAGTGAAGAATCCTTCTGTTTCCAGCTGTTTCCAGCTGTTTCAGATGGAATGCTCCCCGGAGAAGCATCTGTGGGTGTTGTGTCACACCCAGCCGAGGCATGAGCAGCACAGCACGTGCTGAGCATGCCCCCAGCTCCTGCCTCTGAGAGCCTCTGCACGCAGCCAAAGTGCCAGAACTGCAGGGTTTTCCTCTCTGCTTTGCTGCTGCTCCCAGTGGGAAGGTTGGGAATGGGCAGCCCAGGCCACCAGGACACAGAGCTGCAGTCACAGGAGCTGTGCACAGCCCCAGGGTCATGGCACACACCAAGGCACACTGTGCCACTGGCCTCATGTAGCTCCTGCCACTGCAGGCTGTCCCTGGTGCCTTAGGATTTTAGCTTTTGTATTTTTCAGATCCTGTACTGCTTTAGTGTATAACTAAACTCCATACAGAGTGTTAGTTACCATCTCCACATTTTATTTAGAAAAAACAATTCCTCTCTGGGCCTGAAACTCAAGGATACCCTACAGCCTCAGGCCCTGAAAAGTATCAACAAAAGTGAATTGTGGGGGAGAAAAATGGGGGAATATGACTTCATTACCTGAAGCTGTAATTGGAGGATTAACCCCTGATATGTAAATGGACCAAATTTACAATTGTCTGAAAAGCTCCTGACCATTGTCCATCTTGGGTGTAGCCCCTCTCAGAGGCTTTTGACTGGCCAAGGTGTTCCTATTTGAAGACCTTCAATAAATACCTGCTTTTATTATCTTAACCTTATCTAGCCTCTGTTCTAGGTGGTCACTCCAAGGCATCATCCCAAAAAAGATTCCCACTGTCCTGCTGTGACACCCTCTGAGCATCTCAGGATGCCACCTCCAGCCTCAGATTTTGTAGGTGAGACTTTCTGTGCTTTTTGCCAACTGTTCATGCTCTTTTCGATGCTGGGAGTCCTCTCTTCTTGTTTTCTTTTAGCACATGACACAAACTCCATCAAAAGTTTGCAGATGTTGAGCAGAACTACCTCTATTGCCATTAGAAATGTTGAAGCTTTGATTTTATTTTTCTCTCTCTCTGGGCATATTTAACCACCTTAACTTTTCTTCTTTTCTCTGCCTTCCCACACCTGCAGTTCTTCTTTCCTTTGTTTCTCATTCTCAGAGAGGGGAGAATGTCCAAAATGCAGTTTTTTTGGTCTTTTGAGGTAAACTGCAGCTGGGAAATGAGGAGTCAGGAGGTCCATGGCCTTTTCCTGTTTCAGTTGCTTGACCTCTGTGTCAATCCAGGTAAATCATTAACCCTTCCTGCACCTTTATTCCCCTCCCTCTGCCCTGGGATGACCTTTTCTATCCCCGGGCCAGGGCCAGGAGCAGGCTGGCTCTCATGCTGTGCATCACTCCTGGGTGTTGTTTTCTGACAAATCTTTTATTTCATGACAAATCTTTTATTTCATAGAAGTCCTCCTCCAGATTACAAATAGGAAAGACCAGCCAGTGGGGTTCATTTTCAGTGGTGCTGAGCATCCCCAGGGTTCCAGGATCACCTGTGGGTGCTCAGCAGCTTCTCAGATCAATTAACAATCCAAGGAATGAGCCAGTCAGAGCTCCTCTATTCCATTAATCAGTTCTCATTTAAACTGAGGGAGGGGGGAGGCTGCAAAATAGTCTCAGTTGTCTCCAAATGTCAGCCTGGCTTGGATGTGGAGAGACAAGAAAATTCAATGGTTCTACCAAAAGCAAGCCTGGAGTTGTGTGGGAGTCTCCACAACCAGAAGTTTTTAAAAGAGGTGAAGGAAATGAGAGGGTCCAGGTCAGCTGGAGCTGAATTTGGAGGAGATGGGTCAGTTATCCCTTCCCATCTTGTCTCCTGGGGAGGGGTGAAGCTCTGCCAGCTGATGAGAGCTGCTGCAGCTCCACAGTGCCTGGCTCCTCTGCCAGGTACCACTCTGAGAGCAGCACCTTGCTCAGGCTTGGGGGTTTGTCCTCTTAGAACCCCTAATTTTGGGGAATAAATGTGCAGAACTGCTCCTAGGTGGTACAGGAACACATCTCTGCCTGAATTAGGAGTTCCTGTGCTGGGGGGTGGGGGTGCTCAGCCACAGAGGCAGCAGGAATTGGAGGAATCCCAAGTGCCTGGCCCGGGAGCTCAGTCAATGCTGATGGGAAGGGTCAGCTGCACTGAGTGGAATTTTTGAAAGCACTCCAAGGCTGATGGATGCCTTCACCTGGTGGTGGTAGGAAGGCACCTTCTGGTCAGGTTTAACCATGTGTTCTCCAGACAGCTCCTCTTTAGGATTATTTTGCTCAGGAGTCACCTTAACCCTAAATCCTGATTGCTCTGCCTGCCTCCCCAGTGGCTGTGCTTGACTGCTGTGAAATGACAGGCACAGAGCTCCTGACACTGAGGAATGGCTCACAAGAGCTGAGAGGGGTCTGAGATCCTTCCCAGTGCTGTGTGTCACCTGGGGCATCTCCCAGGGAACCTGTGTTACCCACTTCGTGTCCTGGCACAAGGATGTGCTGGTAAAGGCAGGGTGTAAATGTTCATTGGGGCTGGGAAGCTGTAAAATGTACATTTTAAAAAAAACTCCAAACCCAATAAGTTAAAACCTGCAGCTCTGCAGGATTTATTAACACAACAGGTTTAACAGCAGCAACAATCTTCTCTTGAGAAATTCCACAGGTTACATGTCTGGAAAACGTGGTGACTTATTAAATCAGGTTAAATTTTGCCAATAATGTTGGTGTAAAAAAACACTTCTGCTCTCCATGCCCAGACCTCCTTGCTTAACAAATAAATCCCTCTCCCATAGTCACCCTACAGCCCATGTCTGCTCCAGTACATCCTTTGGATCTCCTTGAAAGTGATATATTTTGAGAGGTTTTGGGAAGAGTTCAAGATATTGAACATATCTAGCACAGTTTATGCAGAAACAGAAGTGTCCTGCCAGTGTTTGTCACTGGGATTATTTGTGCTGGGAATAGTAAACAGGAAAACAGCCTGTATGGGGAGGGGTTTTCTTTGGTTTGGAACAGGAAAATGCCTTTTGGCCTTGGAGGTTTTTTTTTTTTTTTTAAAGATCAACATCCAGGCTCTAAGAAATGGGTGGGGAAATACATTTTTCCACCAGCAGCTGCTTGCAGCCTTCTTCACTCCTTTTGTGGATGGTCTTATCCTGCAGCTCTGCAAAACGCAGTGGGAGGCAGCAGCCACCTTTGGGGTCAATTAAATTCTATCAATTAAAGCCTCTGGACAGTGAGGGGAGGCAGTGATAACACTGGAGAGGGGAAAATGAAGTGCTTCACTGATGAGCCCAAAGCTCACATCCCACCAAAAGTATTTTACAAAGACTTTTAAAAAACTTTTGTTTTCCCTCTTCAGCATGGCACATGCCAAAAGCTGCTGGCACAAACCTAGAAAACAGCAGAGTGGGCTGTGCTGAGAATTGTTTCTGCAGAGGTTTGCCCCTCCTTGGCCTAAAGTGTTATTTGAAACAGAAATTGTAACACTGGTGCCCGGGTTTTGCAGAGAAGGTGAGTTTCCCATCTGATTCAGACTAAATGGATATATTTAGTTTCTCCTTACTTCTGCTTTAAGGATTAAAAAGGTTATTGTGGTTTGTGCCACAGTGCTGGGGAGCTTTGCTTCATTAGGAGACAAGGGGCAGGCACATGAATATCCCATTCCTGGTTCTCATCCTCAGCCACCACTGGATATTCCCTGGTCCTGGCTCTTCCAAAGGTGTGCCAGGGCTGCCATGCCAGCAGCAGAGGTGGGTAAAGGAGCAAGAATTTGTCTGTGTCTTCTGACAAGGGCTTTTCAGTGCCCAGGGCATGTGTGTGCATAATTACAGGAATTGCCTCCCTGCTATCTCAGCTCCATCTCTTCTCATACTTTGTTCTGCACACCTGGCCAGGGGTATTTGTGGAACACCACAGCCCTAAGGCAGATTACTGAGGCTTGGGAGGTATTTCTACCCTATACTCACATGGTATCACTCACTGCATCTAGCTCTGCACCTCTGAACTGGATTCCTCACCAGAATCAGGGCCAGCCTTGCTGCCTGCACCAAAGGCATCTGGTCCCATCTCTGGACCAGCAGCTCATCTTTGCCAAAAACAACTTGTTCTTTAAGAAAGCTTCCCTGAACTGCCCTCCAAAAAGCACTAACACCACTCCTGGAATGCTGCCATAAGTGGAAATCGCTTGAATGCCTGCTGGGGAACTCAAAAAATGCAGAAGCATGTAAAGAATATAATATTTGCTTCCCCACTCTTTTTTTGCTGGGTGTTGGTGAGCATCTTTGCAGGAGCAAGGCCCTGTGCACCTGGAGAAGGGTCCAGTGTGAGGGACACAGAGCTTGTGCAAATCCCAACACTGTCAAAGGTGTGCAAACCTTGTTGCTTTTTTTTCTTGCTTTTTTTTTCTTTTCTTTTCTTTTCTTTTTTTTTGGTAAATATGTCCCTTCACCCTCTGCAAATCAAAATACAGGGCCAGAGCAGACATCTCTGTTGGATACTTTATTTACCACCCTCTGTTCTGCATACCCTGGATGGGTTTTTCTCCTCCTGCCTTGTGGACTCCTTGGTTATTCAGACTGCTAAAAGAGCTGGTATCAAATCTGAGGCCTTTGCCCTGGGAGTGTTTATTAGTGACAGGGTGAGGCCCTGATGGGGCTGGAAGCTTTGGCTGTGTCCCCTGCACTCACTCTGTGAGTTTTGCTGTCACCCCCATGGCACTAATATATTTTTCTAAACACTGGTTTTCCTAAAGACCCAGTCCTCTATCAGCTGTCTCTCCATGGCTTCTATATTCTCCATCTGGGTTCATTTGCAGGGATTTCATACTTTCCTGCCAGACACCCCTAAATATATTGAATATCTAGGGGTAAAGCCCAATCCAAAGCTACTCTTATCCCCTTTATTTCCATAATCATTTACTCCTGGGAGGTACCTGCCTTTAAACATAAAGATGTTATATATTTAAGATAATTACAACACAGCCTATTTCTAACTTTTCCCTGAAAAGGCAGCTTTGTTTATAATGAGTTCTGGGAAATAATTTCCATAGTCCCCACCCTGGGCTCTTCCTGGTTGTGTCTGTTCAGTGGCTTCTGGTGTTCATGGGCTTGGGGGCTTCAGATGAAGTAAGCTCTTCTTCTTCACACTGAACTTTTCCCCTCTGCTCCTCACTCCTGCTCCTTGGACCCCTGGCATTGCTCCAGCCCACAAAGCCAGTTTTGGGTGGTTTGAGATACTTCAGGCAGTTAATCCTTACTTTTATCAGGGGCCAGTCCTGCTCCTGTCCCTTCCTAGCCCCCTTTATCACACTGTCCTGCACTGTTCCAGCCAACAATCCCCCTTTCTTTGTGCCTGGGACCTTGGTACTCTGGTTTGGGACCATTTCATGCTCTCCCAGTCAGCATGGGCAGCCTCCTGCCCAACACTGATACAGGGAACTTAGAACTAAGCTTAAACAGACTCTAGCTTGCTCTGTAATCAAGTGTGTTCAGAGCAGATAATTTGCTATACAACAGCAGGGTTTTGCCTATTGTTTAAGACTGAAAAGCAGAAACTAGTGCTCGAAAAAATGGTAAAAACTGGATCTATGTTTTGGACTTCGACCAGAAGCCTTGGAGGACGGCCAGGCACCAAGAGAAGCTGTGCAAGGACCAGGTTCATCCAGAGGACATCGGGACCACTTCGTTCATCCAGGACCATCAGGAGACAGTGTGACAGCTCAGAACGTGAAAAGCTGATTAACACACGGAGCCAGCGTGGGTGGGGACAGGTTGTGAATATGCACAGGCGATGTTGAAACCTTCATCAATACTGATGAGCTGCAGTGTGTATAAACGGAGCGTCTGCTCTGTTTTACCTGCTGTAAAGCTTGCTGGTTGTGGAGTCTTTTCTCCGCGTTTCTTTCCTGATAGCACATGGCCCATGAGCTCTGTAACCCAGCCCTCTTCCCTCGAAGGTGCCCTGGGTGCCAAGCCCTGGCAAAGCCCGTATTTTGGCAAGTAGCCACGGGGCGAGTGAAGGCAGGGCACAGCTGGACCGCCCCCCCACCCGCGGGTGCACATCTGGAGCGCGCCGCTCCCCGTCCCCCTTTTAGGGATCCACATCTGGGCTGTGCAGCCGCTCCTCCCACGGCCAGTTGTGTAACTGCTGGGGAATGGAGTGGTTTTTTCTTGTCTCCCTGCCCTTCTGGCCAAGCTCCACCTCTCGCCCATAACTCCGAAACGAGAGTTCCCAATCCCTTGTCAGAGCAGAGGTGACCCGCAGCTGAGTGGGGCTGGAGGTGAGTAGTCCCAGAAAAACCTTCCCTTCCCTCCCTACCCCACACCCGGGCACTTCTGAGTTTTGGGATAGCGTGACAGAATTGATATTTCTTGATTGTTACTTGCAGCTTCTCTCTGCAAGAAGGTGGGGAGTCAAACAGCAAATGTAGCTGGGAGGTGTTGGTGATATAAGTCACTTCCCACCACGCAAAAAGAGGCAAAACAAAACAAAAGCTTCCCCAAAACAGTTGACAGTGAGCAGCTGGTGCTAGTGCTTGCTTTATTTACAAAGGGAAATGTCCAGGTTTTATTCCAGCCTGGGAAAGAAGAGTATTCATTAGGTGTTGCATTATGGCTGAAAGTTGAAATAGTTCTGGGGGGTTTGGTGGGTTTTAGAAAATAGTGTGTCCAACCCCATTTTTTTTTTGTTTCTTTTTCCTGATGAATGCGCAATGCATTGTGTCTGGTGGAAACTGAAAGCACTTCCCAGGCCAGAGGAAGTGGTACCACCCACAGTGACATCCTGCGTGCTGAATTACAACTCATTCGAGCAGGGTGCTCCCTCCTGCCCTGGGGTTAAACCACAGATTGCAGCAGCACCCCCTCGGCACCTGTGTGGGGATCCTGGCTTTGGAATTGTCCAGCCCAAACCACGGAGCCTGGCCATCATCCCTTGTTTTATTTCATTTTATTTATAGTCCTGGCACTAGCAAGGATTAGGATCCATCATCCCTACTGGGAGTTTTGTAGGGCTGGATGTCAAACCAGGGGCTGTTGCCTTTTAAGCCCTGGGGTGGAGCTGCTTTCAGCCCTGCAAGAGACACAAAACCATCCCCAGTCTAAGGTGTGCCACACCTGCAGCCCTCCTGTCAGCCTCATGCCAAAGTCAGCATCATCTTCCCTGGGGATGGGGGACAGGACCCTGTCAGAGAGGCAGAAACTGAGTAGTCCCAGTGCATTTTTAATTTTTTTTTTCTTCTGAGAGAGGCAGGGGCAGAAAACTAAAGATAAAATACAAATATTTGCAAGTCTGATAAGGCAGGAGAGTTTAAACTCAGCTTGTAAATAAAAAACTGGCAGTGAACTGTGGCTCAACTACATATTTTTAAAGCCAGTTTCCAGAGCAGCTGCAGGAGTTTGAAAGCAGCCCAGGCAGCACACTGTAAAAGTGGAGAGATTTTTAAAATTAAGGGGGAAAAAGAAGAAAATTATTATTTAAGACAATTAATCGAACTTGTAAATGAAGAGCCCAGAATGCTAGTAAATGGAATGAGGTTTGGGGGTGGCATATAGAGAAATTCCCTGTGGAGGGCATGCCTGCTGAGAGCGTGACGATCACCTGTGTGGTTTCTCCCAGGTTAAACCCCGTTGACATCCAGGGATCGCGGCAGAGGGCACAGGGATGAGAGTGGCCGTGGTGGGAGCAGGGGTCAGCGGGCTGGCAGCCACCAAGTGCTGCCTGGACGAGGGGCTGGAGCCCACGTGCTTCGAGCAGAGCCAGGACATCGGGGGGCTCTGGCGCTACACGGTGAGCCAGCAGGGCCCTTCCTCCTGCCCCGGGCAGCCGCAGCCCTGCAGGGTTCGGGGTGGCTCGGGCAGGGCTCCCGTGGGTGGGGAAGGGCTCGCAGGCTGCTGAGCTGCGCTCCCTGAGCGCGGGGCTGATGTGGTGCCGTGGCAGGAGCACATCGAGGCCGGCCGGCCGAGCGTTTACCCATCGCTCATCAGCAACACCTCCAAGGAGATGTCTGCCTTCTCCGACTTCCCCTTCCCCGAGCACTTCCCGGTGTTCCTGCCCAACGCGCTGCTCCTGGACTACCTGCGGCGCTACGCCGAGCGCTTCAGCCTGCGGGAGCGCATCAGGCTGGGGGTGAGTGAGTGAGTGAGTGAGTGAGTGAGTGAGTGAGTGAGCGCTGCCTGCCCCGCTCCACCGCTCCCCACCCCTGCTGGCTGCCCTGGCTGACTCTGCTTCACCTCCACCCTTCAGACCACCGTCGTCAGCATCCGTAAGCGCCCCGACTTTGCCACCACGGGCCAGTGGAATGTGGTCACGGAAGCAGGGGGCAAGCAGACATCAGATGTCTTTGATGCTGTCATGGTCTGCATCGGCAATTTCTCGGAGCCATCCCTCCCCCTGCACTCTTTCCCTGGTATGGTATGGGGCTGGGGAAAGAAGATTTAGGGGTTATTTGGGGGAAATCCTCCCTTTCTTTTCTTGCTTCTGCTTTCCAAACCTGCTGGCGTGAACAGCAATACTTTCTTGTGTCTCTGAGACCCCATTTTGAGGGGGAAGCATCAATTCTGCATGCATGGGATGGAGGGCTGGACCTCCCTGAGTCCTTGGTGGCCAGAGATTGTGCTTCCTTGCTCTTGCCATCCAGATCGGGTTTTTTACACCCAATAAAATGCACAAATGCTGAAAGCTGTGTTTCTTTTCCCCCGAGGCATCGAGAGGTTCCGAGGGCAGTACTTCCACAGCCGCCAGTACAAGCACCCCGACGTGTTCCAGGGCAAGCGTGTCCTCGTGGTGGGCATGGGCAACTCGGGAGTGGACATCGCAGTGGAGGCCAGTCGTGTAGCTGCAAAGGTGCCACCAGCCTGCCACCCAGGGGCGTGGGGACAGGGACACTGGGGACAGCAGCTCGGTGTGCTCTCATCACAGGGACGTGGCGTATTTTTGGTCAAAAATTTTTTGGGTCAAAATGTGACCTGAATTTTTGGTCAAAAACCTACCTTGAAAGCAAGCTGGTTTTCTTCTTGTCTCCTGTTTCACCTCCACCACCAGCAGCCAGGAGGTCTTGAAGATGCTGTTGCTGCTTTTCCAGTGTTTGTGTCATGCCCCTCTGAGTTTCTTTAGAAAGGAAAAGCAGCAAATTCATCACCTGAACCATTGATTCTTCTCTTCCAGGTGACCATCAGCACCTCTCGAGGATCCTGGCTGCTCAGCCGTGTGTTTGAGCGTGGCTACCCCTGGGATATGGTTTCAATCACTCGCCTGAAGACCCTGATCAAAACCAGCCTCCCCGGAGCCCTTTCATGGCGGTTGACTAATTCCAAGGTGAACAAGAGGTTCAACCACACAAACTATGGCCTTCAACCAGACAACAGGTACTTCTTGGTGCTTTCCATCCCATGCAGATGGGTGGGCAGGGGAGGATATTCAGCAACCAGCATCAACCAATGTCCCATCTCCAATGAGGAGGAGAAAATAAGCTGTAGCTCCCTTAAGTGGTGAAATACTGGGCATGCTGGAAAAGCTCAGAGAACTTTTCCTTGTGAGGGTCTCTAGGTAAATAGGAGAAGGCTTAAAGCATGGATCAGTTCTGGAAAGAGATGGTTTAAAGAGTGACTGAGTGAAGGGAATAAGGCGGCAGGAGATGGCTGTGAATCCCTCCCGCTGTGGGACAGGGTGACATTGGTGACACTGTTTGGAGGTGGTGCTCAGGGCTGCTTGCTCAGAGAAAATGACACTGGGAGGTGTGAGCTGGGGGGAGGAGGAGCAGGGGACAAGGCTTGGTGGTGGTGTCCCACTCTCAGCCCCTGGCTCTCCCCAGCTGGCAGGTCCGTGAGCCCCTGCTGAACGACGACCTGCCGAGCTACATCCTGACAGGCAGGATCACCATCAAGCCGGGTGTGAAGGAGTTCAAGGACAGCTCAGTGCTGTTCCACAACTGCCCTGAGGAGGAGCCCGTGGATATTGTTGTCTTCTGCACGGGCTACGTCGCCTCCTTCCCCTTCCTAGAAGAATCCATCATCAAGGTGGAAAACAAGCACGCATCCCTCTACAAGCACGTGTTCCCAACCCACCTGCAGAAGCCCACCCTGGCTGTCCTCGGGCTCATTAAGCCCTTAGGACCTGTCATGCCCGTGGTAGAGATGCAGGCACGCTGGGTCAGCCGTGTCTTCAAAGGTAGGGGAGCAAATGTGAGCCCTCCTGTGCCCCAAAATGCAGCTCAGACTGGACACATTTCATCCCTCCAGCCAGGGAGATCCCAGAGCTAAGAAGTTCAGAGAGGACAAGGGAACATTTTCAAGGCTCATTTCACTTCAGCTGCAGTAATATAAGTGGGGAAAGAAACCTGCTGGTGTTTTGTTTGGGGTTTTTAATAAAAATAGTAAGAATATCCTCGTGGAGGGCTGGGTCAGGAGTGCCCCACAGAGATGAGAAGCTGTGGGGTTTCTCTTTGGGATATCCTCTCTGGGGCTTGCACAGCCCATCTGACCCCACAGCACCTGCCTGTGCCCTGACAGCACACATCTGTAAGAACAGGAAAAGGTGTGGGTGAATTTGGAGCACTGGAGGGCTGGTTTCTGGCAGGATTGCTACTGCTGAATAAATTGCCAGCAATGAGACTTTCCTGCCCTCCCAGGGAAGGGATTCCCACATTTTGCATCACTGAATGAGCTCACAGTTCCCCCCCAGGAGTTAAACTCTCCCCTCTCTTCCAGGCTTGTGTCACTTGCCTTCTCAGTCTGTCATGGAGAAGGAAGTAAATGAGAACAAGAAAAACCAAGTCAAATGGTAAGTCATTCCCAGAGCCCCAAAGGTTTTTTGGTGGATTGAGAAGTCCCTGGAGTTTTTGGGGCAGCAACACACAGGCTCTCACTCTGTGCCTGTTCCCTGCACACATGGCAGAGGAGAGGGGAGGATTCCCAGATCCAGCTTCCCCTTTACTGACTTGCAAAGAGCTTTGATTTAATACTGATATTTTGCCTGTTGGTGACAGGAAGAATTTAATTCACGGTACCAAGGCTGAAACTTGCTTAGGAGTTGGGGGAGAACACCAAGATCCCCAGGGACTGAGAGATAAAATGGCAGAGAAATTAATGGTAATAAATGCAAAGTAATTCAGCTGGGGGGAAAAAAAGCCAACCCACAATCAAGGAGGTGTACACACAGATTGTCTCCTCTCTCAGCATGGAGATCTGACTCACTGTGAGCAGGTGTCTGAGCACACTGGTGTGTGGTTCACAAGCAGGCAAAAGGCTGAAAAGGATTAGGGAATGAATGAGTGAACGAACCAGGTGATATATAAATCCATGGTTCACTTAAATAGCTACAGGAGAAAAGGTATAGAAGAATGAAATACAGAATTGCACAGAACAACTGCTGTACAATAAAAGGCTAAATGGATAAGGGCTTTTTCAGACCTCTGAAGGTGGGACATGAAGCTTTGAATTCTGCAGAGAAGGTGAACTGGAAGCAATTCTCCAAGTCACCGTGTATTCTTGCAATATTTGGTGCAAATGAACGTGAAGGGTACTAAAGGGTGCCACCTTTCTCATGCTGCACATGACTTTTGTGCAAAAAGCAAAGAGATTTGGGGTTCAGGGACTTTTTTTTATTTGTTTGTTTGTTCGAAAAAGACCCAAAACTGATTTGCCAAAATCTGTTAATCTTTATTCACCAAGGGGAAGAAGGGGAACAGGTGCAATTTGTGGAAAAATTTACATGAGCCAGCATCACTTTACAGGTGCTGTGTCCTGGACAGGATTTATGTCCAGACATGCATGTACATCCAGTCCTTTCCTAAAAAGAACCCAGTTGCATTCCAGGTGCAATAACAACAAGGATGCAGAGGACCTCAGCTCCTCTAAGCCCTGCTGATACTGATTTTTCTCTTGCATCTTTTTCTCTGATTCCCTCAGGTTTGGTCTGACCTATGATGAAGTCCTCAAAACCGAGTGGCAGGTCTACCTGGACACGCTGGCCTCCTTCATTGGTGCCAAGCCCAGCGTGCTGGAGCTGCTCTGCACAGACCCCAAGCTGGCCCTCACCATCTTCTTTGGCCCCTGCTCCCCCTACCAGTACAGACTGGGGGGTCCTGGGCGCTGGGAGGGGGCAAGGCAGGCCATCCTCACCCAGTGGGACCGTGTCATAAAGCCCACAAGAACACGAGTCCCTGCTGGCTCCTCCAGCTCTTTCCCTTCCCTCCTGGTTGTGGTGGGATTCCTTCTGCTCCTGGCTGCCGTGATTTTTGGTTTCAAATAGCTTTTAGAGTGGATGGGTTTGTTGTTTTTTTTGTCCTGAGAGATGTTATCTCAGATAAAAGAGCTCCTCATTGTGCCATGGGACTGGGGAAAAGGATTTCAGCGAGATGGCAACAAACTTTAATCTGCAACCTGCAGCATAAACCTCCCTCTGCTCCAGCTCAACCCCAAGCACAGCTTTGCAGACCTCACCAGCCAGGGATGGCAGCCTTGCCCAAGCGTCTGTTGCCCCTCTGCTCCCCTGCCTGCTGCCAGGAGCAGAGCAGGGATTGATGCCATAATTGTGCCTGGATCACACAAGACAGGATGCAGTGAGGACAAGACCAGCAAAAGTGGTCACAGGAGCAAAAGTGCCCAGGAATTGTCTGAGCTGTGTACACACGTCAGGCTGTCCCTTTCTCCAAGCCTAAACACTGTGACCCCAAAATCCCAGCTGGGGCTGAATTGGTGCATCTTGGCAGTGCAGTGGTGGTGGTGGTTTGTCACACGTGAGCCTGTGGGGCTGAGCACTCCTGGCTTTGCTTCCCTGCATGCCCCACCACTGGACAACCCTGAGGCTTTGTTTTGTGTGTGGAGAGGCTGGAAATGAATAAAATCTCAGTGGCTGTGGCAGGAGTGTGCTGCAGATGCCTCTCTGTCCTTGTGTGCATGGGAAGAGCTGGGGGCAGAGCCTGTGTCTGAGCTGGGGCTGTGCCACCAATTGCTGTGGGCAGCTCCCAAGGCTGGGGCTCTCAGGGCTTTCCCTGACCCCCCAAATGAGGCTGCACAATGCTCCATGTCCCACATCCACACTGTCTGCTGGCAAAGGGACCACTTCCTGATCTCCTGGGGGTGCCAAGGGAACACGAGCCCAGCACAGGCGCCACAAAAGGGGACAGATCAGGACAACCCCAGGCTGCTGCCTGGGCTGGAGCAATGACAAGTTACAGCATGCAAGCACGTTCCCTTTGGGATTATCTCTGCATTTTCCCCTGGCACTGCCCCAGGGAGGTTGGGAACTTTCTTCCAGTGCATTTAAACCCACAAGGGCGGGGGAATGCAGGTGTAAAGGTCAGTGGTGCAAGAGCTGTGGTGAGTCCTGGACTTCAGCCTTCCCTTCCAACCCACGGGAGAAACTCAAGGGAAGTTCTGCCGAGGGCTGAGCAGTGAAGGCACAGCACAACTGCCAGGTTTGGTCTTCTCTTCTCCTGGATGGGTTTGGCAGGGTTGGAGAGTGGGCAGACAGCTCTCCAGGGGTTTGGCATTCACTGCTGGCTTTGCCATGCTGCTGCTGGGGGCAGAGGGGTGTTGCAGGGAGCCTCTGGAGTAAAACCAGTAAAAGTGGGGTGAGTCGAGCACCCTGAGCTTCCCTGCCTTTTCCTGAAGGCTCCAGAAACGAGGCAGGTGGCTGTGGGCATGTCCTGCACTGTTCCTGCAGATCAGGGAGTGGCTCAGGCCACTTGTGGATGCCAAAGGGGTTTTTTTGCACCTCCCTCATTTTTCCCTGTCTTTCTTCAGCTTTCTCCAGTTTCTATTTACACTAACTTACTTTTTGACGTGAAACTGATAGAAAAAGTTATAAATTACTCTTTCTGCAGACTCTCCAGTAGGAGTATTTCTTAATCAAAGTTCATGTGGGTTCATTTTTTCCTAGTTTCTTTGCTTCCCAGTCAAGCTGGGTGCAGCTCAGTTTACATTCCCCAGCTTTGAGTTCCTCTCATTTATACCCAGCGTTTCCCGGGTTTCTTACTTTTTGTGTATCCTGTAATCCCAGCCGTGCTTTCACAGAGCTGTCTAACTTCTGAATGGCTGTGCTGTGCTCCTGCTCAGTCAGGCATTGCTTTGCTTTTTTCCCTTTTTTTAAAAACCCTTCTTTGTTTTCAAGAGATTGCTCTTTAATGGGAAATTAAAAAGGAAAGCGTGAAAACGAGCCAGCTTAGCTGGAGTTGTTTCTTACAAAGGTCTCAGGATGATCACTTTGTACAGGCAGACGAAGATATCTGCAACTTCTTTGCAGCCCTGGTTTGGGCTGGAAAAGGGAATGAATGGAAGCAGCAGAACAGTGAGGTTTAGAAGTGCCTGCTTTCTTCCCCCAATGGAGGAGGGAGATTCATGGACTCTCATTGTGGGTCAAGCACAGCAGGGAGGGTAATGAGCAGGATCTGTGCACAGCACTTAAACCAGGAGCTGGCCATGGCTTTCTCCAGGACAGTTTTCCTTCGTGGACACCTGCCAGAGAAGACCAGGGGTGTTTTGCTGGGGATGGCAGGAAGGCACTGGCGTTTGTGCTGATCCCTGGGCTGTGTTTGTGTTTGTGTTGGCAGCTGCTCTCACACCAGCCTGTCACCTGCTGCAGGCCAGCATGGTCCGGCGGGTGGCCGTGATCGGGGCTGGGGCTGGGGGCTTGGTCTCTGTCAAGTGCTGCCTGGAGGAAGGGCTGGAGCCCACCTGCTTCGAGAGCAGCGAGGACATCGGCGGCATCTGGCGCTACACGGTCAGTGCCCTGTGTTTGTTTGTCCCCGGCTGTGTCCCCTGCCTTGGAAGCTCTCAAAGAGGAAAGGGTGGCCACACCCTCAAGGACTGTCCCTATCCCACTCATGGGGCTCCTCCTGGCTCCAAGATGGAGAAGGAAATGGAGATTGTCACCTGGTGCTAGTCCCAAAATACAGGAAGGAAAATACTGGTATACCTTATGGGGAGAAATCTTTCCCTGCACACCTGGAGACATCAGCACTGGCTTCCCACAGGACTCCACGGACAGCAGGAGGGTCAGCGTGTACCGCTCCGTCATCAGCAACACCTCCAAGGAGATGTCCTGCTTCAGCGACTTCCCCTTCCCCCAGGATTTCCCCAGTTACCTGCCCCACAGCCTGGTCCTGGAATACTTCAGGATGTACGCCCGGCACTTCGACCTGCTGCGGCACGTGCGCTTCCAGGTGAGCGGGGACCCCAAACGCCACGGGGAGAAGAGCCATGGGTAGCTGCACATGCATGGCCAGGGACCAGGCTGGGTGCCAGCCCACAAGAACCACCTGCTTTTGTGTCCTGAACGCAGCCTTTAGCCCCACATTTTAAATAAGGCTGCTCCAACATGGGCCTGCCCACCAGTGCCATCACCATGGGAAAGGTGCAGGGTGGGATTAAACAGCTTCAGACGTGACATGCAGCTCCCCAGGGACCCAGCCTGCTCCTGGCAGCCCCAGCCTTTCACAGGCACCTCTCTGATCCCTGACTGCTCTTTTGTTGGGCTTCTGTGCAAGACAACAGTTCTCAGTGTGAGAAAGCGCTCGGATTTCGCCACCTCGGGCCAGTGGGAGGTGGTCACCGAGGCTGGTGGTGTCCGTGAGTCCCACGTCTTCGATGCTGTCATGGTTTGCACCGGCCATTACCAGGAGCCCTACTTGCCATTGGCTTCTTTCCCCGGTAAGCCCTGTCCCAGCAGTGGGATTGCCCCCCTAGGGTTTCCCCTCAGCACCCCTGGGTCCCCTGGTTGTATTTTCCTCTGCAAATCCAAATCCAGACAGTGGGAATCACTGGGTTCCATCCAGAAGCCCCTGTGGAGCGGGGCAGTGTGGGTGGGGGACAGTTTGTGTCACTTTTTGGCAGGTCAAGGTGAGCTCTGTCTGTGGGAGCTCACAGCCATGAAGCCCCCACACTGGAGCAGGCAGGACCTTGACCCCATGGAAATGGTGGGGAAATGGGGGGAAAACACCTTGTAAAGGTGCAGGCAGGCTTTTCCATGAGGATTTGCAAAGCGAGGCTGAGCTGAGGAGGTACAAGAGGCGGGAGGGAGGAGAGTTGGGGATCTGGGCACGAGGCTGGGGTGAGTAACTGCATCTGGCAGCAGGAGATGCTCCCTGCTCTCCACCTAGGCATCGAAAGTCGCTTCAAAGGGCAGTGCCTGCACAGCCGGGAGTACAGAGACGTGCAGGATTTCCGAGGAAAGCGGGTCCTGGTGGTCGGCATCGGAAACACCGGCGGCGACCTCTCCGTGGAGCTGAGCCATGTGGCTGCCAAGGTACAGCTCCATGGTGGCCCAGACAGGGATGTGAGAGCCCAGGGCAGCACAGGGAGCTTTTCCCCCAGGTTCCTCAATAAATTCCACTTCTCATTGAAGAAGCTTTGCAACTCCTGGAGAGTTTGGGCCACCTGAGTGTCACTGTAGGGGCAGCACATACCAAAAAGCACACTACATTTCAGAAGGCTAATACCTGTTTATTCCAATGGCATGCTGTCTTTTATACCCTGTACACAGTTTACACTTTCTTTATTGGCTACAATAAGTCAACATAATGATCACTGGCAGAAAATTCTCCACCTCTAGTTTTCCCAAGACTTTTCTAAAAATATTTTCCCCAGCTGCAAAGTTTCTTCTCTGGTTATCTTCTTTTCTCCTTCTTCTCTTCTTGGTCTCCATGCCAGCAGCCTTGGTCAGAGAATACTTCTCAAAACAAACCTCATTCATTAACCCTGTCTAGCCCACAGACCAGCTGTGGGTCCTGCTCTAGCTGAGGACAGGCAACTGGGCAGCTACGGGAGCTTTAGCAAAGCCACCACTTTACCAAAGCTGTTTGGTTTGCTGGATGCCATCTCCTTGCCCTGAGTTACCTCTGTGTTAAGTACAGCAGTTTGGCCACGCAGGGCCACACCAACAAGATGCCAGGGCAGGAGGCTGAGCCCTGCCTTCCTCCCCAGGTGTTCCTCAGCACCAGGAGCCACACGTGGGTCCTCAGCCGGGTGGCAGACCACGGCTTTCCCCGGGACATGGTCGGCACCACCCGCTTCAATCACCTCCTGGAGTGGCTTCTGCCATCAGTCCTCGCCAGGAGGATTAAGTTTCAGAAGTTCAATTCGTGGTTCAACCACACAAACTATGGCTTGGCTTCCAGCAGAAGGTATTTTTTCTGATTGTTTTGTTGGGTGGTCAGGGGGTCTTTATAATATGAAATGCTTAATTTTCACTTCTGGGGGATATCTGTGGAATAGCAAATCATCGAAGGAAAATTATGACCATAAAAAAAAGTCATTTTAGGTCCCTCCCAGATGCTAACACTGCTTCCCTCTTTTCCCCACTGCAAGCTCCAAATTTAAGGTGATTATCAATGAAGAGCTGCCATTCTGCCTCCTCTCTGGGACTGTGGTGCTGAAGCCAAATGTGAAGGAGTTCACAGAAAGCTCTGCTGTTTTTGAAGATGGGACAACTGAGGAAAACATCGACGTGGTGCTCTTTGCCACGGGCTACAACTTTTCATTCCCCTTCCTGGAGGAGTCTGTTGGCAGAGCCATCGACGACAACCGTTCCCTCTACAAATGCATCTTCCCTCCCCAGCTGGAAAAGCCCACGCTGGCCATCATTGGCCTGATCCAGCTGACAGGCTCCATCATGGTGGGGTCAGAAATGCAGGCTCGCTGGGTCACAGGGGTCTTTGCAGGTAGGAGATGGGGGAGATTCACAGAATCAATTCACAGAATGACTAGGTTGGAAGAGACCTTCAAGACCATCGAGTCCAACCCACCCCCTAACATCTCAACTAGACCATGGCACTGAGTGCCACATCCTGTCTTTTTTTAAACACATCCAGATCTTCTGGGTGGGAGGTTTGGGGCAGCCTGAGCTGCTGCCCACAGAGCTTAGGGCATGTTTCAGCTCTGTGGTAGCCACGGGTAGGCTCTGTGCACCAGCTGCATCCCTGTATCCCTGCTGCTTGGGAAAGGTGCTGGGACCTTGGGAAGGGGTTGAACATTTCCTCTAAAGATGGAAATGTTCAGCTTCTGCAGCTGGCTGGTTTCTGTGCCCTCAGGCTGGAACAAGCTGCCTCCCCCCAGCAGGATGATGGCTGAGGTTCTGAAGAGCAAGCCACCAGTGAAAAGGTGAGTGATGCTCTTGCACTCAGGGTGAGATGGGTGCTCTGTGCCAGGATAACCTCAGGGAAGGATGGCAGACACGAGAGGGACCTGCTCAGGACACCCAACTCTGCATTTATTACCTCACCACCCACAGTGAGCTGGGAAAATGCTCTCCTTTATGGAACAAGACACCATGAGCTTTTCTGGAGCAGTTGATGACAAGACCAGGGCCTGGAGCTCCCCTTCACTCCCTCCCTTTCTGCCTTTTCCCTCCAAAGCCATGTCCTTGTTCCCAGCATGTCAGGATGGAGGTTTGGTTTCCTCCAGACTAACGGTGCCATCTCGTGGCTTCTCCCTCCCAAATCCAGGCAGTGGGGACTGCTGGGTTCCATCCAGAACCCGGTGTCCCTTTTTGTGTCCCTTTTTGGCAGGTCAAGGTGAGCTCTGTGTGTGGGAGCTAACAGCCTTGTTGGCACTGGGATTTTACAGGAGGTTACGTGTCCACAAGGATATGGGATGGATGATGATGGAGCAAAGAGGGGACCTCGGGATGCAGGCTGGGTTGGGTTGGCTCATGGGACACTGGGGAAAAGCTGGGACAAAACAGAGCTACAGGGATTATGACCAGGAGCCACCATGATGCTGTTACACAGAAATATGGAAGCCTGAGGTGCAAGGGAAACAAACTTGAGGCTGTCTCAAATTTTCCTGAAGCATATCAGCACATCCTCCCTCCTGTGAGGGAGATAAGGTTTCAAGCAGAAATAATCCTGGGCGTCCCTCCCAGCATGGGAAGCTTTCTGCATTTCCCAGATTTTCCCAGTCCCCTTGGCATTCTTATCTCTGCAAGTCTCTATCTCTACTTCTCAAAATCAGCCAAATCCACACCCCTGAAGCTCAGGGAAGGACACAGCAGGGGTACTTGTGGCATTACAGTGATGGTACTGCTAAGTTAGAGCTGATTTTGAAGCCACAACTACGCTGCAGAGACAAAACAAGTTTCTGCTTATCCCCTGCCCTGGGAACTGCTGCGACCAACCCCACAAGGGCTCTTTGGTTAATTTGGGGCTAAGAGAGAGACTGGGGCTCATCTGATGTCTGAGCTTGTGGCTTTTGCTTTCCGTGGAGCTGGGCACTGAGACAGGATGATGCCATCTGAACTTTTATTTCTTCTGTCCCCTGGAAGGAATCCATCTGAGAGGGAGAACCTGAAGATGAGTTTTATCGGCTACATGGACAAAATCGCTGCGTGTGCTGGCGTCAAGCCCAGCGTGACGAGGCTGCTCCTGACAGACCCCCAGCTGGCCCTGGCCATCTTTTTTGGGCCCTGCTCACCCTACCAGTACCGGCTGGTGGGACGGGGCAGCTGGAGCGGGGCCAGAGCTGCCATCCTGAGCCAGTGGCAGCGCACGCTGAAGCCCTTGAGAACCCGGGTGCTGGCTGACAGCTCCAACAGCCCCTCCAGCTGGTGCTGGATGTGCCTCCTGGCTCTGCCAGCTGCTCTCACTGCAGGTTTTCTCTTCTCCAAATATTCCTGGGCAGGTCCCCAGCTGTAGAAGAAACCTGGAGAGCCACAGTGCCAGGTGATCTGGGGACAGTGCAAAGCTGTGCCAGGTGCTGCCAGAGGGCTGGAGCTGGCACCAGCAGCAGCCTGGGGCTGCCTGGTGTCCATCCACCTCCTGCTGATGGGACAGGAGTGCTCACCTGAACCATTCTGGGATGAACTGGTAAGCATGAGGCCAGCCTTCCCTCCCCCTGCTCCCAAAAATTTTGGCAAGACCCACGCCACCTTGAGATTTTGTGAAACATGAGCTGTCGAGAGCGGCTTCTGTGTCTGGCAACTTTTGGGATGTGAAGGAGGGAGCCACAAATAAACCTCACAGATTTGGTCTTTGTGGATGGTTTTATTAATGGTTTATTATAAGGCTATGAGAAGTGGATCCCAAGCTGTGGCAGAGTCTTGCCCTTGCATATATATAATCTATACACTATATAGATAGAAATATCAACAAATAAGAAATGTTATATGTGCTAATATATTGATATATAATAATACATTATACAGACAGTGACAAATCCAAGCAAGTAATCATCCCTGCCATTGCCCAAGCAACCTTAGGATTATAGGGAACTCTGAATTCCTGGGATGGGAACAGGGAGAGGGCCGGGATGGGATCCGGGATGGAAACTGGGATGGCGCCAGGATGGGAACGGGAATCGGGCCGGGATAAGAACCGGGATGGGGCCAGGATGGGAACTGGGGTGGAAACCGGGATAGGGCCAGAATAGGCCTGGGATGGGGACCGGAATGGGGCCGGGATGGGAAGCGGGATAAGAACCGGAATAGAAGTGGGATGGGAACCGGGATAGAACCGGGATTGGAAGAGGGATGGGGCCGGGATAGTACCGGAATAGAGCCGGGATGGGGCCGGAATAGAACTGAAATGGAAACCGGGATGGGGCCGGAATAGAACCGGAATAGAACCAAAATGGGAACCGGCATGGGGCCGGGTCCGCGCGGCCCCGCCCTCCGCCCCGCGCCGCTAGGGGGCGCACCCATCCCCGGGAGCCCGCGCGACTGCGGCACGGCGTGGTCACGTGACCGGCGGCGCGGGGGCGGGGCCGGCGGCGCGCGCTGTGCGTGGTGACGTCAGACGTCGTTGGCGCCCGGCTTGGCCGCCCGCCATCTTGGCCCCTGTGTGCAAGCGGCCGAGGCGGCGGCGCCGGGAGAANGGGGGTGCTGCTTCCTTCTCCCGCCTTCTTTATTGCCCCCCGCTTTCCCCCTTTTTTTAACGGCGCTTGGTCTCCCCTTTCCCCTCTTCCCTTCTCTCCCTCCCTTTCTCTGTCCTTTGGAGATTCCTGGAGGGACGCGCCGAGCCCTGCGTGCATTTGCGCTCAGTTCGTGGCCGTGATTCTTCCTGCAGAAAGGCGCGGGGGAGAGCAGCCTTTTCTTGCGGGGTGCTGGAGGCAGGGCGCCTCGCTTTTCCAACTCGGAAATACGCATCCACGCTTCTTTCACTCTAGACCTACGGTAAAAGGCGGTTCTTGGGTGGTTTGGTGCAGGGCTGAGTGAGGGAAGGCATTGTTTGTGCTCCCGGGGCCAGGATTTGTAGGGGTGGGGTGGTCAGAGCCAGGGGTGTTCTCAGGGGTAGCGCTTAAAGGATGGTGAGAGCGTGGTGAGATGACACGGCTGAAATTCAGGCAGTTGGTCTGCAGTGGGCATAACCCAGGGATGCAGGTGTTGAAAATGTTGAGGCTAAAAGTGGCCCAGATAATTTCCAGTTCGGGCCCTTTTCCTGAGGAAGGGGACATGCATGAGCGCATGGTGCTGGGCATTGAATGGAACATCGTGGATTTTCTTTT
>VXBI01005058.1:288847-361740 GCA_013397375.1 Toxostoma redivivum | reverse complement strand
TTTTTTTTTTTTTAATTGTGTTTCACGTGGGTGTTCTGTCAATGTATTCTTTGGTGGAACGTCTTGGACTCAGTATCTTCAAGGAAGGACCGTTTCTCCTTGTTGCCCTGTATATTTGGGTTAGATAGGTATGTTACTGGAAATTAGCAATATTTCCAGCAGAAGGAAGAGGGCTGTAATTTTTAATAAATTTTTAATAACTTTATTTCTTGTGCAATGAGGCACCTGGCCTACTTGGTGTCTCATCTTAAAGAGCTCTGCTCAGACAAGAAACTGCTTTTGAAGGGGCAGGAAACAGGACATGATCTCATTTATCAATGTATGAGAAACAAAAGGATTGACCTTAAATACTGACTGCCAGGAGCCCTATGTGGCTCTGAGTTTGTTTTTTTTTAAATCCTATAGTCTAGAGAATTTTGCTTCTGCATTAATTTAGTGGTGTTTTGGTGCAACTCTGCAACCATTTCCTTGAGGTAAAGAATCTCAAAGTTTTGGGAATTGTTTGAACTGGATGAATATTCAGTGGAAAGGTGGTTTGGTGATGTGGGCTTGAGAGGTCACTCTTTAAATTGGAGTGAGAGCTTGGTTCTCTCTTAGGCCACTGCTTGGAGAGCAGGATTGAGGCTCTTGTCTGCCACCTCAAACTCTGCCTTGGTGTGTGGATAGGTTCCTTGTATGAAGTTCTTGGCTTTTGTAGATAATAGCCCATGAAATATGTATAACTCACTATACAGTTGCTTCTGTGAGTCTCAGTAATATAAATATTCTGCGTCTTGGCACTTTAGTAGCAATTTATAATATCTTTGCTCTCATTTAGACTTTCCATAATGGGAACCCTGGTTTTTTTTTTGTAAAGCAGAACAGTTACATCAGTCTGCAGTTTTAACTTGGGCTCCTGGTCCAATGCTACAGATTTATGGGATGCACCTTCTATAGGTCCTGTTTCCCTAGGGAAGGTGAAACAGGCCCCAGTGAGCAAGGCAGAGATGATGCAATTCCAGAGGGAGCTCCTGTGTGGCTTTGGGGCTGTCTGAATGAATGCTGGGTTGTAATTAAGGGAAAGAATGGAAAGATTCTGTTCTAGGGGGTCGACTTCAGCCAGGTGTCCTGCACTACTGGGAACCCAATTCCTTTGTTCCAGGCTGATTTCCAGGCTAAGGAACGGCAGGGATGTTGAGAGTGGAGAAGAGGGTAGGAAGCAGAGACTAAATACCATATAAGGGGTGGTGTGGATGAAACGAGGAGATAAAAATCTTGCAGAAGATTTAAAGCCTTGCACAGTGTGCTGTTGCAGAGGAGTAAACCCTCGTGTAGTGGATTGGGGATGTGAGAGAAGGAAAAACACTTCTCTTCCTTCAGCTGATGTCTTCAGAGGCTCCTACAGTAGTGGAGGGTTTGAGGGGGGGAAAAAACTCCAGCACATGAAAACTCAGCACCATCCCACTATTTGAGGATGGATGTTGGGCTTGTAATGACGGGACTGCTGGTGGTGTTTTACTGGTAGAACCAGTTCATCTTCTGCAGGAAATTTTCCCTTTGCTCAGCTTCATGCTCTCATTGTTTCTTGCGTTTGGGTTTTACAAAACCCAGCAAAAGCTTCCGGGTGAAAGCAGTGTAAAAATAAAAGCTGAAATCCATGTGAGGAGGTGGGAGAAAATCATACTCCATGAAAATGGAGTGCACAGGAGTCTTAAAAAATGCATCAAGAGCAGAGGAAGATGAAGTCCTAATAAAAATCAGATGAAGACAGCTTTTATGTCTATGAAGAACAGGCTAACAGAAATAGACTGTTTTTATTACAAATACCTCAGCCATTACATAACATTCTAAGTAAATGCTAACGAGCCCGTCTGTTACAGATTGCAAACACATACTAAAGGGAGAAACTGTTTAACATTCACATTGTTCATGGTTTAAATTATCTGACACTGTCTTGATTAACGGGAAAATTAGAGTGCAGAATCAGCCTTACACGTCTAGAGTCTGAAGGATGATGGGGATAAATTTTAGCTGATGTGTGTTTGAAAATAATGTAGGCTTCACTTTCAGGGTCTTCCAGCATCAGAGACAGGAATGGCTGCACTTTATATTCAGCTACAACAAATGCACAAGTACTGCCTGAAGAACTGGGGCATCACCCAGTCCTGGGTAACTGAGAGAGGAGAGATCTCTTAAATACCAATTTAATCGATGTACAGCTGATTCCTGAGTGAAACGCTGCCTTACTCGGGTTTTACCTAGCTGGGCTATAAATTGTAGTTTGGCAGTGACTAGGCTGCCCATTTTTTGCTGCACTGCTTGCTTAAGTTAGCAAATCAAACTTTTCTCTGCCTTTCCAGGCTGTCCTCATGAAATCATATAAACCACTACACCTTGGTTTCAAACTCATATTTTGTAAGCATGTGACTGTTGCTAGATTTTGTTGTTCGTAAATTTTAATTTACATTCAGTCTACAGTCATAATTTTAAGGAATGTTTGCAGGAGTAGTGAGTTCAGATGTACTTAAACTGATTTGAACCTTCAGCTAAGGTGCAAGTGCAGCAACATTTACTTTCTGTTTGAGAAGCCAATAATTTCCTCCTGGTTAAAGACCTGATACTGCTTTAGAACTTCTGTTTCAAACTCAGCAGATGACCTCAGTCTTAATATCAATGAATTGATGCTTTCATTAAAAAAAAAATAAATACGGATTTACAGGGCTTGTTTTTTAGTCATATTTGGGACAGTGTGTGCTTTGTCTAGGTGCACAGCAGAAGTCCTCTTATGAAAAGAAACAACAACGTTTTCCCTTGACACAATGCAAATAAGATGTATTTTAGCAAGAAAAGCTTGCCTTTGGCTTGTGGCATTTCTAAGTGGTTGCTTTGCTGGAGTCACCTTGGTTAAGAAATGTTTTTCATGCCACAGCTGAAGCTACCAGCATGGACAGAGCTTTGTAGGACACACAGAGCTTTGGATAACAAAAAGTTCCTTGATAAGTACTTTGATAATGTGTTGAGCCTGAATTATTTACTGCATCTTGAAAGCAAAGTGTCAAGGGACGAGTGGGTTGGTTTGTTGTTTTTTTTCTGAGCAGAATAAACAGAACCAAGAGCAAGTGAAGATGTTAAATCTCATCTGCAGCCATTTGGCAGATGCAAGTAAACTTCCATGGAAAATGGATTCTGTAGTGCTGAGAGACAGATGCATAAAGCTGGCTATGCTGATAAGGCTTTTTAAATTTAGCTTCTCATCTTCTATTTTCCCTTTTTTTGTGGTCAAGTCCAGTCTGAAGCAGAGGTCTGAAGTCAACCCTCACTGTAATTAAGTGGTGTTGTCCAGAGCTGCTGTCAGTGTGGTGTTGGCAGCTGCATCTCTTCCATGCTGAGCATTCTTCAGTGAACAAGATGTGTCTGTTCCAAGAAATTAGTGAGTCAGAGGGAAAAGCATGTAACCAGAGATCCAGAGAATAATGGGCAGCAGGTAGAAGCGTCTGAGCAACTGTGAGCTCTCTCCAAGCTGCACCAGACCAAGGACCAGAATTCTACCAACTTTCTATGCATTGGAGTGAAATTTTTTTTTACTGGTGCTGTCAGTGTGTTACAAGCTGGAGCATGTGGCAACTCTGGCTCTCACTATCAGTGGGAGTATCTTAAAAACCTTAAAAATGCGCTGTAACATCTCTTTAATTCAGAGAAGAAATTATGTTTATTTTTGATGTACATGAGTCAGGTTAGGAATGTGATAGGAGTAACAGGCAGCAAAGAACTTGGGCAAGGTGGGAAGTTTTGAACGTGGTGACAAGTAGCTTAAGTCATTACATAATTGATTAGAATAACTGTTTTAAATAATGGTGAGGTTGTACAAGATTCTACTAAACTGTTTATTCTGTAGAGTCCTACAGTTAAGTGCTTCAGGTTGGACCCTTCAACAACAGAAATATCTTGAGCAGAAAAGAATTGGGGGAAAAAACGGATTAATTTTGGCACACGTGTTCTAAAGAAGAGAGGAAATCCTCAAGGTTGTAGCTCTAGAGTAGTTCTTGTGCATTGTCAAAATATTCTGAAGGACCTCATGAACAGAGGAACTTGCCTGAACATTATTTCAAAGCAGCTTCTAACAAATTTCCAAAATAAAATCCCTTAGATGTAATTATTTCTTATTTAAGGATTAATTTAGGAATAGGAGCTTTGGAAAAACAAGTTATTTATAAAAATTTTTACTTAATTGCAGTTGAGGTCAGGGATATTTTTGAGATGCACAGAAGTATGATGTGGAGAGAAATCTACTGCTCAACGTTTTTGTTCTTGGGGAAGAACACTGAAAAAAGGTGTCACTTCCTCTGTGGAAAAAAAAATTAATTATTTCAGTGGGGCTTGGAAATTGTGGTAAAGGAGTAGGAAATGGAAGTTTTGAAAGAGTCCTTGAGTTACTCCCAGCAAAAGACTGGTTTAACTTTTTTCTCCTAATCTGTCTTGCTGTCTTCCACTCTCAAAGTCTACATGGGGTGGGTGGGAAGAGTTGAAAATGTGCCACCGGCTCAGTGAGGCTTTGTAAAAAAATGCTTTTAGGGGTTTGTTATAAAGGGGCTTTTGCAGTAAGTATTAAAGGGAATAATGAAACACTGCAAAGATGGGGATTGGCTGTAAATGGCTGCAGCTTCTGCTCATCTGTTGGGAATCTGGTCTTTTTTCATGTACTTAATGATTTTCTTTCATCAGCTTCATAAAAGGAAGTGTTTTGCACCCACTTATCACTGGGATCTACTTCAGGAGTGGCCTCCTGCTCACCTCAGCTGTTGTTCCTGGTAACTTCCCCAGCCAGCTCCTGCAGAGGAGCTGTGGATTTGACTTTTGTCTCCCTTTCCTCAGCCTGACACAGCAACCACTCTCAGGATGCCACCAAGGAGGAGACATCAATTTGTGTGTGGGGAAAAGGGGTTTGCAGGTATTTTTGCCTTTCCAGGCTTCTGGTTCAGATGAGCAAGAAACCAAGTGGTGCTTATGACAGTGTGCTGAGTGTGTTTGTAATTTTTTAAGGGATTGTTTGTGATCCTAACAGTTAACAGATGCCTTTACAGAGAGCTGCTGTGGTCTGGATAAACTGATCTGAATTAGGTATTAAGAAACCTGATGAATAGTTGTAATTTTTTCATTTAAAAGGACCTCTGGCAGGTAAGACAGGTCATGGTAATCTTCTGTGTTCAGAGAAAAGTGCTGCCTGCCAGGCTGCTGTTTGAATCCTGCACTTCGGTAGCAGGCACACAGCTTGTTTCTGCAAGAATTTGCCTTACTTTATTCCCTTGTGCTCAGATAGGCAGCGATTCAGTTTCTTGAGCTTTGAAGTTTTCTCATTCTTCCAAATAATGGAAATTTCTTTAATAAATGGTTTTGAAAATCTTAAAAATAAGTCTCATTTGGCATCTGCAAGTTGAAAAGCTAATTGGGTGAAAGCACTTATATTGTTCTGTTCCCAGAAATAATGAGAACGCATATCATTATGATGCTCTCTTTAATTCTATAGAAGCTGTTTGGGGTTTTTTTCTGGCCCTGGCTTTCTTCCAGAACTTCAAAACTCCTGCTTCAATTAAAAATTCGCAATTTATGAAGGTTTCTTAACCAACTGCATGAAACTGGAAAATCAGAAATCTGTCCTGGAAAAAATATGCTTAATGCTTGGTGTCAGAAAAGGCTTGTGAAGACATTGTCAGGCTAATAAGAAATAGAATAGCCTGCTCTAAAAGTGACTTGCAGGGAAATCTGGGATGTTAGGTTTTCAGAAAAGAATAAATTTTTAGTTGCAGTATGTTTGGTAATCTAGTGAAACATCTAAATTGTGATTTGTGCCTGAGGATTGTCAGCACATGGCCAGAGCAGCTGTGTTGGGTTGGTGCATTGGCTTGGTCCGGTGCTGGTTCTGACTTTGGGGGGACACTCACTGTCAGTCTCTTCACTGGAATGTCGTGAAAAATCCTTTCTGGCAAAGAAACTCAGATGATTTGAAAAGGGCTGACACTTGAAGGAATATTCTAATACAGGTATTGATAGTTACTTCTCGTTTACATTTGAGCTGTGTTTGTGGTTAAGTTTCTCTGGTTTATGTAGAAGGAATGAGAAAATGAACTGGACACTTGCAGTACCAGTGAAGGCTGTGCTGTATTTACCTGGTCACTATATTCCACTGTGGTGTTCTCATCCTACAGTCAGGAGTCTTCAACATCTGGAAGCTTTTTATTCATGTGTCAGTGAGAAATAAGGTTTGTTTTGCATTGCTGCCTTGCTGTGTCTCAATGCCAGGTGGAATTGCTCTGGAAAGAACTGGGCAGGTGTGGTGGTCATTTCATTACTCTTGGAGTCTGCAAGCAGACCTGTGGAGAAGTAACTAATTAAACATGATTCCACATCACTGGGGCAGTGAGGAGCTCTGTGGGACAAATGCAGCCTTACAAAACTCAGACTGCACAGACAGAATAAGATATGCTGGAGTGTTCTGGCATGCCTCTACTTGGATCAGTCTGGACCATTCCAGTAGAGGGGAATGCTGAACCCACGATGCATTTGGTCTAGTGGCACATCCAGGGTTTGTGATCTCCATGATTTTGTGGTGTCTGTGCAATCAGGTCCCCAGCTTCAACCTTTGAGTCCCTTCTCTTTAGTATTTGATTGTATGCAAACTCCATCAGTCTGTTAGCCTAAAGAACTATTCCTCATTTTGCAAAGAAGTTTGAAAAAAACGACCAAAGTAAATTTTCTGAACTCGGACACCAAATTAAAATCACTTCTACCTTTTAAGCCAATCATCAATTTTTTTTTTTTTGCTAAGGACTTGAGCTGAAGGCTGAGTCTGGACATCATGTATTTCGCTTCTTCAAGATACTTAACTACCAGAGTAGGATTTCTGTAGGAGTCTTACTTGCTTAAAAGTGATGCTGCTTGACGTGGCAGATGTTGGATTTTCAGTTCAGAATTGTAGAAGAGCTTTTGTTAAAACTCTCTGGTGATGCTTGTGCCATTTTTCATTCTCTAACCTCTGAACATTCAAAGAATTACCTGACACAAAATTCACTGAAGAGAGTTTCTTGGTTTGACCTTGTTTGATATTCCACTTTGAAAATCAATATTTTGAAAAATCAATTTGTTTTAATTGTAAAGTTATCATTAAAATACAAATAACAGTATTTTAAAGCTAAAGCAGACAGGGGTATGACATCTTCTGCATGTGCAGTAATGGAGAACTGAACAAAATTTTTGGGGAGGTTCAGCATTTTGTTTTAAGAAGAGCTCTATTTATGCTTGAGTGCATCTCTAAATTATCTCCTTAGCTCTCTGTAAAAGGCAGAAGTCAGTATAAGAGGTGTCTTGATGAGCAGCTTCCCTTATCCAGGAGAAAGCTGGAGGCCAAAATCGAGCCATTGGTGTAAAACAGAGAAGAAAGAGACAAACATTGAAAGCATTAAATTTCTGGATAACTGCATTGTTCTAGGTAATATTTAGATAGTGTTTGTCAGGATGCTGAACGGCTTTATTTGATTCTCTGAATATAAACATGCAAATAAATTTAAATTTCAATGAAAACTGCTTTATTTCCCCCCAGAGGTCTTCTATATCTGCACTGGCATCATTCTGCATGGGAGGGGAGGGGATGGGACCAGAATCTCTGTTACCTGAGGTCACCTAAAAAGGAGAAATTAGCAGTAGAAATACCAGAAATGATCTTAGCTGAAAGAAAGCAGCTGTGTGACACATGAAAATATTCAGTGCATTTTTGACACTTTTATTGCCAGTGTGAGTTTAACCTGTCTGTGGCTTTTTAATCCCTTGTTATGTGGACACATTTAAGTCATGCTGATTCTGATTGATCCTACTGATCAAGCTTCTTTTGGCAGGGCTGTTCCACAGGAATATGGTTTCTGTGAAATATTCATGCACCTACAGTTAAATATATATTAAAATCTATGCATAGAGACAAATTTGAGGTTTGCTGTACTTGGATCTGTGGGGTTTTTAATTGTTTTTTCTTCTGTTCTCAAGGAAAAAAAAATAGAACTGACAGATAATTTTTTTTTCTGCAATATGTGTCCTAAAACTTTTGTTAGTGCCATGGTAGTCTTAAAATGCTCTGAACAAAAGTTCCCTGAGCTGCTGTGGTTTATTGCTGGTTTTCCTGTTGAAAAGCCAGGTTTAGGTGATTAGTATTTCTCCCCAAAAAATCAGTTCAACAAGCTGCCTTGCAGGCTTTCTGAGGCAGCAGATTTGCTTGCTCCAAAGCTTTCTGGTTCAAAGTAACATATGCTTTGTGGTGAAGTTAGTTTCTGAGTAGACTTTTTTTGTGGGTGGCTAATTTGGGTTGTTTTTCATTGCTTAGCTTAGCAGCTCTATTTAGGCTGTTGTTGGATGTCTGTTTGAATTGATGCAGACATATTTGTGGATGCTCATTTCTGGCATCCACAAACTCCATTTTTATAGATGCATCTGTGGGGATAATGCTCCAAAATGGCTGTCTTGTGTCATGGTGTGTTTTCCACCTGATATACTCAGTTTTGGTACTGTTTTGGAAATACTTTCTTAGACTTGAAAGAGGAATTACTTGAAGAACGATTGACCTCTCAAAGCCTGCATTGCTACAGCTTTGTCTCAGGATGGAGTGTCTTGGTTCTGAAGAGCCAAAAGAATGATGATTTTTTTTTCCATTTGGTGGCTATTAACTCCTCTGTAGACTGTACCCATCCTACAGTTCTCCCACTGAGCTGGTGTGTGCAGAAGAGATGGTGATTAAAGATTTTTCTTGTCCTTCTTGACTGCCAATCTCCACGGATTTTATGAAGTCCATGCAGTCAGTGCTTTGCCCCCTCTTTCAAGCTCTGCTGGAAACCTGTGAGCCCAAAATCTAGAGATGGAAACGTGTATTAGTGACACTTTCTAAGGAAATAAAACTTTGTAAGGAAATAAAATCTACCCAAGAACTCATTAAAGATTTGAAGAGCTTCTCTTCTTGTAGGTCATAGAGCTGTGATGGAGGCACATGAAAAGGAAGCTTGGAGTCCCCAAAGTTTTCCTGCAATTTTCAGCCTGCTTGGCAGCAATCTGCTTGAGAATGAACCTTGCTGAAGTGGCTTTGGAGGGAAGGGAAATCCTGATTTGAGAGGCTTTTTTAGATACTTAGATTTGACAGCAACCTCTTGGCTACCCAAGTCTTACCGGAGGTTCTCCAAGCTTTTTTTTGTGTCATATTAAGCTGATAGTGCTGAAGTTCTTAAGAGTTCTTAATAGTGGGATAAATGGCTGAAACTGTTATTTGTTTTGTTGTTGTTTTTGTGAATAAAAATTGGGCTAAAAGTGTTGGTCCCAGAGTTGAAAGTATAAGGCCATCAAGAAGAGAATGTTGGTGTGTATTGTTGATAAGCATCCATGTCAGAAAAGTGAAGTCAGGCTGTTAAATTGTAATTCCATTTTTTTTATTTGTGTGCAACCTTCTCTGTACAAAACCACATCCAAACCTCATGTATTCAGTAACTGCACAGTATTTTGGAGTGTCCTTTTAAAATAATAGGATTCCTTGAGAATGGGTTACAAAAAGCATGGAAAAGGCTTTCTTGGGTTCCAGATACTTTGACTCCAGTATCCTCTGTTTCTTTGTTTAAAATTGGCATTCTTTCTGTAGTTGATTTAAATTGGTCATTTTTCTGAAGATCATACAGTTGTTTTTGAAAATTTAGTATCCAGCTGGAGATTATGCTTAGGTTTTGCAGTAGTGGGCAGTTTCTTCAGTTCTAGAATCTAAATATGCCAGACTTGAAGCTGAAATGAAAACTTTGTCTGAAATTTTTAATGCCACATTTTTGTGTGCAGTGATTTTTTTTTTTTTTTTAAATTGCTAGCACTGATTTGGGAGCATCTGCCTCTAAAACCAATGGAATATGTCGTAAAGAAGTTTAATTTCTATTTTTTAGTAGTAGTTGCATTTGGTTCCAGAATTTACCAGAACCACATTGTTCAGTGTCCCAGAAACAAAGCTATTCTTAGAAAAGTGAAGTTATGGCTGGATACAAATAACAGATTTGTATGATGGTTTTTACCCTTTAGCTACTTTCAGTGTGCTTAAAATAGTGTATGGAAATTCTTTCTGGATTGGTTTCTTGGTTTCTGTTTTGAGAGAGGTGCTAATGTGTCCCAGTTAGGAATGAACTTGCATGTAGTATTTTTTGTGATTTTTCTCACTTCACAGATGGGCATTGAGAGTTCAGATCTTCTGCTGGTTTGAGCCTTGAGTGCTGCTCTTTGCCTTAAGTCATTCCAGTGCATCTTCCTCTAAATTTGACCAAAACACAGCTTGGAGTAGAGGTGACAGGGACTAGATAATCCTTGCTGTGCTGAATAGGAATTGTGAGAATTACTCCAATATTTTTAATATTTCAAGACTTGAAAATGCTGGGAAACTCCTGTACAGGTTACCTGTTCTAATTGAGTGCTTGTAGGCTAAAGAGATGGAGGGGGTTAAGATGAAAGGTATTAAACTGTATTACAGCTAACTGTAATACTGCTGAAGAAGTCTCTTGACATGTTGCACTAAAAATTAATTTTTTGTCTAGCTAGGGTTTTAAAAATGCAGTGCATAAAATATGGATTGAGAGAGTTTGTCATCTGGACTGAAAAGAATTGAGGAGTTAAGTTGTTAAATGTTTTGTACTACTTACCAGTCAGTCCTCAAAAGGAACCTCAAAATATGTAATATTTTTACCTTAAGTAAAACCTTTTTTCTGAAGCAGAGATGACATCTTTTTGAGTTGCAATTGGTCCTAATGGAACACTATGCAAAGTTTACAGGTGTAAGAAAGTGTATCATTAAATTCTAAACAAGTCATAGAGGTCTGAGTTCTGAAATGATCAGGAGAGCTGGGAACTGAGTGGAAAAGATCTACGTGGTATGTGTGGGGTTTTACAATTTAAAAACATGTTTTTTGCAGTCTGGAATCCACTGCATTCAGTTTGTTCTTGTACCAGCTCTAAAATGTCTGAGAGGGTACAAGTAAATGTTCCTTAACAGAGATCAGGATATTTAGAATTTGTGGCAGGTACGTTGTGTGCTATTTTCTGTACACAAGCTTCTGAATTCCTTGCAGGATCTAAATAAGTCAACCAGTTGGGAGTCTGAAAAAATAGTCTGGGACAGAAATTAGTAATAATTTTTACCCTAAAATCTTCAAGCCACAGTGAAGTTCAGTTAACTTATTTAATAATACTGCAGAGCAGCTGAAAGGTAAATTTTTGCTCCAGAATTTTGGGAGCATTGTGCTCTCTGTAGTTGTGCATAATATAGCTGCAGTCATTCAGAATGAACAGCTGACTTGCTTAAATTTCTTAATGGTGCAGTGAGCCCTGCCAAGTGCCATAATGGCTTGTGCTGTTCCTGTCCTGTTGGCTGTCACACTGCTTAGTTAGCTTGGAAAATGCTTCTGACATCTTGTGTGTGTGTTTTCAGAGGTGCACACAGCCTAAACCAATGCACAGCAGCACTTCACTTGTAAGAATTTGATAATAATAACAAAATAAGGAAATGTTGGGCATCTTGGCAATCACTTGGTTAGGAAAGTGTTGTGTGCACAAGTTCAGTGTGTCCCATGTTGAAACACCTCAGGTGGTTCTGTACAGGAGGAGTGATTCCAGTGTTCAGGTGTAGGAGTGTAACATACACAACTAAGGTTGGGTGAAAAGACAGAGGTCTTGGAGCTGGATAGTTTCACATGGCTCAGAATCATGCAGCTGTCTCTTCATACCTGTTGTCAGATGGCACTGAGTGCTTGTTTAATGTGTGACTTGGCAGGATGTTTGTTGAAGGCCACATGGGCTCTTCAGAGGGAGGATTTGTCATCCTGGCTTGAGTACTTGGTCTAAAGTCTAATTTTGCAGGAATATCTTCTGTGGCAGCCATTGTCAGGTCTAAATGTACTTAAATATTATATACTGTTGAATATATTGACTTGCCTAATTGAAATTATTTATTTTATGCAAGTCAAATGAATAAGGAATGTGCGGTTTTAATAATTGTATAACATTGTTTATTTTTCTATGTAGTATAAGTTGAGGAAAAACTTGTCAAACAATATGAATTTTAGTAGTATAGAAGGCATAGAGCTCAGCTGTAATGAGCAGACTAATTTTTGTAAATTAAACTAAAAAGGTGTATTCAGGGAATGTGTTCATTATCCTCTGTTCTTAAAGCTGTCAAATGTTCTAGAAAGAGCAGTTATCACAATTAAGGTCTGCCCAAGTCTGAAGTCTGTGTAGCTTTGTAAAGAAGAGTGTTATGATGAAGATTTTCCTTGTTTCGTCTCTACCAGAGGTGCAGGCTTTGGGAAGTACGACAAAATATTATCTTACAGCACCCTCAAACTGCTCTCTGCTCTGTCTATATCTCTTGGGGCTTTGCTGCTGTTGAGAATTTTGGGGGTAAAAAATGACCCAAGTAGAGTTCTTTAAAATTTTTTTGTTTTGTTTACCAGTTTCTAAGTTATTCACCATTGTGAAGCTACTTCTTCCCTTAGCTGGGATGAGTCTTGGGCCAAAAATTAAAACTCAGGATGAGCTGTTTCCACTTAGAAGAGCATGTGAGTGATGGTAGTGTATGACTTGATACAGTTGAAGCATCACCTGAAGGCTGGTTTGTCACCCTGTGCTCCTGGCAGTTACTGCCCAATACCTTCTCTGATTCCCCAGGATGATTGTGGTGACTCTTTATCATAAATACACGATCCAGACTCCAGGCACAGACTTGGCTGCTAGGCTGTCCCTCATCTATCCAAAAAAACTACACTGAGCCCACAAGGTTTCACTGGAAGCCAAAGCTCACTACTCAAATATCTTTACAGGAAAAAATCCAGCCAGTGTGAAACATGAATTTAGGCAAGCTTATCTTTGGAGTTATCAGCTGAGCAGATTTCAAGCAACCATTCAGGCTGCCCCAATACTTCCTTGCAGTTCAACATGTCAGGCTTTGCCCATCAGTATTATTCATGGCCAGACTCCTGCTTTCAGCCTGTCTGGAGACCTCAATCCAGGCAGACTCGTTCATCAGGCTGAGTCTAGATCAGACATGAGGCTCTGCACTGGCCTTTTCTTCTATAAGGAGACTCAGTTTACCATAAGGTGTTCAGTGAAATGTCAGTGAAAGAACCTCCAAGACACTTTTCCTTCCACTCTTCTGTTCCTCTCTGTTGCCAGCCTCGTATTTATGATAGTCACCACAATCATCCTGGAGCATCAGAGAAGGTATTGGGCAGTAACTGCCAGGAGCACAGGGTGACAAACCAGCCTTCAGGTGATGCTTCAACTGTATCAAGTCATACACTACCATCACTATGCTCACAGGTCCTTTCAAGTGCAAAATTTAAATTTTATTTCATTTAGCCTGAGTCTGTTTTGCTCGGTGGGCTGGGTTCACCCTGCTCCCGTCCCACATTTCATAGTTTTGGATGACACATAGCATAACTGTTGGTGTAACACTTGCTGTTGAAATAGCCAAATGCTGACTAATCTGGGAGTTGCTGTCTTTTTGTGAGGGGAGAATATAATTCTTGGCCATGTATGTGGCCCCATACAGGGCTGCAGATTGCCCCCTTTGCAGCAGTCTGCATGGATTGGAATAGAAAAGCTTCTGGCCCAAGTTATGCTGAAGTTGAACCATCCCAAGGTTATTTGCCATCTTAATTTCTTTTCAATCACGGCTTGTAAATTGAGGTAGAAGGCAGAGGAGGATGGGAATGTTGCCATACCTATGTAAATGAAATTTCCATGGTCTTTTGACATTGCTGAATGTCTGTCATGACCAAGTAAGTGCTTTGTTCTTTAGACTGCTTGTCCTTGCAGACTCTTCTTAATCCATGAGCACCTTGCATGTCAGTCAAGCTCCCTTTGAAGATCTGCAGCTCTGAGTTTGACATGGGAGTTCATTCACTGAAGGGTTTGAGCAGGATGTCTTGCTTCTTGCTGCCTGCTTTTAGAATGAAGCACAAGTCTTTGAGCATGTATAAAACTCTTCTGGAATTCATAGAGAAATAGATAAAAAATTGTTGTTGTAAAGAGGGTAGCAGGATTTTTGACTGTTAAGAGAAATCAACGTGTATAAATAATGTTCTGTTTGAGTGACTGCTTACTTGTGTTCCTGCCTGGTGATGATCAGCAACTCTGCAAGTTCCTTGCAAGAACTTCCAGAGAAGTATCACAGTTAATTACTGGGTTCTTTTTCTCAAGGCCTGTTATTCTGGGGGAAGGAGGGAGGAGAGAAATGACCTGCTGCACCAGCCCTGTAATTGACTGCTGCAGGAAGAATAGTGGAACTCTTGCTTAAGGAATTCTCACTCTCCCTGTCTGAGCATACTGTGTTCTGGTTTTGACAAACGAAAAATTCTTGCTCTCTCTATTTAGTCTCTCTCTGCTGTGTTTCATGATGTTACATGTGTTTTAATTGGGGAAAAAAGAAGCAAATTCCAGAAATGCTGTACTGCAGTAACTGTTGATTGTGTCTCAGTACTTGACTTCGGGAGTGGCTGAGGTCACTGAGCTTCCCCAGTGGGGAAAGAGCTGCTGGTGGAAATTCTATGTGTTTGTGGGGTTTGGGATTGGGTTTTTATTACTCATTTTCTAGTCAAATCATGGATGGTATTTACCACTTTAACAGTGTTTGATGTTAATTAAATGCTGACCCTCCTGATTTTGTGACATTCATATTGAAGAGATAGAAACACTTCAAAATTCCTGGTGTTACATAAGGATAAAGTTTCTGGAGTTAATGCATCCCTTGGCATCCTGCAGAATGCTTAAATGAAACAGTGTTAATGGTGTTAAATATGCTGTCCACTTCTGCCCTGTGAACTCTGACTTAAGTGTTGGCTCCTCTTCAAATTGCTTTACTTTTCTGTTGATTTTTTTTTTTTTTTTACAGGCAGATTTTGAGGAGTGAACAGGAGGTACCAGACTCGATGAGTTTCCAGCGAAATGTCGGAAAAGTCAGGCCAGAGTACAAAAGCAAAGGATGGAAAAACAAAGTATGCAACACTCAGTCTGTTTAATACTTACAAGGGAAAGTCACTGGAAACTCAGAAAACCACAGGTGAGTAAGCTCTCTTCAGAGTTCATTCTTTCAGTTTCATCATTACTGCAGTGCTAATTAAGAGTGCAGAGTATATGAGCAATTAACCACAGCATGGTTTTTCATAACTGCTTGGTGCAGCAGTGAAGTGGAAGGATTGTGGAAGGCAGCATTCATTAGAGTTTCTGCTTAGCTGTAAACAGGAGTGTCAATTCAGAGAGACAGCATTTACAGTCTAGTGGGATGTAGAATGTGGGTAAATAAAGACTTGCCATTCCCCAGCTGTGCATTTTACTGCATTAACATTTGCCATGCTGGAAGTGTTTAATTAAGGAAAAGGCAATGCTTGCTTCCAGCTCAGGGATTTGATTTTTGGATATACACTGGATAAAACTTAAACTGATATCTCAAATAAGGTGTCTGTGAGCCTGCTTTTTCATGAGTCATTGAATGGAGAACCAGGGGGAGATTATGTTCTGAAGGTTTTGAACTTGACAAATTTGACTAAATTGTGTGTAAAAGGGAAAAAGTGCCCAAGCTTGTTGAAGTTTGCAATGATATTATTTTTAAAGGTTGAAACTGAGCTGTTTGTTATGATACAGCTTACTCAGTGCTTGTTCCCTGAGTTGGTTACTTGGTAGGTTGAATGTCCTGTGGGGTGCATTAGCTTTGTACTTGTGGTCTGGAGTAAATACAGTTTGTAGGAATGTTTTCACAAGGGCAGCATCTGCCAGCTGAAATTTGCAGCAAAAAGAAATGGTCTGGACCCATAGAGGTATTCCTGGACTCATCAATGTACATTAAGCTCCAAAAGAGCAAGAGAATAATGCTTGACATTAACATCATATTATAAATGGCTTCTTTAGCTTTGTGTCACCAAATGTTGTGTATAAAGGTGGGGCCATATATCTTTTTTAATCTCTGGAATAGGCTAACCATAATGACTCACTGCTCAGAAAGTACTCAGGTTTTCCCAAACTAAGTGTTTTCAATTCCCTTTTTAAAATATTAAATTCTGCAGCCTTTTAAATTTTTAATTCTTAACACTCTTAAATTCTTCTGACTTTCTTACAAAACGTTTTTATGTAGCTCTGGCTAAACAGAGTTGGTAACTTGCACTTTCTGTTCTGGCACGCAGTTGCTGCACGCCATGGATTGCAGAGTCTTGGAAAAGTTGCTATTTCCAGGAGGATGCCTCCCCCAGCTAATCTGCCCAGCCTCAAAGCAGAGAACAAAGGCAACGACCCCAATGTGAACATTGTGCCTAAAGACGGCACAGGATGGGCTTCAAAGCAAGAACAGCACGAAGAAGAGAAGTAAGTGAGCACTGGGCCATTTCTCTCAGGTTTGCCCAAAACTTGGGATTGGCAGGACCTGGGAAAAACATTGGCTACACTGTAGTGTCCTCAGCGTAGCTACCAGAGAGGAAATAGCACCACTAACAATTTCTGTGAGGAAGAATCTTGCTATAGTAGAGGGATAATTAAAAAAAAAGACAACTCACATTTAAGTCGAAAATGTCTGCTTATAAATTCCATATGAGAGGAAGGATATTTCCTTGGACATGTAAGTTTTGATGTCTGCTGACTGGAAATACTACAGCATGTTTTTGTAAGATCAGTGTCATCTCCTTAAATAAAATTCTCTTGAAACCCCAAGAAATACAGCAGAAAAATCAGAGAATAGCTTGCAAGTTCATGAGAGCATGCAGAAATTCTACTTAAGCACTTAATTGTGCTTGTGCTGATGTATAGCAGAGAAAACTCAAATTCTTGGTTTGCATGTTTGTTTAAATCTCTGCTTTATTTTCCTAATGGTTCTTAACCTTTGCACTTTATTTTTTTTTTTTTTGCTGAAATTCCATAAATTCTACGGACTTTGAAAATTTTTTAATCTTAAGCTGTGCACTATTGTTCCAGACTCCTCCAATACCTGTTTTAAACAAGACAGAAGTTGTGGCAGTGTTGATGCACTGTTGTATACCTTGCATGATACAAATTTCCCATGTTCAGTGCAGTTTCATGTGCTAGATTTGTTTCACATTTGTACAGCTAAAGAAAATAGAATGAAAGGATCATAGAATATGCTGAGTTAGAAGAGACCTGTCAGGGTCATCGAGTCCAACTCCTGGCCCTGCACAGGAAGAAACTAAATAAAAACTGAAACTTTACGGTTTCTAGTTGGAAAGTGTTTTAAAGCAGTTATTTTTACCATGTAAGTTTAAAATAGGATGTGATTCTCAGAACAGAAGTAGAAGCAAGGTTTAAGTGTTAATTCTTTTCATACAAATTGTTCTGAAAACCACTGGAATTTAGGGACAGTGGTTGTATGTTCCTAGTGCTAGTGAAAGCAAAAGATGAGGCTTAAAGGTTTTCTATTCCATCTTTCTCTCTCTTTATTTTTCTCTGTATACATTCCTACATTTAAATATCAATTTTTGACATCTCTCTAAAAAGCTGTTAGACTTCAGAAATACAGTGTTGTGTTTAGCCTTTTATCTTAAACATCTGAGACTACAGCTTCTCAGTTTTCTGCCCTGTGTTTCGTCTGGTACTTGAACAACATCTCCCTGTACTTCAAGATCACTTACACTTTGCCCAGTTAAATCTGTGTTGAGTTGGTGGCTTCTTTGACTCAAACAGCCCTTTCCATAGCCATGTGTCAGGAGATACCAATAGTTGATGTTCTGTTTACAAACAAATAAATAGCTGTCCCCTATCTGCAGCTGGAAGTTGTTTTTGTTTTCATATGTATTATTGCAATAAAGGCCTCAGAATCCACATATAATTAAAACTAGTGGGGGAGAGATTTGTTCCCAGGAGCAGGTGTGTGCCCAAGCCACGAGGAAATTCTCCGAAATTTGAACCATCTGATGTGTTTGCTCAGATCTTAAGATCATTTGTTTAACTACTGCTGTGTATGTGATATTTCAGTGTGCTTGAAATGCTGCTGTTTACATGTGAAGTGTTTTATTGTTTCTCTCCAAAGTATTGCTGATAAAGGTTACATCTTGATAACAGCTTGCTTGAGTTTAATGCCTTTTCTCTTGTATCACTGCATTGGAGTTCACATGAATGTGTTGTTCCCTGTAATGATGAAAATTATGTTACTGCTTTCTCAAGTTGTCACTCATTCTGTGGGTATTGCCTCAGTTTCTTTCCTGGTTAGTGCAGGCTGTTGTGTATTGATTTGATTAATTCAGCTGAGTTCTTTCCCTCATCCATATTTGCAGGGCAGTGCCTGGATAACTAAAATTCTAAATGGGCTTGTGTTTGAAACAAATGCAAGGAGTAGTTTCTTTAACAGTTTTGTTCCTTGTTTTGCTCGTGTCACAAAGTACAGCCATGTAAGTCAAATTCCCCAAAGCCTGCTTAGAAAATGTGCAGTAAGAAAATGAGCTGTAACAAAATACAGGTGAAAAACAGGAAAAAGAAGGAGAGAACTGGGCTTTTTTTCTGGATTGTGATACTCTCTTGGAACATGAAAATTGCATTTAGTTATCCCTATGAGAAGCTTGTATGTTCCTGCCCAGCAGTGATGTTTTTTAATGGTATTTGCTTCTCTGTCAGTTCTGAAAGCCCTCTGTAGTGCTTTGGGTTGGTCACTGCAGAACCCAAATGGATCCCATTTCTTAGTGGTAGTGGTAGATTTAGGATCACTTCAGGATCTACTTGAAGCATTTACAGTTGTTTCTTGTCAGTTAAATGACATGATACCACACTGCTGCTCTCTCCACTGGTGTAATAAAGTGATTCTAGACTACAGGATCTGCCCCATAGCTCCTGTTTTATCAAAAGTTCCTACTGAGGAGCTGGAGGGTTAGGCTTAGTTGGTTTTAGACACTAATGCTTTGAGTTTTAAGTTACCTGAATAGCAGATTTCAGAAATAGCCTTTATTGAAAGAGGTTGAACAACATGACTGAATCTGCAGACTAGAAAGGGCTTGTTTACACTGGAGTTTTTACACTGGACTAAAAGAGTGCTTGTGCCTCTTCATTGTTAAGATGGTGAGACTGAGACCGTTTCTAAAGACTTAAGGTTCTGGGCTCCAGTTCATGGTACCCATAAGAGTTTTTCATGGTGTCTTTAGCTTTCCTTATCAGTTCCTTTTATTTGGTAATTTCTGACATGTATTTGCCTTCTTTCTCTCACTTCATGGTGGTCTTGAAGTGCTTCCCTCTGTTAACTCCCAAGGCAAGAGAACATCAATCCAAATTATTTCCTTCGATGGTTGTAGATGGATTGTTTTTTCTTGATTGTCCAATACACTTCTTTAGAAGCTGTAATTCAGCTCATGCCTGACTGCATTTTCTGCCCAGCCATTTTCATTCATTCCTCTCCTCTTTGGGGAACAGAATCTTGAAATAATTAGCTAATTTATTCAGTTTTTTAACTGTTACTATAACAACTCCTTTTATGTAAGAGAATGCCTTTTCTGAGGAAAAGTAGTTATTGGTTCTTCAGCTGCACAGCTCCCTTATTTTATTCCCTTGTTTGCAGTAGCCATCCTGACATTGTGTGCTCATCCTCTTGTATTCACAAGTGCTTTTCCTCTCATTGCAGACAGCCAGACGTGCCGCAGACACAGCCAAAACCTGCTGTTCCTGCTCCTCCAGAAGCAGCTCCTGTTGCCAAATCCTGGGCCAACACCAAGCCAGGGGGACAAGATGGTGAGTGCTGCTCAGGGTGGAGGGGTTCTGCCCTGGAAACCAGGCTGGGACTGTGCTGGGAGAAACCCCCACACTCAGCAGTCCCTTGAGGCTTGGCCAGGCCACTTGGGACTGAAAAAGATTGTGGAAGCAACATTCCAGGCTGGGAAATGAGCCCATCCCAGTCACTGGATTCATCAGCAGGTCTTACTAACTTTTACAAGGCTGGTGTAGTCACCTGTTTTGAATTGACAGGGAAGTGGTGGTGGTGGCACCATAAAATCTTCAATGTGGCTGTGGTGAAGAGGGCAGATACAGTCAGTTCTTACAATACAACCAATTTTGGCGTGGGAAGGAGAGCTGTAAACATTTGGTGGTCATTCTGATCGTAGTTCTGGATCATTTTGTGCAAAGTGTGTGTAATTTTGCTTCTGTTTAAACCTGTGAAACAGCAATACTTTTCCTTTCATTTTGTAAATTCCTTGGTTATTTTGCTATTAAAGTGATAGTCTTTAAGCAGTTCTCTTTCTGGGAAAAACATTAAAGGTGTGTTTTGAGGGTTATTCAGCATAATTGGATGAAAGGATGGAAAATTGTTTCCATCAGTGTGACTCTTAGCTTGAATGTTTTCATTACAGATGTAAGATAAGAACTAAATCTTCAGATTTTTTAAAATGCTTGTAGAGAGGTAACTTAAAATTCCTTTGTCTCCAGTATGATAAATAACCTGTGTCTTGGGGTGACTTGGAAGACAACTTGCAGCATGTTTCACTCCTTAAGGTTGAGACTTGTGAGCTTTCCATGGCTATAAAATGGAGTTTAGGCTTTCCAGTTAAAGAATTATTTTCTGAATAGGCATCTTAAAATAATAAAATATTAATATAATGGAGGTGATTTTGTGGATATTATATGGCATTTAACATCACATATCTAATGATTTGGGCCTTTTTTGTACTAAGAATTAGATGTGACAATTCTAGATTCTCCATTTCCTGCTGCTTAATGTTCAGTGTTTTGCTGTCAAATATAGAAACTTTTCTCCTTTAAGCTTTAATAGGATTTCTGTGGAATAAAAAAAAAAATGAATTAACACTGATGCAGTGATCTGCATAGCAGCCTTCCTGCAGAAGCTGATAAGATCATCTCCATGACACAGGAAATAGTGATTCAGCTCAGTAGCTTCAAAATGCATTTAGCTAATTATTTCATAGTTACCATGGCAGCTCATGTGCCAAGCCCAGATGGCACCCTCATTTCATTCAATTAATGCAGCACTGGGTTTGCTGTTTCAAGAAGCAGCACTGGATGTGAATTGGCAGCAGCTGCTTGCTGTTCTGGGTTGGAAACCCAGGATCCACCTGTTGTGCTCCTGCTTTCCTGAGCTGCAGTTGGCTCTCAGAACTTGCAGTTTCTCCAGCTGCCTCGTGCTCTTGTAAAATTTAAATGAGGCAAGGCTAAACCTTTCTCTGATCCTCTTGGTGGCCATGGAGAAGGGAAAGACTTATGAAATGCTTCAGCTAAAAGTTGGAGTAAATGACTACCAAAATATCTTTGAATTTTTTAACTTCTTTCTGAACTGCTGACTGCCAGTCTGGCTATTTCAGGTTTGTAGCTTAAACACAGTCAAGGAGATCTCTGGTGCTGTTACTTTGCCATTAAAACGTTGTTGTTCACTGTGTAGGCTTGAACAGAAAGCATTTTTTTCAAGATGGATAAAACTCATGAATGTTGCATGCCACAGGATCTCAGAAAGGGCTGCCTTGCCTGGCAGGTCATCTGGTTAATGGGACTGCTTTTCTGTCCCATTAAGCAAGTCATTGGATGTAACTGCTTGGGAACAGCAACAGTCCAGTGTCCCTTAGGAAAAAAAAACAAATTAATGTGGTCTGTAGTATGTGAAGTCAGAATGAAAATTAAAAGACTTCAAGGAAATTTGTAGGCACAGGGATAAATACTGCTATTTGCTGACATGCCTTTACAAAGCACAGAGTAAGGAATTTATCCTGCATTTAACTCTTAAAAAATATATGAAAGCCCACTGGGATCTCTGCATTTTATCTTTGTGAATGATTCTTTCAGAGATTGGAGAGAACAAGAGTTTTTCTAGTTGTTAAAAAAAGCCCATAGTCGGGACTGGGGGGTTTTGGACACCATATATTCAGATCCAGTAGTAGAGACAGGTACAGGAACAGGCTGTTATTCAGGCTGTTGGAATAGAAATCCCCACTCACTCAGATTATTGGTGATTTGGCAGAGGAATGCTGCTGATCTAATAGGTCACCATACATTATGTGTATGGGGAGGAAACTGGTGCAGAGCAGATGCTGACAAAACCTTCTGACAAGGAAGACAACCTATATTTGTGGCTTCCATCCCATGTACAACAGAAGTCTTAAATTCCAATGATGTTTTAAAAATCAAAGAATGTTGTTCTGATATTTTTCTCATAATGTGAAGTCCTTTTAAAGTCCTGGAGATTTCTTATTAGAACAGTAATTAATCATAAATTTGTTTGCAATTACATAGTTGTCCATTCTTGACTATAGTTTTAGAGTGAAAAGAAGGAAATCTTTGTCAGGAAGGAGTGGGGAAAAGTGTTTACAGAGCTGAGGAACTCCAGGTTACTCCTGGGTTAAGTCTCATTCCATTGTCCATTGTTGCTCTCTAGTGCTTCCTGGATTTTTCTCAGGTTCAACAGCTCTCATAGTTGGTCTAGTAAATTCAACAACTTTGGTAGCAAATGTGAACCCCTTATATTGCCAGTAAATGACTGTGACTTTAACAATTAAGTGTTTAACTTTCTTCTTTTAAAGCTTTAGTGTTCACTTCTAAAGGGTGGTCAGGTTTCTGTTGCTTTCTGACTTTCTGTTGCTTTTTGACTACAAGCAAGTTGTGACTCTGAATCTCTTGCTGTGCAGGTCCACCTATTCCAATCAATAGTTACTTCCAGCAAGAATTCCCCAGTCTGCCGGCAGCTGGGGATCAGGAAAAGTCAGGCAAAGATAAGGATGCAGCTGAAGATGGATCAGGAGCCAACCTGCGACCACAGAGTAAGTGTGAGCTACAAATTGTGAAATTGGATTGGTTTGTGTGGAACTTACTGCTTGTGTCCTGTACAAAAGAAATTGATGAGCATGTTGTTTCAATCAGCACGCTCCTACACGGAAGAAATGGATATTTGGGGCTTTATGTTGCTTTTCTGTGTTCCTGGTGTGTGAAAGATAGTATGTTTAATCCTATCACTTCCCATTTTCCCAGCCTGCTCAGTACTGTAGTTGTGCTCTGAGGAACATGTTAGTTGCACAGTACTGGCATTTTCTTACTTCAGCTGCTTATGTCACAGCAGGTGAGATACCTCTTTAAAGAGCTCTCCTAGAATTAACTAATTACACAAATGGTGATCAGGGCTGGCCTTAAGTGCTTAGTTCTTATAAGAGTGGAGCCTGAAAATTCCTGAAGAGGAAGTTGAGTCTACAGGATGCCAAAAGAGTGGGTTGTGCCTTGAAAGGCATTGGCATCTTCAGCTCTTGGATGCAGTGCTCTGACCAGCTGGATCTGTTTCAGCAGTGAGGGATTAGATCTGGTGGAAACAACCATAACAGTGCTGGGTTTACATCTCTCAGGAAAGAAATGTGTATTTCTTCCCCAAATCCCTTTAATGGGAAGGTATTTGGGATTGTGCTTGTTACCAGTGAAAAACAAGATTCCTTTCTCCCTCAAAAGTTTGGTTTTGATGAGGTTTGATGGACTAGAGATCCTGCACTGTGGCTGGCACTGTCTTGTGCCAGTGATAGGCACTTTAGAGGGCTTGGGCTCTCAGGGAATCTGTAACTCCTTTCCTTGATTTGTTTGTCAGGTCCTGCAGACCATGGTTTATGTCTTCCCTTGATTTTGATCTAAAGAATAAATTGTCAGGAAATGGGAGAGATGTCCAGCACCAAAAGAGAGCAGCTACGTGTCTGTCCAGCCTCCTGCAGGCAGTTACAGTTTTGGTCAGCACTGTACATGCTATATTAAGCCTTCTTTCCTGTCTGACAGCAGAAAGCTAAATGAACTTGGCAAGTAGTCCCCCTTTAGCAGCTGTGCTTCCCAGCAAAGATAACTGCAAGAACTGTAATGGATACTCAGGGGCAGTTTAACACTGCTTAAAGGGTTTGTGTCCCTAAAGGAACATCTCTGTGTGTCTCTGAATTTTTGTTGGTCTCTGTTGATCTGAGCACTGCTACTTAGTTTACTCTGGTGGTTTTTTTTTGTCTTAACCTGTGCTCCGCGGCAGAAACTCCTAAAAGAATGGAGTGCTTTGTACAAATGATAAGTCATTAAAATCCCTGACTTTTCCTGGACAGTTTGCTAGACACCCTGGAAGTACTGCCCCTATCACTTCTATTCCATCCTTGTTAGGCAGAGATGCAAACCAGACTATGCCTGTCTTCACTTGGACATATGCTTGTGTGTTGCCTTTCTTTTTGAGCTGCTTGAGAATTTCCTGGTAGGCCTTTGCTGCTTAGGAACCTTGGTCTTTGCCTTGACAATATCTTCACACTGAGTCAAGAGTGGCCCACTTAGCACAGCTAAATCTGTTTTCTTTCTCGTGCTATAATCAGTATCCTTCCTAAATTGCACTGTGTTTTCGAAGGTAGAGTGGGACAAGTAGAGCAGTCCATAAATTTAGCTCTGACCCTTCAGGAACACAGCTGGACCTAGGGCTGAAGAGGATCAGGAAGCAATTCTGTTGATTCTTGAGTGGCCACTGCTTGTTTCAGTAGCAGATAGGAACATGTGTCTGCTGTGTCACCAAGAACTGCATGGGAACAACGTGTTCTTCACCATCCCTGGCTGCAAATCTGCACTTTATAAAGTCTATTCCTGGCTTTTCTTGTGCTGATTCTGTCCATGCAGATGCTACTAGTTGAAGGGATGGGGCTAATAAAAACAACTCTCCTGGTTCTCCAACAGATCAGGACGCTAAGGCTCTGGGACAAGAAGATGGCAGTGCTACACCGGCAGAAAATGATGGCCAGAAAGCAGGAGACAAGAGGGATGTGCGGTTGCCACAGGTCCCTCAGCCCAAGCTGAATGGCCAGCAGCAGCCACCCCTCTCATCCCAATACAGAGCAATGATGCCTCCTTATGTGAGTGATGCTTGCATGTGTGGTTTTTAAGCAGCAGGGGTTGGGTTTTGGCTAGTGGGATTTTCTTACGCCCTCTTCTCTCCCCTCCATGGAGTTCTTATCAGTTCTGCTGGAAGGGCAGGGTTGAAGCCCACAGGATGTAGCTACCTGTTGCTACATGGAGTTTGAACTTGTCAGGAGTTAACACTTCCAGTCACTTCCCCTTGGGTACTTGATGTCACCCACTTGTGATATTAAGCAAACTGTCTTGAGTGAAGAGTCTCGCTTTATTTTCATTACTTTCTTTGATGATCTCAGTGTACTTAATGCAGTGATACTTTTTAATGAATGGCTCCTGTTTTTAATCCCTTTTTAGATGTTTAATCAGTATCCCAGAATGGCATATCCTCCCTCCATGCAAGGTCCAACAAGATTTCCTAATTCTGAGCCTAGCAGGTAAGAAACCTACAAGTGATGATGGTTTTTGTCTGAGTATGAACTCTGTGACTTAATTTTTAAAATAAATCATTTGCACTGAGTATCTCGATTACACACTACATAAGAGCTGACACTGGTCAGTCTCCCAAGTTTTGCTTTTGTGGAACAGTGCCACGGAGTGTCTGGAGTTTGAGAGCTCAAGTGCAAAACTTGAGGCAGTTCTGCATATTACAGGGTTTTTGATTGTGAAGAGCAGGAGTCACTTGCAGGAACATCTTTGAAACTTAAACCAGTATTTTGCCCATAAAAGGACTTTTCCATCGTTACAGTGAAAATAGTCAACTCCCGCTTCTCAGCTTTGATGCTTTCCAATTAAAGTGGAGCTCTGGTGCACTATAAAATTAATTTTCCACTTTTCTGTTTGTGTTTCCATAGTGGATGATAGCTATGCACATGCAAGAGTAGTTTTTTGAATTCTAGTAGTCACACATGTGGATGAGAGTTCACTGTGCTTGAAACAACAGTGCTGTATATTTCAAATAATTTCATCCAAGTTGACCTTTTCTCTGCCATTTGTGGATAAGTAGTGACAGTGGCTTTTGTTTCTCTCATTTTTTAGAGGCCCAAGGGGAAGAGGCCCACCCTCATGGTGCTCAGAACCTATTGAACGCCCATCCATTCTTAGTGCTAGTGAGCTCAAAGAGCTTGATAAATTTGATAATCTAGATGCTGAGGCTGATGAAGGCTGGGCAGGTAAGAACATCAGATTAATGGTCTGTTATTTCTATGCTGAATGTTTCTGAAAGATTAATTGAACATTTGTTTATGCCTCAGGTGCTCAGAGTGAAGTGGATTACACTGAGCAGTTGAATTTCAGTGATGATGATGAGCAGGGAAGCAGTCAGAAAGAGAAGGAAAGTGGGTGAGTTGGTGTTGCCAATGAGATGTGAAATGTCACTTAACTAGAACTTTGGAAAGATTAAATGAAATGAGTGCAAGTACTCGTTCCAATAGCACTGATTCCAGTAATTTAATACTGTATTCAATTGCATAAACTGCCTGCAGACTCCAGTCAGCTGGGTGTGGAGGAGAAATTATCCTGTCTAAGAAACACTGAGGTTAGGAGATAAATCACCAAATACCTATGTGGAGTACACATTCTGTTTTTCTTACTTCTTTGCACACAGTGATGAACAAACACCATCAAAAGATTCCCAGAGTCCTGATGGCCAGAAGGAAACAGAAGAGCAGACAAATGCCAAGTCTGCCACCCAGGTTTCCACAGCAGCAGCCAAAGGGCCTTACAGCAAAAGCTCTCAGCTTGATCAGGTTTGTGTGCTCTTCTCTTCAGCTCCTGTGGCAGCAGCCTTGTCAGGAGAGCTCTGACTCAGGTGTCTTTCCAAACTGTCAGGTCAATTAAGGTTATGAACATGAAGGAGGGCATTAGCTGCTGAAAGCATTATCTGAGCTGTGCTAACTGATCAGGTGCTGCTCAGACAACTTAGCTGCCTCTGGTTGCAGCACAAAAATAGCATGGCTTTATGTAGTGTGTCCTGCCCCACACCCCTGAGGGGGGTGAGAGCTCTTGCATCAGGCACTGGGGCTCAGCTGACAGGCTCAGTGCTCTTGCTTGGCCGTCCCTGCAACTGAATGAAGCCATTCTGGTGTGTATCAGGTTTTCCAGTGGATAAATAGCCCACACATTTTTCATGGGTGTGAGGATTTTTTTTACTATCATGGTCCAATTTCTGCAGTGCAGCTTAGCTGGAATGTGAGTTCGCTTCTCATGCTAATGGATATTATACAAACCATGTAGAATTCATCAGCTCAGCCATTTTTGGTTTCCTCTAGTAGAGGGATGTTGCCATCCACTTTAATTTATGCCTGTTACAGCCCTATTCCCCCCCCTCCCCCCAGGAAAAGCTCCTGTTGGTTTTGAAAATTTCCCAGAAATATTTTCTCTTGACACCAGTAATAAGGAAGATGGGAAATCTGGGATTGGTTTTACTTGCACTTTCTCTCTGTATTAAAGATCACACTGTTATTTAAGGTTTGGTGCTACATTGAATCTAAGGAAAAATGGTGCAGGATCACAAATTATTCAGCTCTCAGTACATAAAAGTGAAAAAGTTCCTGCCCTTGTTCTGCATGCAGTTTTGTGTTGAATGCACATACTGAATTAGGTATCTACATTCATTCTACATTAAGAATGTAGAATTAGGTATAGTATCTTAATGCAGTAGAAAACAGTAAATCTAAAATTTTTCAGCTTGGCCGTGGTTAGAAGCTTGCTTAACCCTGATATTGTATTTGACCCAACAGGATCGAGGTCCACCACAGCCTTCTATACATGAAAGAGGTGGCCCTGCTCCTCCTCCAAAATCTATTCTACCACCGGTAAGAAAGATTCAAATTGTCCTTATTTCCTTGAGTTAAATTCTTTAATGTTGTGGTGGAGGAATTTAGACGAAGAAAAGTAAAAATATGTTTCACATAATAATAAGCCTTTCCTTTAACAAGTAAAATTATGGTAGTTGCATGGGACTGGCAGGAATGGGACCCCAACACAGCTATGCTGCAGTTGTTTAAAGCTGCCCTGTCTTGGAAGTGCCATGTGAAATGCACAAGAATTTTGAGAGCTTTTAGTTACCCAGCCCTACCTGAGAACTGTAGAGGACAGGAGCATGAGAACAGTGCTGGAGGGAGGGCTGCCAAGACAAATGAGGAGATGAAGTCCCAAATGAAATGTGAACTAAAATCTCTCTTATCTGGAGCTACCTTGAAATTTCTTGGCTCCTTGAGGGGCTTTTATCTGAGATTTAGAGCAGCCTGTAACCAAATCTAAAATCTGTTTGTGATCTTTGCTGTCACTTTGCCTTGATGGTGATGGGGAGGAGAGCTCACATGAGCCCGGGTGATTCTCTGCCTCTCCTTTTTGAGCTCAGATTGTGAGAGACTTAACCAGAGCAGGAAGGTGGGGGCTGCCTTTTTCTTCCAAGTGTTGCTTTTGAAAGATGACGTGCAGATACGCGTGTGTTGACAAATAGTTAAAATGCAAATTTCAGCTGGCTGCTTATGTAACACGTGTTCAACCTGACTGATCTTCTCCTTGCAGCACCCTCCTCCCCCTGATCGCCAGCTGGGCAGGCAGGGACCCTTTCCCCCTAAACCAGTACCAGATGAAGATGAAATCTGGAAGCAGAGGAGAAGGCAGCAGTCAGAGATATCAGCTGCTGTGGAGCGAGCTCGTAAGCGGCGAGAGGAGGAAGAGAGGAGAATGGAAGAGCAGCGAAAGGCAGCCTGTGCTGAAAAGCTCAAACGGTTAAACGAGAAATTCGGCTGCGTGACAAAACCCTCCCGGGAAGACCCTCTGAAAGAGAGAGAGAGGGAGAGGGAGAGAGAAAGGGAGAGGGAGAGAGAACGGGAGAGGGAGAGGGAAAAGGAGAGGGAGCGGGAGCGAGAAAAAGAGAGGGAGAAGGAAAAGGAAAAAGAGAGGGAAAGGGAGAAGGAAAAGGAAAAAGAAGAAAAAGAAAAACTGGAGAAGGCAAAAGAACAAGAAGTGGAGAAAGAGAAAGAAAAAGAGGTGGAGAAAGAAGAGAAGGAGAATGAGAAAGAGAAAGAAGAGGAGAAACCAGCACATGAGGTTCCTGAGCCTGTAGAACCTGTGGCAACACCTGTAGTAGAAAAACAAGAAAGTGAAACCAAGAATAACAAGGAAGAAAAAGGTATGCTTGCACATAAGGGAGTTGTCCTTCTTAAAGCTGAGTCACAGAGCACAGCTATTGTCTAGGAGTCTCATTTGCATAGCTAATTAACCTAGTGCATCTAGACCAGTTATTTTCCTGGCGCATTACAGCTGATAACTGTCCTTTGAGCTAAGCCTGTTTGCCCAGCTCATCAAAAGATTAGGGAAAAAAAATGGCTTCTGTGGTTTAGGCCGGACTTGGAGGAATACAGAAAGGAAAACAGGCTTTCTTCTCTTCATAAAGAAGGGTCAACCACCCATGTTGCTTAAAAAGCAGTGCAAATTATTTCAGCTATTCTGTTCTTTCAGCAAGCCTAGAGAAGTAGACAAAGGGCACCTATTTAAATGTGGTGCATTTTTTGTACTGAAACTTGAATGCCATGAGAGAAAACTGTTAGACTATGCTTGGTAAGGCTATATCATATTTAAATGGATAAAATTGATTGTAAAACCAAACCTTAGTTCATGAAAAACATTGATCCAAATGCAATACGGTGTCATTGATACAGCACTTCTTAAATCCCATAATAGCTGCAACCTAACTGCCAGTGGTTGGTTTCCCAGTGTATTTAAGTTTAAAAACGACAGAGGTGTATTAACAACAGTTGTTCTGTTTTGAGGGCTTGTCCTTGACTTTTTGTGCCTTTGCTGGTTTTGGAAACTGAGAGTGTGAAGTTGTAGAAGGCAGGCATTTTAGAACATTGTTCAGGTGACATTCTGGTAAAATTACCAGTTTGAAGGTTGACCATGGTCTCACATAGGTGGGGTTTTTGTTTGTTTTTTTCAGAAGATCAAGCAGTCTTTACTCGACAAGACAGTGGTCGGAATGAGAAAGAGGTTTCACAGGTGACTCATGACAATGAGCCAGACTCAGGATCCCAGCCTCGTCCTGCTGTTTCCTCAGGCTATTCTAAGCAGTTCCAGAAGTCATTACCACCAAGATTTCAGAGGCAGCAGGTAACAAACCATATCATTAAAAGGAGGCTCATTTAAAGAGTGCTGTATTCTGCCTCATTCTGAAGAAGGTGACTGTAGGAGTTTCAGAAATCCTGAGTTGTTCCCAGCTTCTAGAAAATGTTATTGGCAGGAACTGTTTTGCCTGAAACACTTCTTGTCACTTGCAGGGTCTGTAAGTGAGCAGAAGGCAAGAGAGGCTTTAAAGCTGGCCCAAACTGGCATTGCCCTGAGCTTGCTTTGGAACCTGAAGTCTGATGATTATTTCTGCAGCTTTTCCTAAAAGGCTGTGACATTCACAGTTGCACTTGGGTCCTGTGGTCTGAGGAGCACTTTGCATTAATGACATGCACGAAGTATAGGTTGTTCTGTGTCTCAGCTGCACACCAGTTAAGCTGTAGGGGTTGTAAATTGTCCAGTCTGGTTTTCTCTCTTTGCTCCTAGCTCATCCTGATGCATGTTTGCAATTGAATTTCAAAATGCTTGCTGTCATGGAGATAATAGTGCTTGTTGTTTCCAAGGGTTATTAGAGCTGTGCTCAAGTCTTCATCTTATCAAAAAGTCCTGTAATACTGGTTTTTGATCTGCAGGAGCAAATGAAACAGCAGCAGTGGCAGCAACAGCAGCAAGGTGTCCTTCCACAGTCTGCTCCCTCCCAGCCTTCCAGTGGCCCTGTCCCACCACCCCAGCACAGACCCCTTTACCAGCCCATGCAGCCCCATCCCCAGCATTTGGCTTCCATGGGCTTTGACCCCCGCTGGCTCATGATGCAATCCTACATGGACCCACGGATGATGTCAGGAAGACCTGCCATGGATATGCCTCCTATTCATCCAGGTAAACCTGGTAACATTTTTTGGCTGTTGAATCTACTTGGTTCTGAAATAGAAGTCTTTCCTTAACCACACTCTGTTTAGTGAATGGGTGGGTTTTTTAAGAAGAAATCGATATTATTTTATAGTTTGAGACAAAATAGATTGTAGTCATATGTGACTAAAATTGTAGTCTTATAAGAATGTGTACCTTTGACTATAAAGTAAAATCCCAGCTGTCACACTGCAGGCATGTGAGTGACAGTAAAGATGATTGAGAATGTCAGCAGAACCCTTCCTTTGTTACAGACAGAAAGCTGGCAGGAGTTAGGTTGAACTGAGAAAAAATGTATTTACTATTTGTTTTTCATTACATCTTAAAACTTGGCACTGCATTGCTTCCTGAAAAATCCCTTGAAACTTGCTATTTTTACATTACATATTAACAGCTCCAGAGTCTTAATATATTTGTGGTTTCAGATTCTTGACCCTAAAAAGTCCTTTTTAATTTGTGGAGTGGCCATCTGATTTGCAGTTAGGAAAGCTCTTGGGCATAAATAATACAAGTCTGTTGTGTGATGTAATGGAGATACCTGCACAACTAAAGAGCAAGGGAAAGGGTATCCTCAGTGGGTGCAAGGAATGAATGGAGGAAATAGCAGACTAAGCAGAGATAGTGAAAACTACAGAATTTCTTTGAAATGGTATGAGGGAAAAAACTGGAATAATAGAGTATAAAAAACTGCCTGTGCATACACTCACCTTGCCTTCTACCATTCAGATGTTACAGCAGAAACTCCATCCATGAGTTTATGGGTCCACAGGCCTGGTTCTTCTTTTGTTGGGACATGGGATACAAGTGTTGAGTGTGATTTAGCCAAACTGAGGTCAGCTGGCAGGGAATAGACAAGGACAAAGGGAAGGAGATTGGAGGAGAGAGAATAGCATTCCTTGGTACCTCCTGACAGGCTTTCTTTGCATTGAGGTTGGTTTCTTTGCTAATGTTCAGTTTGTTTCAACTGTTGAACTTCACTCTCCACAGGAATTATGCCTCCCAAACCACTGATGAGAAGAGAGCAGCTGGAGGGCTCAGCAGCTGGGTCAGATTCGTTTGAGCACATGGCTCGCTCTGCAAGGGAGCACAGCGTGCCTCTGTCAGAGCCACGCATGATGTGGGGCTCAGAGCCCTACCCCCACACAGAGTCCCAGCAGTCCACTTCTCCTCCCAAGGTCTTAGAAGAGCCTGATGATTTGAGGTGAGCCTGAGCTGTGCCACTCTCCAAGCCACACAGGGTGTAAAATGCAGTTTTGACTGACTGGGTTGTAGCTTCACGCAACACTTGAAAGGAGGAGTTGTGACTGGGGGATGCAGAGTGCTTGGTGCTGTTGTACCAAACAGAAGATGTGCCTGCTTGTAGACAATTAGAAAGACAATTTACTCCTTGTTTAGGATCATTAACCTAGACGAATGATGACTGCCAGAATATTTTGAATTTGCAGTTCTCTAGAACATTCCTACAGTGTTCTCTGTTCTCTTAGAGAACTTTTGTCCGATGTGTATTTGTTTCAAAAATGGTGTGTTAAGTACCAGTGGTATTAAGCAAAAGTCCCTTTTTGGCCATTACTCCATGGTGAATGGTCAGGATCTTCCTCTTCTTAGAAGTATTCAGAAATTCTTTTTGTTCTGCTGCCAACTGGACAATAGTTGGTGGCTCCATTAAAAATTATTTCCTAGAGCAGACATGGATCCTAAATAGAAAATTATTTTATTTGGGTAATTAAGTATGAATAAACTTTTCCCCCACATACTAATACACATAATTGCTTTCTGCTTAGGTCTGAGGCACACTTGGAGCAAGAACGAGTTGCTGTCCCTGCCAGTGCTTATCCTGTAGAACACAACCAGTTGGACTCTCATCCAAAGACAGAATTTTTCAGAGAATCAGGAGAGGTAGAGGTACAGAAGTTTCCAAGCAGGCCTTTGGACGATGTACAACCTCTCCAAACTGACACACCTAACACGGCAGTTAATTTTGAAGGAGTGAGTGAGAAGGTTACACGTAGTTCTCCAGAAGAATTGGTGCCTGTGGGGGAAAGTCACTCTTCATTAAAGAGAAGCATTTCCCATGGTTCAAGTCACTCTCTAAAATCAGAAGACCAGAGGAGTGAAACAGCAGCAAATATCCCTAAATTAAGTAACAGACCTCTTGAGACAAAGGAGACAATTGAGAGACTTGAGATTAAACCGAAAAAAGAAATTTTGATCACTAACAGAACATCAGAAGGACCAAAACCTGAGAAAACTTTCAAACCTAAGTCTGAAACAAGATGGGGTCCTAGGCCAGGTTACGGCAGGCGAGACGAAGGTGGCGACAGACCAGTGAGAAGATCAGGTCCTATTAAGAAACCTGTGCTTAGGGATATGAAGGAAGAGCGTGAACAGAGAGAGGAACGTGAGCAGAGAAAGGAGAAGGAAGCAGAAAAGACAGCTAGTGAAAAACCAGGCAAGCCTGAAAAAAGTGACAAAAAGGAAGCACCTCAAGTGCCACTGTCTCAGGCTGAGCCCGAGAGATCCACCTCCAGCAGTGCTCCCCTGGCTAAGAAGATAAGCCAGGATACTGCACCAGCAAGCCAGGAGAGCAGCCAGCCCGAGGCGGCAGCTAAAGCTGTGGTGCAGCCCCCTGCCCCTGCAGTCCAGCAGCAGCAGCTCCCAGCTGCCCAGCCAGCCCCTGGCCAGCTGCCCCCAGCCATCCCGCAGCCTCCAGCTGCCCCGCCGGCCGCTCAGCCCCCAGCCCACGCACAGCCCTCTGCTCCTGCCAGCAAAGAGGACAAGCAGGCTGAGAAGGTGGTGAGCAAGGAGGTGGTGGAGAAACCACGCCTAGAAACCAGGCCAGTGAAAAGAGAGCCTGGCTTACCACCTAGGACATACTGGAAAGAGGCCAGGGATAGGGACTGGTTCCCTGATCAGGGCTACAGAGGCAGAGGTCGTGGCGAGTATTATTCTAGGGGCCGTAGTTACAGGGGTTCTTATGGGGGACGTGGTCGGGGCAGTAGAGGCCATAACAGAGAGTACCCACACTACAGAGATCCTAAGCCTAGATCAGAGCATGTGCCTTCAGGGCCTGTTAGGCAGAGAGAAGAGAGTGAAACTCGTAGTGAGAGTTCTGACTTTGAGGTAATCCCGAAACGGCGGCGCCAGCACGGCTCGGAGACAGATTCTGACAGCGAAGTGCATGAGAGCGCAAGTGACACCCTGCTCTCAGACAAAGACAGCATCATCAAGGGCAAGCACCCAAAAAGGGAAGAAAGAGCTGATGGCAAAAAGCCTCCAAAGCCCCTGTCATTCAAACCTGAGAACAATATCAGAGTAGACAACAGATCCCTAGAAAAAACATACATCAGAGATTATGAGAACAAGCCCAAACCAGGATTTCTTCCTAAAGGAGAGCCTTCTAGACGAGGCAGAGGGGGAATGTACAGACGTGGGGGCAGGGATCCTGGGGGACGTCCTCCACGTCCCTCCACAATAAGGAGACCGGCCTACAGGGACAACCAGTGGAACCCCAGGCAAACAGAGATCATTAAACCAGAAGATGGGGAGCAGCCTCCAAGAAGAAATGAGCATTATGGTCCTATACCAATTGATAAAAGACCTCCGAAATTTGAGAGAAAGTTTGATCCAAACAGAGAGAGGCCACGAAGACAGAGGCCTGCCCGGCCTCCAAGGCAGGATAAGCCACCACGCTTCAGGCGCCTAAAAGAGAGAGAGGCAGCATCCAAAATCAGTGAGGTGGTGACCAGCTCCACGACAACTGCCACAGTCAATAATGCAGTTAATGAGCCCTCCAACCCCGCTCTGGATGTGTCAGGAAGTAAGACACCAGACTTGTCCAACCAGAATTCTTCAGACCAGGCCAATGAAGAGTGGGAAACAGCCTCAGAAAGCAGCGACTTCAATGAGAGGCGGGAAAGGGATGAGAAGAAAACAGCAGATGCAGCAGCACAGGTTGCTGCAAAGGCAGGAGAAAACGCTGGAGCTCCAAAAAGGGAAATAGCCAAGAGAAGCTTCTCTAGTCAGCGGCCTGGAATAGACCGTCAGAACCGACGGGGCAACAACGGGCCAGCCAAGCCAGGGAGGAATTTCTCAGGGCCCCGGAGTGAAAGGCGGAGTGGTCCTCCTCCCAGAAGTGGGAAAAGAGGGTGAGTACCCAGCCTCTGTGAGGAAGCACACAGGGTGATGTTCATCTGTTGTCCTCTTGTGGCTTGAAACCATCAGCAGTTAGTTTAGATCCGTAGAGTGGTCAAAAAGACACTGCTCTGTGCACCTATGGCTCTGTACTTCTGTTTTTTCTGTTCATATACAGACACCTGAAACGTGAAGCTGAGAGCAGAGTGTTCTTGTATGCACAATGCTAAAAAAGCCTAATTTTAAAAAATTGCAGTGCTCTTTCTGAGTTGAGCTATGTTTCTTGAGATTTGGATGCAAGCAGAAATGTTCATCTATAAATTGCTACATTGCATTTTAGATCAGTCACCTAACACAGACAAGCAGATTGAGAAATGCTTACCATTTAGACTAAACTTCATTTTTACATATGCCTAATTTGATGGAAAATTTAGCAGGGCATTTGATATTTCCCCAAAACTGCTTTTGCTCTTGAGCTTCTCATTAGGAGCTGAAAGTAAGAAGTCTGGACCCTACTAAGAAGTCACTAAACACAGCCCTACAGTGGGATCTGAATTAGATAGTTGGCTCCCTCCTGAGCATTCTCTGTGGCTTAATGTTCAAATGGTTTTTTCTAATACAGGCCATTTGAAGAGCAGGCAGCACCTGTGCCCGGTGTTGATCCCGCCAATGGCAACTCTTTAAATCAGGAGGATGGAGGTGTCACTGCTGCGGGACAGAAGACCACCAAAGATGCAAGTGGCAAAAAGAGAGAAGAGCCAAAGGCTGGTCCAAAGAAGCCTAAGGAAAAAGTGGATGCCTTGTCTCAATTTGATCTTAATAATTATGCAAGTATGTATTGATAATATCCTAATAATTTTTGATAGTTCTGCTAGTTTTGTTGCATTTAGTGCTAGATGTTTGAAAACTTTAAAAAAGGGGATTTTTTAAAGCACCAGGATAATTGTACACTTGAGCATGGCTGTCTTTGTGATACCTAATAATGTGTGTGCCTCTAAAAGGTGGCAAATCTAATCGTGTGTTAGGTGTAAATTAGAACAATTTTGTGCAATCATAACCTTTTGTTCCTATTATTCTCCATCACTTTCTCATAAAGTAAAGGCAGTGGTTATCACTGCTAAGCTTAGACCTGATATCTGGGAGGGCTGTTCATTATTTGTTACTGTGTTTTAGTAATTTCCTGGAGAATCTGGTACAGGAAGCTCCAGTTTAAAAGTTCTTAAATATTAACTCCTTACCTTTGAGCTCATCAGCAAAGCACTTGGCAAGCAGAAGCTTGCCATTGATCAGGGCCCCCATCTGTGTCTGTGGGGAAGTAACTTCCACTTCCAAAGCCAATTTTGGCTTGGTGCATTGCACCTGAAGCTGTGGAAACAGCAGCATCTATACCTTTCCTTTTCCTATAGGTGTTGTGATCATTGATGATCACCCTGAAGTGACAGTAGTTGAAGACTCCCAATCTAACTTGAATGATGATGGTTTCACAGAAGTGGTGTCTAAGAAGCAGCAAAAACGCTTGCAAGATGAAGAGCGCAGAAAGAAGGAAGAACAAACAGTGCAGGTACAAGACCAGCATTTCTAGTGGGGAAAAAGCTGCTTGCAGTACTGGGAATGTTGTCATGGGTGCAGAAGCTTCCTTCCAAAAAAGCCATATTTTCTTCTTCTAAATATAACTACATAGTTATATTTAATATTAAAACTGTTCATATTTAGTAAATAAAATTAATTTTTACTTAATCACCTTGGGATTCTATACTTTTCAATCGGGCACTGTCAGGCAGGTGGAATTGGCAAACTGATGAAAACACCATTTTTCATATTTTGATAAAGATTTACCCTATTGCTTGTATATCACTTGATTCCAAGAAGAAAATTGATGAGAAATCATTGTTCTTGTGATTAAATACCCCTCCAAAAAAAAAATTTCCTGTAAGGCTGAGTTAATCAGTTTGCTTTTTGCCTCTACAGTTGTTGTCTGCTGGAAGAATAAAATGTACTTCTCCTTACAGGTTTGGACCAAAAAAGGATCAAGCGAAAAAGGCCGAGGTCAGAATTCCAAGCTGCCCCCCAGATTTGCCAAAAAGCAGCAGCAAGCAGCAGCTGCAGCTGCACAGCAGGCTCAGGCACAAGCTCAGGCTCAGCCTCCCTGCCCAGCACAATCCCCAGCCCAGCCACAGGCTCCTGTTGCAGCACCAAGCCAGGCTACAGGAGGGACAGCCAGCACAGACTACACCGTGTCAGGCAAAGTCCTGCAGAACACCCAGCCCCACAACGGCCTGGGAGCTGAATTATGGGACAACAAAGTGCCTCCTACAGCAGTTCTGAATGACATCTCCAAAAAATGTAAGTGCTGCCTGTTGGATTTGAGGTGGGGGCAGGCAGACATGGTGTTTAGAGAAAGCTGATTGCCAGCTGGCTCTCTGCTTGTCTTTTTACTTGCTGATGGATTCTGCACAGGGAATGAGGCCAGCATACCCAAGTGCAGCATAGTAACCTCCAAAAAGAGGGTTTTGCAGTATAATATTAGTATTTTATGTTACTGTGTTCTTCCTTCACAAGAAATGAGCAACTGTCACTCCCTTGAGGAGTCTGTTTTGTCAGGCTTGGTCATTGTTCCAGACATGATAATTGCCCCACTTGAAAGCAGCTGAATAGGGAGCACATTTTTAACCACTGAATAGGTTAATTAAAGCTTATTTACTCAAGACATCTGTAATTTAGTTCTCAGTCAGTTGATACATTGATTTGAATACCTCTAGCAACATTGAAGGGTTTTTTAACTCTTTCTTTTCTTAATTGCCAGTGGGACCCATTAGCCCACCTCAGCCACCTTCAGTCAGTGCCTGGAACAAGCCTCTGACATCTTTTGGTTCAGCTCCATCTCCAGAGGTAAGAATATGGGGAAGAAGAGTAGCTGTGTGTGAAGCTTACCTAAATTATATCTCTTTTGGATTTGGTACAGATTATCCATTTATCCAGGAGTACAGATACTTAAACTAATGTGTGTAGAATTCCATGAAGTCAGGGGATAATACAGAAGCATGGGATACAGGCTGGTGGTTTTATAATTGCAGCATGGAAAAGCTATTCTCTTGATAACTCAGCAATTCACAGATCCTATAGGCTGTTATTCATTGCATTTCCAAAGGAAAAATGCTGCCCAGCTTGCCTGTTTGTGTAGGGCTCAGTAATGTAAACAGAATCAAGATGTCTCCAAGGAACTGAAGGGGTTTTGTGTTCCTTAAATTTGAGACACAAAAAGCAGTCAGTACTTTCTAACTGTATTATCTGTGGGTATTCCCATGGAGTTTGCATAGCCTTAAATTTTACATTTAAAGTGCTGTGGTTTTATTCTCCTGTTACTTCGTTGGTCTTAATTGTTTTAAACTGCAAGGATGTTCAGACAGCTGTTGCAGGAGACCATTTGAACTGCACAAGAGATCTGGAAATACTTCTATATTTCTTACTGTTTCTCTTGAATTGAGCATTGAGTTTTGAACTTCCCACAGAGTGTTGTGAGGCTGAATCTGAATTGCACTTGTTCTCTTGATCTTGGTGTTTACGTATTTCTTCACTACTTTTTTTTTTTGAGCTCCTTTAACAATGGAGACTTGGAGGAGGAAGTGTACATTCAGATATTGTTTATTCTTGCAAATGTGTTCCAGTCACGAATGTACCTCTGGCAAAAGATAAAAGTATCCTTCTAGTGGTTTTCAGCTAGGCATGTTCTGTGCTCTTTTCTCAACCATTGTCATTTTACCGATCCAGAAATTTTTCAGAATGGGTTAAATGTTTGCTTTTTAACCAGGGAACAAAGTCTGGACAAGAAGGTGGAGTTGATCTTGGTATAGAAACCATTCAGTTTGGAGCCCCAGCTTCCAGTGGCAGTGACAATGAAGTTGGTCCTGTGCTTTCTGAGAAGTCCACTGACAAATTACCAGAACCCAAAGAGCAGAGACAGAAACAGCCTCGGGCTGGACCCATCAAAGCACAAAAGGTAAAAGGTCATCGTTTCAGTACAAACTTGTAAACTTAAGTTCAGTCCAAAAAAGGTTACAAATAGCAGAGTAGAATATTCACTGAGTTAGGACTAGACCCATAAAAATTGCAGTCCCTTTTTGTATTTCCTGAAACAATCAGCAAGGTGGTTCTTGCAGAGAAAATGTGCAAGGCAATTAAACAGCATCTTAGCCCAGCAGAAGCTGCACATTGGTTCTGTGCTTGTGGCCAGGAATGGGAGCATGGGTTTGTGGTAGCTTTGTTGGGAAACTGTGGATGTGGTGGAGTGCTTTGGTTTTGTAGTTTGAGTTTTCTAGTTTTTTTTTGAGCTTGCTTCACTCAAGCCTTAAGAGCTGTTTGGAAGCAGCATTGCAGTGCTGCCCTGGCTGTGTCTGCAGGTGCACTGGTTCTTCCTGCCTTGCCCCCTTCAGGTGGTGAATGGTGCCCTGGTTTTGTAGCCAGATTTTCAGTTGATCAGTACATGAAGTTGCAAAAAAAGTGTTGAGCAAAGGGAGGAATGTTAGAGACATTAGTTTGAGATCTCCAGTTAAAATGTCTGAATTAATTATTCAGATGTCTGAATAACTACATTTTTTGCAGCTGATACTAAATAGTTAATCAAACTTATATCAGCTTAAAAATAAGACTGTTTGTTGCTTGCCTTCCAGAAATTTTCTGTTATTTCCACCTCCAGTGCACACTGATCTGTGCATCACTAGCACTCAGCACCAGCTTCTAATTCTCAGAAAGAGAAGGTTATAGCAGATAAACTTGTCTGGTGACTTAGAGCATCAGCTATTCCAGTCCCTCTTGATGTCTGAGATTTGGCACAGTCCTGATGTAATTAAAGCCCTTTTGTCTCTCTAGAAGAGTGGGTGTTTCTTTGTGTTGCTTGTTTGTTGGGTTTTTCCCTCCTCCAAAAAAAGAGCTGAAATCTGAAAGTTCAGTCACAAACAGAATGAATTTAACTTCTGCTGTATGAGACACCGAGTGGATATGTTGCAGTTCATGAAAGTCATGAATATAAAACCTGTTCATTATGCATTAATTAAAACTGCAGTAACTCATGTCTCAGATACACTGCAGCATGCTAAAACTGCCCAGTAAAAAGACTCACGTACTGAACTCCAAAATTATATATATATATATATGGAGAGAGAGAGACAGTCTTGACACTGTGTAGAAAGTTGCTTTTTTCTCCTTGTTTAGAGCTATCAAGACTTCTGCAGATTTTGTTGAAGGACACATATGTGACTAAATAATAAATGCATTGGAGGGTAATATTATTTACACTCCTTCGAGTGAGGCAGCTATAAATCTTTTTAAACTATCTTGATGACAAAAAATAAATCTCAACAAACAAACAATTCTTCCTCACCCACCCACCCCTGTGATGGTATTGTTTGCTATGAAGCCTAAATGCAAGCTTATGTTCAGGATTGGAGGTTGGTATTGTTGAGTTAATATGGGCAACATAAGAGGACCATACTTGAACAAAGCAATAATTTACCTTTCCAAGGCAAAGTGTGAAGGTTTAGGTGACTGAAGGAATTTTAGCCTCTAAACTATTAGGGAAAAATTATTTGGGGTGAAATGAGCCTGATGCTCCTGATTGCAGCATTCCAGAGCTCAGGCATTTGCTTCTGCTGGTTCCTCCCTCCCCTCTGGAAGCCAGTCTCTGCTGGCCTCCTGAGGGTACCAAATCCTTTGGGAAACTCCACTCTCCCCAAAACCATCGTATTTTAGAGTCTTCATCCACTCCTGAAATAGCTGGTTTGTATTGAGAAAAACAATTACCAGCAGCTTCTATCTTTCCACTATCAAAGCTTAAGGAATTGGGTTTTCAGGACTGCCTTAAAGGGATTTTTGTGCTGCTCAGTAGTGAAGTGGGCTGGGAGTCTCAGCCAGAAAGGACGTGGCTGTTGAAACAACAGAGCATTCAGGTTCCCTAGGGCCCTTCATTCTGCTGTGATTCAGCTGCACAAAAAAGAACTGCTGAATTGCAGCAGTGATCCAGCCATGGTGTCTGCAATATAATGCAACACTTGTGGGTAGGTGTTTTATTTTTTCTGGATCCCTTTAGTTATCAGTTTCCAGGGAAAAATGCTGCCAACATCCATATGTCAAGATCATTTCAAATCAAGGTAGAGTCTTCTGTTCTAGTTTGCTGGGGCCCCATAAAATCCTGCATGTCTGAAAATAAAAACCTGTAGGTATATGAAGTCGTGTGGATTCTGTATTTTTTTTGTGCTTTTTTTGTAAGGACAGTCAAACTGACATTATTTTGTATTTCATTTGAACTCTGCCACTTCACATAAAAAAATTCATTGCTTGAAAACAATGGTTTAGATTCCTGATGTTCAAAATCAATGCATTTCATGTACCTATCACTAACTTAGTCTCAAATTCCTTAACTGGTAGAAAATGCTTCCCCTTGGAAAGCTTTGTTATGTTTAAACATAGCATGTTAAAGTATTTTTATTGGATAGGACACAGAGAGGAAGGCATGACTGACAAATTAACACTAACTTAGCTTCCAGACTTGAGCCCGGTAGAAAACAAAGAGTATAAACCCGGTCCTATTGGCAAAGAGCGCTCTTTAAAGAACAGGAAGGTGAAGGATGCCCAGCAGGGAGAGCCTGAGGGACAGGAGAAGCCATCTCCCACCTCTGTCAGGAGCCCAGAACCTGTCACTGCAAAGGACACCAAAGCAGCCAGCGAACTGAGCACCGAGATAGGAACCATGATATCTGTGTCTGCTCCAGAGTTTGGGACAAACACCAAGGTAAGAAAAACACTGCCAGAAAAAATAGAATAAAATATTACTGAGCACTGTATGTGAAATGTGATTACAGAGAGGTGGTTGGTGCTTGGTTGCCTGCTGGTGGTGCTTGGAGCCCACTGAGTAGCTAGGAAATAGTAGATAGGAAACATTGGTACTGCTTGAATTCAAAAGTGCTACAGAGACGTGCTGTCCTGTCACAGCCCTGAGCACAGATGAGCTTGGAAATCTGTTCTGCTGAATGGGAAAACCCAGTGCTGAGCACTGCTGTGGAGAGTGGCACTGGAGCCTGGTGTAGGCAGAGTGTGTAGCCTCAGATCAGTGTAATGTATGCAAGATGACTTCCAGCAGAGAAGTGAACTGTGTGCATGGCTGCTCCTTGAGTGTATGGATGACCTCAAGCTGTGAGTTAAGTGCTGTTCTGTGGGAAAAAAAAGAAATCTCTAAACTAGGAGAGTGCTAAAGCTTTGGATGAGGCTTGTTCTGTTTCCCTAAAAGGTCATGTGTATTCTCTTGGCTTGGATGTTGTCTAGATATTCCTTGCAGAACTTTACAATATTTAGGGCTCATCATAGTCCCCTGTTTTCTTTCTAACTGCTCAGCAGTGAGATGGTGATCTGGTGTTGGGGTTCATTGTTCTGTTCAGCTCAGTTCTGTTTTCTGATTTCTGTTCAAATCAGCTCAGTTCTTGGATGTGGCTGAAAAACATCCCCAGAGGCATCTCCTTTCTGCCTGTGTTTTGATCAAGTATTCTGGTTGTCATCTCTCAAATGTAAAGAAGCCATGCAGTTTGAGTAGCTACTCCTGAATAGTTACACCTGCTTTGGTAAGGGAAAAATGTTCCTTGAAGGTTTGAAAAGCAGTTTTCTGAGTGTAGACTCAGGTTGCCTGCTGTCTCAACCATCCTGGTCTTAAACAGAAATCTTCTGATGCCATTTAGGAAAACTGATCTTCTTTAAGAGTTACATTAATAGTTGAAGAATGTGAAGTGTGGATCACTTCTATTTCATCTTTGTCACCCACAGCTAGAAAAAAAAAAACCCAAAACAAAGGACAGCTTTGGCAGCTTTTTGCCAAAAAAGATAGTGTCTCAATGAAGTGTTGCTACAGAGCAAGTGTTAGGCAAGGTATTTGTGTTCAACATGGAAGCTGCAGACTTGAGAAAATTCAGTGCAGGGATTTCTCATCCTTCCTGACATTTTCCATCTTGTAGGTAGATGTGAATGGCTTATGTTCATGCCAGAAATGGATAAAGTGTCTTTGTATAAGAATGAGAAGTGTGGAGCAGTAACCAGCAGCTTGCTCAGGTGTTTGGTGAGGCTGTTTGTATCCTGTGCTTCCCAGGCTCTCACAAAGTCCTGTGACCAGAGCTCAAGACAGGAGAAGAGGCTTCTCCTGAGCCACAAATGGAATAGGAATCACAGCTTTGATTACTGCAGGCTGACTCAGTGTAGTCTAGTAGCTCCACTAAAATCAGCAGAATTTCCTCTCTGCAGTTGTGTTTTTGAAGTATGAGTTTTTCAAAAGAAAAATGTGGACTTTGTGCCAGTCTGGGTTATTTTAACATAGGTTGCTAAGGTTCTTTAGACTAAGTACCAAAGCACTGAGATTCTGTCTTCTGGAAGGAAGACCAGAGTGGGAAGAAGCTTTCCAATTTGTGCTGCATATGAAAATTCTCAATAATTTCCTTGTTGAGTGGTTGCTTAAAGAAGCTTTTAATAATAGGCTTAAATACTTGTCTTAACAGCACCAGGTTTGCTTTTAAATTCCTTTTGCTAGGAATAATTCCTTAGGCAATAGTAAGTTGCTTTTTCTAGGAAAGAAGTGGAAGTTGAAACAAGAGTTACATCGCTGGAATTTTAACCAACAACATGCAAATTGATTGGATAAGATAACATTCATCTAGGTTTTGCAGGAATAAACCTGCAGTAAATGTCCCTTGTTTTTTAAGAGGCTTTTAAAAGGGGTTCAAATACTGCTCCAGCCTTGGAGTTTTTGTACTGATGAACATTGCAATTGCTTTTTCTTGTCTTGGTACTCTTTCCATTGCTCGTTCATGAGGGAAGAGGTGTTGACATCTTTAACCTGTTGTTTCAGTGTCAAATATTGAAATTTTGGCAAACCTAAATGGCTTTTCTTTTGATAGTCTTAAACATCCCCCTCAGAGATTACTGCTCAGCTTCCAGCAAGGCATGCTTGTGATGTGTTTGGTGATTTAAATGTCTGTAAAAGCCAGCTGTCCTCTCTCAGAAGCTTTGTAAGAGTACTCCATCCATTCCAAAACAAATATCTTGATAAGAGCCTGTGCATTTAATCATACAAGACTGCTTGGAAACTGTATAAATAGAAATGAACTCCTACAGTGAGATGTTTAAGTTTAGTCCATAAGTATGATGCTCAGAAGCCATTGCAGCTGTTTCTCTTGGATTTTGCAGTATTTTTGTAGCAAAGGCAATCTGATGTGTAAGTTTCTGAACTGGGTAAAGCATTTTAGCCCTTGCCTTTCCCAGTCTTCCCTTTGAACCTGGGAAATCCCAGGAGGATTAGTGGCTGGTTGTGGACACCAGTGAAATATTTGGACAGGTAGCAACAGCTGTGTCTTACAGATCATGTCTAAAAGGACACACAGACTGGTTTTCCAGAAGATTTTGAGTGTATTTCAAGCTCTAATTTGGATTATTTATGTAAATCAGGAACAAATCAAGTAGCTAATTCAGATCCTTTATAGCAAGGCCAGCTCTGAGGTCAGCCTTGTGCTTTGTTCTATAAAGTCATTTGAGGTTTTGTGATCTCTTCTTTTTGAAGGAGGTAGTTACAAAAAGTCTGCCTGTTTTTTTTCTTCAGGTATAAACAATTCGTGGAGAACTCCAAAAAAAGCATAAATATGAACTTTTTGCTCTAGATGTTACTAATTTGTAATAAAGGAATCAGTTGGTTTCTTCAGTCAGGCAGATGTACAGGAGAATCACTACTTCAACTGAATTACAAAAGCTTGTGGTGATTAGCACATCTAATAGGAGATGTTATGGAGATTGTACCAGGAAATGAAGAATAGAGATTAATCTACAGTTCATGGTGTAGTGTTCATGTGATTAAAGCATTGTCTTGTCTGCATGTTCAGCACATAAACCACCCTTGTGCTTCAGCATTGCACATGCACTTGTAAGGGCACCAGAGTTGGTTCAGTGGGTTGGGTTAAATTCTAGTGAAAAAGCTCTTTGTGTGCTGTGAGTTTGCAGAGTAAGAAGGTTAGCAGTAGTCTTGATCCATCTTCTTTCATAAGGAATTCCATTGCTGAAACCGTGAAAAAATTGCATCCTGACCTTGAAGGAAATAAAATAAAAACACTTCCTCTTTCTTATGCAGTAATGCATCCTTTTAAAAATCTGGAGCCATTTAATTACTTCATTAGAAGGCCTTTGTGATTAAAGCAGCCTTGTGTGCTTGCCTTGTTCTACCCAGATGAAGTTTGCCTGTTGGAATCCAGTGCAAATGTGCAACTAATGCAGTTTAGTGGTTGGGATTGTGGGAAGCACCATATCTCTTGTATTTCACCAGTTTAACGAGTAAAGGAAGTAAATAAATGGAGAAAAGAGTTCTCTATTTTCTTCATAAATTATAAAAATAAATCACTGTGCATATTGTCCTCTCTCACCCTGTTACAGTTTAGCTTGTTCTGGTCTTTTACCAAAATGAGCTCATCCTTTTTAGAAGGATTCTTTGTCATTTGTCAGTATCTCAGTGCTCTAATTGCTTTTTTAGAGGCATTGCCACAGGCCTGAGGAGTAAATTGAGTGTGCACTTTTTTAATAGCTTATCATTATGGGTTGGCAAGTCCAGACATTCAATAACAGTTCTGCTGATTTGTCCTTCAGTTCTTTTGTGGTTGGTTCTATAAAAGTGATGGAGCCTTTCCTGGGCTTCAGGGATGTAAAACTTCAGACATGGAAAACTTTGCTCAGACCATTTGTATCTACAGCTGCAGGAGTCACTGCCTACAGCCAGCTCTGAGAGGACCTTGTTTGCTGAGCACATGAAGAGCCACTTAACTGTGACAAATAAGCTTTAAGGAAAGCCTCTGAGGAGACTGGAAACTCAGTCCTTCTCTTCCTTGAAGTCATTTCCCAGTGCAGAAATCAGAAGGTAGCCTGCACCATCCAGATAATCTGAGTCTTGCGACTTTCAGAGACAAAACTTCCAGGAAAGAAAATTGTTTTGCAAATTGCAACCATCCTTTTGTGTTCTTTTTAATCTGGAGGGCCTTTCTTGTCACAGTAAGAAATTTCTGTATTTATTTAAAGCTACAGAAATTTTACTTTTTAAGTAGACTGAAAGGGCCTGCAGGTGGCTGAAGCATCTTGGGTGACAAATGATAATTGGTTGCACCAGCACAGTCCAGTTTTACAGTGCCCAAGCAGTACAGTGCTCTGTATGTTCTTGCCTTACAGACTGTATTTTGACTTTTCTCCAGATGTGCATTGTGAGGTCATGAGACAAACTGTAATCTTCTAGGAATCCTCTTGACCTCAGTAGCAATTCTGCAGTAAGGATTGCTAGACATGACTTGTAAGAAAAAGCAGTGTGAAATTCTAATCTTCTGTTGCTTGGTGAACTCCTCCTGTAGAAAGGCTGACATCTGTCCAAGAAACTGAAATGGAATTTAGGTAAGGGAGCTATTTTAATGGAATTGTTTTTCTTCACAGGAGTCTGTAACAGACTACACTACACCTTCTTCTCATCCTAACACAGTGGCTACTAGCAGTACAAAAATGGAGGAGACTTTGGTGACGAACGTAAGTCCATTGCAGTGATCGTCTTGACTTTGAAGACAAGAAAATATTTTCACACTTCTTTTAAAGCACCAAATAGTGCCTTCAGTGAACAAGTCCACAGGGTTCCTTTCATGTGAACTAGCTGGGCTTTTTCCAGTGATCTTACTCTGAAGGACATTTGGTTTGATTAGTACCTGCTCTGGAATTCTTCAGGTATTTTCTTGTCTTTTGAACAATCACAGTGAGCTAAAGAGCACAGAAAGTGGAGATGTTTATAGGGACAATTCTAAAAAAAGCAAAGATAGGCATAATGAGGGAGTGTGTTCTTGGCAGCAGCTGGGACTTGAGCCTGGTACCAGTAGCAAAGCTCTGTAGGCTGAGTTTGAAGAGAGGCTCTTACAAACAAGGGAGTTTTGAGCTGTGGCCTGAAATCACAGCAACTGCATGCACAGGGGGCAGCTGAATGGTTGTGAGAGCAGCAGCAGGCTTCCAGGTGCTCAGTTGCTATGGAGATGAGATGTTTGCAGCCCTCAAAGCCAGTGCAGTGATGCTGACTTGTGAGCGTGGCACAGCAATTGAGAGAACCAGCTGGGTTGTGACTTGTAGCAAAATCCAGTTTGTCTTGAGTGTGCTGGGCCATCAGGGAGCTTGGATCTCGTGATTCTTGTTGTTTGAGGAGCAGAATTAGCTCAGGGTTGAGTCACTTGTTGATGAGGAAAGGAAGAAGCATACACAGGATCTCAGGTTTTTATGAAGTCTTGTGAATTCCATCTAAAAATGCTTTTCAGCTTATTGCAGCACCGTGTTGAAGCAGTACTGATTGAACTTCTTGCTCTTCTGCTGGCTTTCCTGGTAGTGTTGTGGTTTTTGACTTTGGTGGTTAGTGTGGAAGACTGAATTCTTTTTGTGTTAATGATGTCCAATCCTTGTGGATGTTAGAGCTGAATTTCTAACACAGGAATTAGGAGTTCCTGGCCACAAAGGATCTGTGCCATCCCCTGCTTCAAAGCTTCAGGATCTGTCTCTTGGATTAGCCTTATGTCATCCAGTGGAAGTCCATTAGCTATGCTATGAATGGAGAAAGGAATAGTTAGGAGTAACAGACTGGACACTGCAGTGTTTTTGATTCATTTCCTTTAAAACTTTTAGGAAATCCACTGGAGTTTTCATAGGCAAGGATAGCAGTAGAATTATGTCAGGTTTATTTCCCTGAGTATCACATCTTTCATCTTTTGAAAGAGAAAATAACTAAATTCTATTATTGGATGGCAAATCTATTGTAGTTTGTTTCATGGTCCTGTGATTTTGCAGGTCTATAAAAGCTTCCTCTTTTCAGAAACTGCATCCCAGAACTCAAGGTCACAAAGCCCCGTGTACTGTATTGGTACAAAAATGGACAAACCTGGCTTGGGAAGAATTTTTGCATATCAGAAAACTGAAATGGTACTTGACATGAAATCCCCAAACAGACAATTGGTGTTTGTTTATGCAGAGGACATGGACACCTTAAAACCTTAGTCTTCAGCCTCTTAGAGAGTTGAGAAGCATCTTGGCACCTGCTGAGTGGCCTTTCCTTGCCTACCAAATTTTCACCTTATTTTACCAGTCTCCCTGCCAAATGCTCAAGCCTTGAAGAAATTGTAGCTCACTTGATAAAGCTTGAGCTTTGCTTTCTGGGGCTTTTCTAGTAGACGTAGTTAGAATGTGATGTGTGTTGCCTGCCTTTCAGGTGCCCCTGCCCCACACCCTTCCCCTCCCTAGGAGGGAGACTTTACAACAGAGCTCCAGCCTAACTCCAGTTTCTCCCGCTACCGTCGACCTCACCCTCAAGGTATGTACCACGTCCCTCTAAGGGTCATTTTCTTGCATGCAGGGGAAAAAAAGTTATTGGAGAACTTGCTGGTGAACCTTTTTTTAGAGCCTTCCTTTGTTTCCTCTGCTGAACTGCTTTTGCATATAAATGGATGGCTGAAACACGAGACTCTACCAAAGGATGCATTTAAACCATAAATTTCTAACCCCGTTTTGCATTAACACTTGGCATCTCAACCAGTCTTGCCTCCCACTGCCCTGAAAAACCAAGATCCTAGAGTTTTAGCATTGGATCACAGTGCTCATGGCAAACCATCAGAATCTGACTGAGGTTTTTTGAGTGTTGAGCTTAAAATAAGTTGCCTGGTTTGATGTAAAGGCTTGGAGGATTTGCTTGATAAGCTAAGCTTAACTTTAGTGCAGTGATAGTGTGGTTTTGAGTTGAATGGCTGAAGTTCCAGATAGTGACACGTAGATGGTGTGTTGGTGTGTCTGAAAGGCAGTTAGATCAGCAAGTCAGAACGTGTTCTGTTGTGTTGTAAATATTCAATTATTTCCTGCTTTCCAGTGCAGAGCAAGTATGGAGAATATTTTGAGTGCTGTTCTCCCATTTTGTTGAATTTTGGACTGTGTGCATTGTATAACTCACTAACACAGAGTTGGGCTCTAGCTTTGCTACTATATTTTTAGAAGTTGTTGGGTTTTTTCTTCATTTGGTGTCCTAGATCTGCTTTGTGATTGTGACTGCAGGTGACTGAGGCAGTAGAAGTGTTGTTGCTGCTTCTGGTAGTGGTGTTTGACCTTAGTTAGTCTAAGTTTTTAAAAGAAGAAATGAAACTTGAGATTGGATGCAGAAGTAATGCTTTGGAGGAACTTACTTGTCAATCCCAGTGAGACTTGTCTCACTGGCACAGTTTGACAGCTGCTTGCTTGTGTTCTCTACAGATGAAAAATACTCATGTTCTCTTATTGAATCTTTGCTTTTCTTCTGTTAACACTTTATTTCCTAAAAAAAGTATAACACCTCTTGAAAACAGTAGACCTGCAGAAATGGGGAGAGCACTGTGGAGGGACAAGTAGTTTACAAAAACCTGGTTTTCTGCTGCATTCTTGTGTAATGAGTTATCCTGATGTGACTTTCTGGCGTCTGAAAGTGTTGTTCTCAAATAGTCTTTGCCTGTTTGGCAGCTGGAGATGGAGTCCCATGTCATACAGGTAGGGCTGTACAAAGGCCCAGTTACAGAGCAGATGTAGTGTCTGTCTCGCTCATCCTGCATTTCTTTTCCTGCTCTTGTGGTGTCCCTGATTTCTTGGGGGATGGTAGATTTTGGATGTGTGGTAACAAAATAAGTCAAAGATCCATGTTTTGAGGCCATCTTGAAGAACCCTCTGACCAAAATCTGGATGGAAAGCTATTTGGAAGCAGCTTTGTCCCTGATTTCTTTATTCCAGCCACTGGAGCTCTACCTCCTTTTCACAAATGCAGAAGGCAGCAGGTTTGTTCTGAAGCACACATTGAGACTGTCACAGCAGGCCTTCTGGCCCAGGCACAGCTCTGCTCTTTGTCATCCTCTTCAGTAGAACCCTTGCATTTTTCAAAAGGTACTTCTGGAGCAGGAGAGAGGAAAGCATTTCCTTCATTTTCTTAAAAGAGCAAAATGTCCAGGTTCTGCCTGCGTAAAGGATTGATCCTTGCACATCCTCTTCCCTCCATCCCCTGTCACAGAAAGCTGTCTGTGAAGAGACTTGTAGGGAACTTGGCCACAATTGCTCCCACTGCTTGGCATCGTTCTTTGGTGGAGGTACAAGGTGCTCATATGGGAAGCTTTGCTGAGATCTCATTTCCTTGGAGTAACTTTGCTCAGGCACCTTTACTCAGTCATCCTCTTAAGGACTTGACTCTTAGGGCTGCTGTAGGTAAGGAGTTGAGCAGAAGAAAGTCCAGAGCAATCTTAGGCAGAGCTGCTTGGCTCTCTCCATGTCCAAGGTTTCGTGTAAGATTCCTGTGTAGGCATCTGGTCCAGAATCTGACACGTTTGGACTTTTCTTTCTTACCATTGGGACTTTGGTGTATTAAAGGAGAGGCACATTGGAGTTTGTCTCCTTTGGGTAATCTGGCAGGACTGTTACTGCAGTGTGAAGGCCCCAGTGGCTCAATGATGAAGAGAAGCCTCAAGCAGCCACCATCTCCTCCTTGTTGCCCTCCTTTCTGAGCAGTGAAACTTCAGCACTGTCCCCAGTCTCAGTTAATTTAGAGCCTGTTATTCCTCCATATCTGGTCTGTAGGTGGTGCTGCACAGGCATTCCCAGAGTATCAATCTCTTGCATCTTTTTTTCTAGCTTATAAAACTTAGAGGTTGCTAAGAAGCTTTCCAAAAGAAAACTTCAGGACTCTTATTATATGCCCCCTAGATGTGACAAAATGCAGTGTGTAGCTTTTGCTATCAATAGTTTCTCCAGGACATCATGAAACCCAGTGAACATAGAACCTTCTACATCTTCTCTAGTCTGTCAGTCACAGGTACTTACTTTCTCTCAATGCCAGTGCAATACACCTAAACAAAATCATTTCCAGCACATTAGTGGTGAATGAAGTTTGCCTTGTCTGTAAGAATCAGAAGCAGTTTGGAGGAAGATGTGGAGGGGAAACAGTGCATGATTGCTGAGGAAGATGATCTCAGAAATGAAAATACGTGACTTGCCTGCAGAGGACTTAATGTGTAACTAAATTTCCCTCCTGCCCCTTTATTCACTTCAGGAATCCAGAACCCCATTTTCCACGTGGGTGCCTATTGATCACCTGTGACCCACTTCTTTTGATACTGCTCTGCTTTTGTATCACTTCTGAAGCATCTAGGCAAATAACCTAAGCCATGTTTAGTCTGTCCAGACTCTGCCTAACTCCTGTAAAGCAGGACAGGTTGACAAGTGTGGCTTTGAGAGACTGCAGGTCCCAGCCTGGGGGGCTCTTGAGCAGGCAGTGAGGGCATGTGTGTGGTGAGTAAATATTTACCCCTTAATATCCACCACTAAAGACAGCAGCTGGCCTCCAGAAACCTACAGTGAGCAATTTCAGCTCTGCTAGCAAAACTTGTGTTTCTACTGGAGACAGCTGAAGGTTGTGCAAAAGTCCATGAACCGTGTTTGAACTTACAAATTAGTGAGTGTAGTCTAAACATTAATATTTCTTGTTCACTGGACCCTCAGAAGTGTCTCAGTTTGGATTTTGTATTGCATGTCTAATGTAGCAAGAATTAGATTTTATTGGCTGCAGTAAAACAGTGGTTGTTTCCACTTCTGGTGGAAGGTAGCTGTGTCTATAATATTTAAAGTTTCATCTCCTTTGCTGTGCAAGACATAAGCTCATAATTATAGAAATACAGGAGCACGAAGCACTTTTAGCTTTAACATAAAGCAGTGCACAAGCTGTGCCAGCTTGTGGTTGCTTCTTGAGCAGCAGTTGCTTTGGAAATCTAAACTTGACTGCTGTCATGTTCACTGCAGTGTGCAGTAGGTATCTCTGGTGGTCACTCAAAGTGAGTGATGGACCAGGAAGGCAAGGGGCTGCTTCATTTCAAGGGCCCAAATAACCTGGAAGTAAAGGACTTGATGGAAATATTTAGAGGGGGGTTCTCCCTTTCTTTTGCTCACTGTGTCTTTGCTCTTCATGTCAAACAAAACCAAGCCAAATTAGTGTGAGTGAATTCTCTTTAGAGCATTGGATGTTCAGATGATGAACTGTGCACATGGAACAGATGAGCAGCTCCAACTTCAGGCTGTTTGCTTTTTGCATGAACAGAGTTGCACGATTACAGTGACTTCCAAAAGAGGCTCGCATGAAGCCTGAATTGCCTTTTGACTAAAAAGAACTGTTAAAAGAGGAAAGAGGATTGCTTGGAACTTCCTAATAGATGAGGAAATTTTTTTTTCTTTTAAATAGATGGAGTCTGCACGCAAAGCATGGGAGAATTCCCCAACCATGGGGGAGAAGAGTTCACCAGTGACCTCAGCAGCGTCTCCCATTGCTGGTGGCAGCAGCAGCAGCAGCAGCAACACTGGGCCAAGCAGTGGCACTTACAGCTCTTTCTCAAGTGCATCAATGCCTCCTATTCCTGTGGCCTCAGTTACCCCCACAACATCCCTCTCAGGTACCACATGCCAAAGCTGTAGTGTCCTGTTGTGTTGTTCCTTGCTTTTGTTCGAGGGATTTGATTCCCTTTGGAATTGTTTAATGCAAAGCTAGCAAAAGGTTTGTGCTAGAAATGGAATGGCAGAGCTGAGCAGCAGCTCCCCAAATAACCTGTTAACTGCCTTCACCTGTTTGACTTCAGCCAGCTGAATATGATAAGATGTGTCTGCCTAAGTTACTTATATTGAAAGGGGAGGTGAACTTCCTGATTTCATTTTGTTCAGCCAGATGGAGGCAAGCATGTAGATTTTGTGGCAGAGGATAATTCTGATGTCCAGCTAAGTTTTACTTCCTTTAGTGCTCTTGCTTTTTAAGTTAAAGCTTCAAGAACTGATAGCAAAACCTCTTTGAAAAAAGCAGAGCTGCTCTTCACAAGCTGTGCCAGTTGCCACCTTGGTTCTTGGCAGCAAACAAAAGATGCTGTATCTGGTTAAATCTTCATGCCTTGGGATATTAAAATACATCTCCATGAGAGGCACAGCCACTGTGGGTTGCAATGTTTTGTTGCATAACTGACCAGGCTGCCTCCTTGAGTACTTCTTTGTGCTCCTGAGCCTGAGAAGGGACATGTATCAGGGTTGCAGCACTTCCCACAGTGAACTCAGCAGAACTGGCTCCATGTTTTTCTTGTGTTGGTGGAAACAGCTGCATTATTTTCAGTATTCTTTACCAGTTGTGGCTGTGCTTACAGAGCTGTCCCAACTGACCTGTGAATGATGAGGCTTTGAAATGTCTTTGATGCATCCTTTGCTTCTCTCCTCCTAGGAGCTGGAACATACACAACCTCTTCACTGAGTACAAAGACTGCAAGCACCTCAGACCCTCCTAATATCTGCAAAGTGAAACCCCAGCAGCTGCAGACAAGCAGCCTGGCTTCTGCCAGCCACTTCTCCCAGCTGAGCTGCATGCCATCCCTCATTGCCCAGCAGCAGCAAAGTCCCCAGGTCTATGTGTCCCAGTCTGCAGCAGGTAATGGTGCTTGTGGCTGAGAGGCCAAACATCTGCTTTTTTTGTTTGTTTGTTTTTTTTTTAATTTTAAAGCTGGAGAGTTGAATTTGGTTCTGGTTTTTTGTCTGCATAAAAACAGAATGATCAAGAGTGTTCTGTACTCAGAGACTCACTAACTGTCTTAGTCTAAATCTCTAGTGCTTTATCAGGAAGTACAAAGGTAGTGCTGTGTTAGTTTGTTGAAGAAAGGAAGTTTGAGACTCTTCATGTACCATTTTTCTGTTGCAGAATTGTAAATTGCTATTTAAGATCAGGAATTATTTCATTTTAATTTCTTTCTTAAAATGCTACAGTAGTTGAGAGTTTTTTTCTTTAAGGAAAATCCTACATCTAGTTAACAACCTGGTTAAATTACATGACAATATAACAAGTTCTTCCCCTTCCTTCACCCAAATGCCTATTTTTGGCCAGAATCTGTTGTTCATCCCTCCAAAATTGTGTGGGATTAATGATACCTGTGCAAGACTGGTAGATTCTGGGGGTGAATTGGAAAAGACACCAAAGCTTTTGAGGCACCCAGCTCTCCAGTGCTGCTCCTTCTCCCAGGCTCTCTGGTAGCTGTTAGAGTGGCAGGGGCTGACAGTAGCTGCATGATGAAAACCTTTCTGGCAGGGAGGTGTTGGGAATCAGGTATTGATTGTATTGCTCTTCCTGAGGTACTACAGCTCAAATCCCAGCATTTTATATGGATACAAGTCATCTCTTCAATACCCAGCACGCCCGTTTGGCACCTCCTTCTCTGGCCCAGCAGCAAGGCTTCCAGCCAGGCCTTTCTCAGGTATTTGGCCATTCCTAATTCTCTTTTTCTCTCCCTATCCATAGTGCCTTTAAAGTTCTACTAATGATCTTATGGGGACAGGGGGGGAGTGAGACTAAAGACTGCAAAAAATGAGGTCATGCTGCCCATTCTGGTGCATGCAGGCAGTGTTTGATGGTTTGCTATGAAAACTGAGAGAAAAAGCTTCTACTCACAAATATATGGGAAAGTTCATATTCCTGGGAGGTGTTTCTGGGGCCATGTGAGTGCAGGCTTGCTCAACTTCTGTCATAGAAAATTATATGCAATCTCAGGCAGTTGTTTTATATGCAGATCTGAATATTTCACTCAGTTTCTGCTGGTTGGTTGTAAGGAAAAGTGTAAAATTCAACTAGAAAGTAATTTCCATGAGGGCAGCAATACTAGCTCTGCATGCAGCCTTGGGATTTGACATTCTTATTTTACTTTTTGTAATGCACAAATCCTGGCACACGTTTAACTGTTGCTTTTCTAACTTAATTTTAATGTTATCTCTTTTATGCAGCCTGCTTCAGTTCAGCAGATCCCCATCCCCATCTATGCACCTCTGCAAGGACAGCATCAAGCTCAGCTGAGTTTAGGAGCAGCACCAGCTGTTTCACAAGCCCAAGAGTTGTTCAATTCCTCCTTACAACCTTACAGGTAGGTAGCATATGCAGATTTTTTGCTGTTTAAGTGTCAGAATTACTGACTTTGGTTCCCTGCAGACTTGTTCTGTGCTCCATAGCTGCCTCATCTTCCTGTCTTCCTCAGAATGTCTTCTGAGAACTCTGTGTGCAGATTGTCTGCCTTGTACAGATGCAATTGTGAAATCATGGGTTAAAAAATAGTTGTATCTTTATGAACCCAGGCTGAAGAGCTGAAAGCATCAGTCTGTCATAATAAGAGAACACAAAATGTCTGTCCCTTTAGTTCAGCAATTTGTTTTTCCTAATCAAGCCAACACTGCAGTCTTGAAGCACTGTGAAGTTCCAGTTTGTAGATGGTAAAAACCTCATAGCAGATGTAGAGGGGCTGCATGGTGTGCTTTAGGATGTTTTCTGTTTGCTGCAAAAGGTTGTAAAACCAGCATCTCTCCAATGGCACTGATAGACAGACTTCCACTGTAAGGCTTTCAAAGCTTCCTTGCACTTTCTATCAAAACTGCTTCACAGCAGTGTAATTCTGACAAATATTGTTAGTGCCACTTTGAGAAAGCTGCTTTGGGAGTTTAATTAGAGAGTTTTGCATGGGCTGTAGTTAAATCTGCTTGTTGCAATGTAGAAGGCTGAGGCCACAGAAGGTTTAATTAACCACATTTGTATCCTGACTTTGGTGCTTGGCTGACTTTATGGGACCAAATATTGCTTGTCCTGCTACAGCTGACAAAAGCTGTTGCAAACAGTTGGCTAATTGCAGAAACACAATCAGGCTGGCATGTGGTCCAGATTAAATAAATCTGATCACACACAAACATGGCATTAATGGAGTTCTAACAGTGTGAGTGCTTCTCCCACAAAGAAAATGTGCAGAGAAAGATAAGCTTGGAGATGTACAAGTCACTGGTTTAAAACATTGCAACCAGAAGTTAAAAGTGAGCTAAAAAAAAAAAAAAACTTGTGCAAAACATTTGGCTCCATTGGAGCAGTGAAGGAAGGGTGCAGAGCAAAGCTCCCCCAGGTGTGGGCACAAGCAAACCCCATCACACAGCAGATGAACAGGGCCAGTGCTGTGCTCAGGCATAGCCAGCACCAGGTAAAGTAAAAGGTGTTTGCACATCAAAAACACTCTCCTGTGAGCTCAAAAGCTTTGAGAGGAGCTTTATTTAAAAACTCTTGATCAGTCTGAAGGTGGCTGCTCACCAAGTTCCAAATGGGAATGTTCAGATAAATACTTCTGGTGGACTAAACCTGTCTGTGGTGCTTTGCTGCACTGGCCTCGGTCTGCTTTAAACAAACTTCAGCTTCCCCGTGCTGCTGAGACAGGAATTGAATAGCTGGTTAAAATTAAAGGCTGTGAAGTCCTTTGAAATCAAAACGTTCATTTGGAAGCTACCATGGTCAGCATCCAGTGATTTAAGCTGTGTTAGAAGTTGGACTGTGGAGCTCTGTGGAGTCAAGAGAACAAAACAGTTCACTGGGTAGGGCTGCTCACATGTGCTTTCCCATCCTACCTTGTAGCACAGGAACTAAGAACTGGCAGCTTTTCTATGTTACAGCTAAGTTATCCAAGAATTACTGCAGCATGACCATCTAAATAGCTGATTGTGAGTCAAGATTTTCGTAAGAAGCCTCATTGTTTTTTTCCTGTGGCCTTTAGTAGCAGCTGTTATTTTGTTGTATGCAGAATAAATTGAAAAAAAAAATCTGCCATTGTCAGGTGAAAATGTGTCCAGTAGAGCTAAGCATCCTAATTCTGTTTAAAAAATATAAGCTGTGCTCTCCATTTTTGGTGGCTTATTTTTGAGCTCTGTCAGAATTTTTATGAAAGACACTGTCATCTCTTGCAGATCCCAGCAAGCTTTTATGCAGAGTGGTTTGTCTCAGCCATCACCAGTGGTTCTGTCTGGCACAGCCTTACACAACTTCCCAGCAGTGCAACACCAGGAGCTGGCTAAGGCACAGTCCAGCCTGGCATTCCAGCAGACTTCCAATACTCAGCCTATTCCTATCCTGTATGAGCACCAGCTTGGGCAGGCTTCAGGACTGGGAGGCTCTCAGCTGATTGATACACACATCCTGCAGGTAGGAAATGCTCCACATTTCCACGTGCAAACCTTCTGCAGTGGGCTGATACCCCACTGGAAAATCAAGTCTTGTTCAGCTTGGGTGGCAGGAAACTTAAGACACTTGGAGGAGAATGTTCTTTTAATTTAATAAATGTACATTAGCATAATCTCTGAATTGAGGCTTGTTCCCCAAATTACAGGGCTCCTTGTGCTTCTCTCATTAATTAGAGCTCAGGTTTAATTTCTCTTAATGGTGATAAAGGGCTGTTCCACCAACAAAGTGAAACCTTTCACATTTGCCAGCTCCCCATGCTGGGGTTTCTCCTGCACTGCACCAGAGAACTTCTCTCCTGCATGCTCCTAATGGGATGGTGTCTCTTGCTCTTCCTAGGCCAGAGCTACTCTCACTCAGGCTTCCAATCTCTACTCTGGGCAAGTTCAGCAGCCTGGCCAGAGCAATTTCTACAACACTGCACAGTCTCCCAGTGCTCTCCAGCAGGTAAACTATGGCATGGTAAATTTCCTACGTTGTATTCTTCTAAAAGCATGTCGTGGTTGGTGGTGTCTGTGGGCTGGGAATAGAAGGGAGGGCTGAGACAACCTTTAGTTCTTCCAAACTAAAAATGGAATGTTAATGGTGAAGGAGGGCTGCAGCAGCAGCACTGCACAAACTGAATGGCTCAGAAGTTGGATGGCCTCAAGTTCATGTTTATCATTTGTCCCTGGCATCCTTCTCTTGAATAGTTCATTTTTCAGTGATGGGCAGATGTTTAACTGGCACAGTGCTGTTGCTAATTGAGTGAGGCACATGATGCCTTTGTGGAAGCAGATACCAGGAGTGGTGGAGAGAGAAAGGGGCAAACTCCAGGTGCTTAGTGCAGACTAATTGTTAACATCAGTTCTCACTGAACTGGAACCCAGGAGTGCTCACAGAAAATAACTGAGAAGTCAGCAGATAGGTGATCAGCCAGGTCAGTAAAAGAACTGCACTGTTTTGAAGGTTTTTTCATTCTTTTGTGAAAGAACTGCTAAATTGCTCTGTGCAAGCATTCTGTCATATTCACAGGTTACTGTCTAGTGACATCTGATTTCGATTTTTTTAATTGAAATGGCTTCCAAAAAAAAGCTTGTGATGGATTGATTTATTATAATAGCCCACCTCATACACAGGAAAAGTTGCCAAGACAGAAATCTAGAAGAGTTGTAAAAGATTGGATGCTATCTGTTGGAAATCTAGCACAATTTTAAGGACCTTTTTTAAGAGTTGGTACTTTCCATGTGTTCAGTTCTGGCTGTCTCTCAGATTTTAATCTGTTATCCTTCAGAGCAGAATCCTAGTAAGCCTTTCACATTTGGGAGTCTCAGCTCATTCTCCTCGTCACACTCAGAATGTAATTTTGCAGGTAGTGGATTGTCAGACCAAGACATGCAGTAACTCCTGCCAGTCAGGTCACTGCTGCTGTATTTCCATGTTTATCACTACCACTCTCTTCTGTTTTCAGCCCACAGCACCTTGGTAAACACAAGCAAGGGACAGGCTGTGTATTTTTGGCATTGTTTTTAAGCTCAAACTGCTGGTTGATGGAATTCCTGGAAAGTAAAATCTTAATTTTTATCCCAGTGTCCTTTGATGACTAGAATTATTTGAAGTAAAAAAATAAGCCAATCCTGTCCTGTCCCCTCACCCCCAAACTGGTTATTTTGTTCTGCTTTTCTTTTCTGGGTTGAATTAAATTTCCCTGTCACACAGTGAAATCATGTTGAATGATGATGGAGGTAGGAGATCTCATGCACCTTTGTTTCTGAAAAGCAAATATCCAAATGCCTTTAGAACTGATATAAAGGCAAACCGAGCAATAAATTCACTTACTTGCTTGCAGCTCTCTGGTTAAGTAAATGAACTCATTAAGCTACTTGTCTGGGATAAAGCTGAAACAGAGCTAGTAATGGAGGTGAAATGAAGGTGACATGTCTCTGTTACTGGTGCTTTTGTGCTCTCTCTCCAGGTCACAGTACCTTTGCCAGGATCACAGATTTCTCTGCCCAACTTTGGATCCACAGCACAGCCACTGATTGCCCTGCCCCAGTCCCTACAGCCACCGCTACAGCACACCCCACCACAGGCTCAGGCTCAAAACCTGAGCAGACCTGCCCAAGTGACCCAGCCTTTCAGAGGATTGATCCCAGCAGGAACTCAGCACAGCATGATTGCTGCAACTGGAAAGGTAACAACACAGATTGCCACAGCTGCAGGACAGAAATTCATGTGGAGCACGGCTGTTTGATGGTTTATGTAACCAGCACAGCAACTCACCTTGACTTCTTGCATCTTAAAATCTGCCTCAGCTTTAAAAGATAAAAAATCCAGTCTGGGTTAATGCCTTAGGGACTGGGTCTGTGCATTTAGCTGAGGTTTTATAGCTAACTTGGTGCTGGCCCATTTGCCCTATAGGAATGCCTGGTTTGATAGTGACACTATGGACTAGTAAGGGATTTATGTAGAAGCCATGTGGAAAACAGCACTGAGGTGGTGTTAGAGCAGCAGGGGAGCACCACCACTCTGTCAGGGCTGGTGGCAGATTCTGGGCCTGCTTGAGTTCCTTGCTTTGCTTCTGGACTCAAACCAGAGCAAGTTGTTTGGGTTCAAGGGTTTCCAGTGCAAAAAGGGGAGTTTTAGGAGCTTCAGTGGACTCTGTATCAGCCATGACCTTAAGCCAGAATTAAACTCTACTATTATTGCTGGGGGTCTGCCTTTCCTTTCTGAATAGCACAGCATGGTGCATATTAAGAGTAGCATTGTATGCAAGACAGGATCTTTCTCTAATGAAAAAAGAAAAGCCTGGTCTTGCAGCTCAGGAAAACTGCAGGACAGGTCCAGTAAAGAAATAACACTTAAACAGTGCAAGAAACTTGAATATTGTGGGGGGAACTCTCTCCTCTCCTTTATGTGAAGCTGCTAAGGTAATTGCTGATGAGGGGATGTGTGGAGCTGGCTTCCAATCACAAGGTCTCTTGTCTTAGATGGAACCCCAGCTTTACAGGCACCGGGGATTTTCGGATAGTGTGCAGCACTCGGCAGTTGCAGTCCGCTTCCAGGTGAGCAGTGGGTGACACCCTGCACATGGACACAGCTCAGCTGGCTGGCAGGAACAGCAGGGCCCTCCCACCTCAGGGACTGATCTACCTCTGCTCCTGAAATCCCTGCAGCTTCTGGCCCAGATTTTAGGGTGCTTTGGAAAAAAAAAAAACAGTCCCAGTGATTTACAGCTGCCATAAGAAAAATCTCAGGTGTTAATTCCACCTCTTGGGCAGGAATGGCAACCAGAATTTCAGACCACCTAGATGAAGTTTCCATTTCCTCACCCCCAGAGTGTGTATGGTGGTTTTTCCAGCTTCATGGGATCTGGCCAAGTTTTTTCAGCTTTGCAGTTGGTAGGAGCCCATTTTGCAAGCAGCAGCAAAAATGTTTCTTGCTGCAGTTGTCACTGGAAAATGATCACTCGTTTCAGCAAAAAATGAGGAAAGAGCTGCAGTGGATTGCTTCCCTTAGATGACCTTCCTGCCCTGCTCTAAGATTCCCATCATGTTGCTGCTAAAGAAAGTCAACTTAAAACAGCCTTTCATTTTAAAGTGATTTATTGTTGCTGTTATGCTTCATGGCCATGTGTGGAAATACACTGTTCCCAAGACTAATTTATTCTGTTGAGTGTATCTGCAAAATAGCATTCGAGAGTCATTGCTCCAGTTAGTCTGGAGATCGTTTGGCATGAATGACAGCTCCATTTTTGCTGTGCCTTGGATTTGTTTATTTTTATAGACCTGGACTATTATGGTATTCTTCTTCTCAGCATTTTTCAGGATTATTTCTGAATATTTTCATGTGGTACCTGAGATGGGAGTCTTGGAGATCTCAACTCCAAAACATATCTTTTTTCTTTTTTTTAGGGCCAAGTAGATGAAATGACTCTCAAACCCCCTGTCATTATGCAGGAGGACCAAGTTAGAAAGCCAATACCATTGCTGCAAGTGCCAGATAGGGCAGGAAAATTGTACACAGAGGTGCTTGTGGTGCTGGGCCTGTCCTAATTATAAGAGGCTGTTCTGCAGTCAGGCCTTCATCTCCACTTAAGTGACCTCTTTTCATTGAGGTAAGCTAACAGCTGCTCAGCAGATGTAATTTTTTTAATTAGAATTAACATGTCAGTTGCTGTGTTTTTCAGATATCAGAAATGGACCTGAAGGCCTTTGGAGGTGGCATTGATGTCAAACCTGGAACACCACCAGTTTCTGGCAGGAGTACTACCCCAACCTCCAGTCCCTTCCGGTAAATCTCCCTTAAGCTCAAAATTCCTTAAAACCAGAGGTAGAAAATGTGCCTAGTCATGCATGAGCAGACTGGCAGGTATGAGGTGAAGGGGCCATGATACACAACACAATCCTTAATCTGAGCTCATGAGCAGCATTCCAGTAGGTCACCACACCTGCTGTAGTTAAACAGAAGGAAATAACTCTGAAATAAAAGGTGGAAAATACTTCTTTGGGTAAATGAAATGAGAAGTGGTGGCGAAAATGTAGTTTGGGATGACAACTGTAAGACAGTTTATCTGAATTATGTTCAAATTAAACACTTCAAGGCTTAGACAGCAATTGTGGCAACAGTCCTGTTAGAGGAGTAAGTGTTGTTGCAAGGTCTCTGAGCTGCTCACAAGTGAAATTAGTAAAGAAAACAGATTCCTTTAAACTCACAAAATACTGGTGTGTGGAGCTTAGCTGGTGTCCCTGCCACTGGTGCCCTCTGCTCATTTTGCCAGGAGTGCATCACCCACACCCTCTGCACAAGAACTCTGCACAGAAATCTCTGTTTCCTAAGGAAGGCTGTTCACCCTTTCTTCTTTCTCTGTTCACTCTTTTCTCTTTGAGGGCTGCTTGCTCCCCTTCCCCCAGCTAATCAGTCAAGCTTCATGTAATTCGTGGTGATTCAACACCTTGGAAGTTTTAGCAGAGGGTCACGTTCTTAGGCAAATAAAACAAGGAGAGCATTTTCTGTGAATTCTTGAAGTCTGTTCAGGTGCATTTTGAAACATTTGACAGCAGGTCAGAGTAGAAGCAGCTGCATGTTCACTGCCTGTTCTGACAAGCTCTGAACTTGCCATGATAGAGCAAAGAGTGACTGCAGAGGAGCAGGACTGAACATAAGATAGCAGGGATGGAAACTGCATCTAACATGACAAACATCAGAAATCTAACATCAGTGTTGGTGTCATGAGTACCTGGGGGAAAGGGCTCTTACATACAGACATGCCCTGGAATCCCTACATAGCCTAAATATTTCTGTTTATGCTTTCTCTGAATTCAGAAGTTCTGAGGTTTTTTGCACATAGAAACTTTAATACAAAAAATGTTTCACACCAGCTTTTCCAGGAGATTCATTCTTCCCTTCGGTGCTGAGTTTCTAGTTAAGTTGTAACCAAGGACAGAAACATCCTCTGAATGAAAGCAGTTGGTTTTAACTGGAGTTCTTTCCTTTAGGGCCAGTTCTACAAGTCCTAACAATCAGTCCAATAAAATGAACAGCATTGTCTACCAGAAGCAGTTCCAGTCAGCAGCTGCAGCTGTGAGAATGACACAGCCCTTTCCTGCACAGTTTGCACCACAGGTAGGTGACTTGTGGCTTCCTACAAACAGATTTGTTCCTGTGTATGACCTGGTGACTCTGACTCAACTGTGTCTCCTCAGGCTTTATCATGGGGAGGTACAAAATGGAATCCTGAAAATGAAATGGTGTAAGAAACTCCATGTCAAGGTCAAAGCAAAAAAAAATTGCCTCTCTGATCTTGCTTACAAGTAGTGCTGATTTTGTGATGTTCAATTTTCTGTGAGTTCTGTGCACACTGAGGAGTTTAATACAAGTTGTGAACAGGACAGTGTTGTGGCTTCCCCAGGCAGCTGTAGTGCACCTCATGCTGCAGAAACAGAGCATTTGCTTGGGAAAGGGGAGAAGCTTCGTGTCTCAGAAGGGTCCCAATGCTATTTCACATGTATAAAGACAAAGCAGATTTGCAGCTCTGAAGTATTGAAGGAGCAGTTGAGGTTGGAAAGGATCTCTGAGGTCACACAGTCCATACAAGGCAGGGCTGATGGCAGAGGGCTTGATTTGCTTTGGCATTCCAGGGAGCACAGCTTACAAGGGTGGTGCATCTCTGTTGCAGGTGACTGGAGCCAGGCTGCTAGGGAAATGTAGCCTCTCTAAAAGTTCATTTCACACAGAAAGGATATTTCTGTCTTTCATTTAGCATTTGGAGTGTTTGACTGCCGGACTTGAGATTTGATTTCTGGATTGTCACTGGCAGAAACTGCCTCACCTTGCTCGGGCTGCCTTTCACCAGTGATTGCTCCACTGCTTTGTGAGGGTCTTCTCCCTGCTCACAAGCTGGATTGAAGTTGTTGGTGCTGCTTTCAGGCCCAGCAGCACTGCAGAGCTGTTCTGCTCTTGCAGTTCAAGCCAGTTTCCTTGACATTCATTTCATAGCAGAGTAGAAACTTTTTCCCCTTTAAGATTACGCCAACGTGCAGTCAAGTTGGCAGTTTTCTAATTGAGAAATGTCTCTTTTTGTTGTTTTTCCCCCACTTAGATCCTCTCTCAGCCTAACCTGCTCCCTCCATTGGTAAGAGTCCCATTTACTAACACCTTCCCAGCGCCTGTTCAGAGGCTGCCAGTAGTTCTGCATAGTCAGATGCCGAATCAGATGAGCACAGGCCTTATGAGCCACCCTCAGTTACCACGTGTGGCCAGAGGTCCTTGTGGATCAGTACCTGGAGCCAGAGGCACTCAGGCCAAGGCTGAACGAGATGTGAAGGTCAGTATGTGAACAGAAGTGCTGTTACCAGCAGTTCAGTCTGACAGCCCCCAGGGCAGGGATGTGTCTGCAAGGCATGGCTTCAGAAAGTGCCTCTGGACCCCAAGCTGGCAGCCAGGCTCTTAACAGCTGAACACAGACCTTCTCTATGCCCTGGTGTTTTTTAATAAGGATTTTAGACTAAAATATTCGTAGGGAGCTTCCTCAAGTCTTAAGTGGTCTTTTGTGGTCAGCAGCTGTGGAGCTGCCACTGCTGTGCAAGGCAGAGTGGTGTCAGGAGCACTGCTTGGAATGAGCAGTGGAGCTGCACACCTGGCTGTTAGCTGTCCTTTCACCCCCAGCTCCTCGTGTTCCAGCCAGCCTCACTCCTTGGGGACTCTGGAGAGTCCTTTCCCCGTGGTTTGAAGTGCCTGTGGGCTAGAATACAGTACCTGGTGCTCTCTGCAGAAGAGGGAGCTGCATTTCAGTAGCAGGTGATGACAGTCACCCTAATTTGTTACAGCACTTTGGGACCCTTCAGTTAGAGGCAAACTCTTCTTCCAAGGCAAGGCTGCAGTGTGGGACATCTGTGTAGGGACACTGCTGCACACTGAGCCTGTTTGCTGCAGAAGAGAAGTTGCTTGAATAGATGGTGCTTAGGGGCTCCTTCATGTGCTGCCATTCTTGTAACCTGTGCACTGAGGTGTCAGAGCAGGAGAGTGTTGTTCTGGTCATGCATGGCTGGGGGAGGATTGATGATCCTTCAGTTCCAGGTGGTTGGTTCATTTCCTGCCACCACTTCGTGGAGCCTTTGGATGCCTACCAGGTGATGCTTAACATACTGTCCTGAGTGTGCATTATGGATTGGATGTAGCCAGTCAGAGCAAATACTGACACAGCTCTGGTGTGTTTAATCCTGCAAACCCTGCTGAGAGCAGTGAGAGTTACTCTGTCACACTTGGTTACTGGTGATCAAGTCATCCAGCCTTAACCTCAGGGGATGGCTGAAATTCGGGCAAAAGGTTTCAGGTGTCCATCTGGCTCCAGTACAATCAAGCTATTGCTGCAGTCCTGCAAATGAGAGTTCACAGGTTTGTTTTTTGTTCTGTTGTTGCTTGAGTTACTTGGAGCAACTACAGAGTATGAGAGCCAAGGCCTCTTGTTCCAGACTTCTGCTGTTCTGTCTCCCCATTGTTGTGTGTGTGTGTCCTAGCCCCATTTTCTGTAAAAAAGCAGAAAATATTCAGCGAGGTACATGGAGGCTTAGTGCCTGTGTGGTAGTTGGGGTTGGCTGTGTTAAGATACTCCTTTTTAATTTAAAATAAAAAGGTGTTTGACTGCACTGGGCATTGTTGTTCAGTTTCCAAATGATTGAACTCTGAATGGAGTCTGGGCAGGAAAGCCAAGTGCTTGCTCTGAAGTGTCTGATCTGCACAGTGTCAAAACTGTAACTGGAATGTGTTCACAGAGGCTGAATTCCACCACAGGGGCAGGTCAGGGTTGCTGGTAGGATTCAGAGGAGGGGAGGCAGCAGGCAGTGCTGCCTGGGATGAGAGCCTGCTTGGAGTGGGAAGCAGATGAGGCTGCAGTTGACACACAGCAGAGTTCTGAGCCTGGTTCATTCCCATCCCAGCTGCAGGCTCAGTGTGTGCCCAGAGCCACAGGAGGAAGGGGTGCTCACTCTGTGCTGCTGGGAGGGGCCTGTGCTCCAGAGGGGCAGCTGGAGTGACCCTCAGGGCCCAGGCAGGGTCGTGCAGGCACAGCTCATGTCTGCCCTGTGCTCAGGGGAAGCTGCAGCTGCTGTCAGCAGTGTTTGTACTTGTACAGCTCTGCAATGGTGATGGTATACAGGGAGGTTAGGTTGTTCCTGATCCTCTTTTTTGGGGAAGGATTAGGAAGAGCAAGGGAAGCCTAGATGTTAAACTACTGCTGAGGAGCCAAGCAGCCAGACATGGTGACACCAGGGAAGCAGCAGGATGGACACTGCTTCTCTAGGAAAGTCTGGTCGCTGCAGTCAGTCCTTCTTGTGGGAAATACTTGTGAAATCACTCCAGTGCCAGTGCCCTCTCTTCAGTAAACTTATTTTCTCCCTCTCTTAAGGCAAAGCAAAGAGCAGAGGTCCTTCAGTCCACCCAGAGATTCTTTTCCGAGCAGCAGCAGCAGCAGAACAAGCCCATAGGAGGCAAAGCCCCGAAAGTGGAGGAGAACGGGAGCAAACCCAGCGAGGCAATTGCTGACTCTGCAGGAGTCTGCCAGGACAAAGCCGAGGAAAAGCCCACCCCTGCTCCTGCTGCCACACCGAAACCTGTTAGAACTGGACCAATCAAACCTCAGGCAATCAAAACCGAGGAAACAAAATCTTAGAGGCTGTGTTCCCTTGGAGGGGGGAGAGGGGAGGGTGGGCAAGGTGTCAGCAGTTGGTGGCCCGAAGGATGAAGAGCAGCCTGCTCTCCCTGCCGGGCTCTGAGCAGCCCCCTGGGGCATAGAGGCCAGCAGCAGTTGTGTGGCAGCTGCTGTGTGTCCAGCTGAGCCCCCAGGCTCTCGGGGCTCACATCTGCTCTAACAGCATGAAGGCTGCTTTGGGGTGTGCATGTCCCACACGTGTGTGCCCCGTTTGGCTCACGCACGCCTGCTTCCCACAGCCACAGGGCGGAGAAGCAGCAGCGGTGGGGAGGCATTTCCTAGCTGACACAATGACTTCTCTTATTTTCTTCAGGCTCTGATCTTCAGCTGCTATTTATCTTTTTATAAACCCATGAGAACATGCAGATCTGAAGATGGTGCTGGGCCAAGTAATGTGTGTTAAGTTTTTAGTGACTTAAGCTTCTATCTTGTATAAACAGAGAGATCCACATATTTGCCACACGAGGTTTAACCTAACACAGAGTAACACTGGCAGTGTTGGATTTCCCTCTGAAGGCAGTGCTTTGCTGGCTGCTGCTGCTTGGATGACAATTTACTGCATTTAGTTCACCATATGAAAAAGCTACTTGGCCACCTTTGTCCTCTCCACCTGCTGCCCCCTCAGTGGCTCTCACCCCTGGAGTTGAAGGTTCGTTGCATCAATAGTCAGATTTGTTCCGTTCACCCCTGTCCAGCTGTCTTTAGATGATGAGAGTGGTCCCTAAACGGTTTCCAGTTTCTGTCTGTAACACAGCAACAAGCACTTAAACTGTGCCACAAGAATAAAAGAAACCTTATCAGATTAAAGAGAGTTTTATCTCAAAGGTGCATTCTTTATATCGGAGCTGCGTCGCACCACCTCCTTGCCCACAGTGTGCTGGAAAGTAGAATCAAGTCAAATAAATGCCTTTTTAATTGTATCCTCTAGTATTCTAGCTGTAGGACAGTACTGTATGATACTTCTGTGAATGTAAGATATCCTGTACCTGCTTATGATATGTAGTAGTGACTGTGCTATACTGGAGCTGTTTTTAATAATGTTATTCTAGAGGTTTTTTTCCAGACAATGATTGAAAAAGCTAATAAAAAGCACCAGGTACCACATCAGTAGCAGAATTTGCTGGTTTTTTCTGGGATTTTTTTTCTTTTTTTTACGTTTTTTGGAAGGAAGAGTTGAAAGTCTAATGTGTATAATTTTGTTCAAATGACTGCAGAAGCTGGAAAGGCTGTTGCTGCTATTGATGCCTAGTGAATTGCTATTGGTTATCTTTTTATATAAATATATATATAATTTGAATTTTTGGAAACTAGCTGTGATGTCAACTTTGGAAAAAAGTATCCCACTTGTAGTGTGAGTTGGCATTGTACAGAAATTAACAGCCATATTGGTCTAGAAATGTTAAACTTAATTTTTTTTCCATTTGTACAGGGGTAACGCACTGTATGAAATATGTACGGTCTTATTTACATGGGTTTGATTACAGAAACTAATAAAGTATTCTCTAAATAAAGCCCTGGCTGCTCTCATGATTGCTGCAGGAGGTGAGCAGAGCTCCCAGGGAAAGGCTACTGAAGGAAGATGCTCCCAGAAGTTCCTTTGTGTATCCTGGCACTTTTCCAACCCTTCTCCAGGCCAGGGCTTGCAGGATGTGGCCAGAAGGAGCAGAAGGATCTGGGGGGGCTTGGTGGGAATTCCATGTCCAGCTGGGGGTTGTTCCAGGCAGGAGCTGGGATGCTGCCGGTGAGTGGCAGCACCAGGAAAAGGCACAGGAGCCCTGAGCCTGCCCTGCCCCCTAGGCTGTGGGCTGGGGCCAGGCGGGGCACGCTCAGCTGGCCACCAGAGGGAACTTGCTTCCTACAAACACCAGGAACCTTTGGTATCTTGGTCTCTGAGAAGTAATTCCTGCCTGGGGAGAGAAGGTGCTGGCTGGCTCTGATCTGAGGAAAGGGAGGGTGCAGCCAGCAGTGTTGGGGTGGCTCTGCAAGCACCACCAGGAGCGGGGCAGGATGAGCTTTGCTCAGAGGTGTCGCTGCCAACCCTGGGCTGGATTGGGAAGCAGCAGCTTCCCAGAGGAGCTGGAGTCCTTTCCTGCCCAGGTTGGTTTTGTTCAGGGTAGAACTGCAGTAATATGGAGTAAATCAAAGGTTCTGGGATCCACAGTGCAGCCATGGGCAGAAGGAACCTCTGAGCAGGTAACACTCAGGGTAAATCACCTTTTTAACAAGGATCTGCATGAACACAGCTGCATTAAATGCTTGGAAAGGAGGGTGGACATGGGGAACTGACTGAATGTGGATGGACACTGCTTCCATATAGAAACCTGCTATAAAAGTAACTGAGTTGTGGCGATGTTTCCCTGCTTTGAGGTTGTCTTCAGCCTGTTTCATCTTAAAAGGACACCCCAAAAATGGGAACTCATTCACCAGACTGTTCTATTTTTAAAGAAATGCTGCTGAAAGCATTAGTTATTTCTGTAGTAATAAAGCCATTGGGAAGTCAGAGGAATTTCCCACAGTTGGCTGTGGGAATGTACCAGGCTTTGGACTATTTTGTGCTCAGAGCAGAACAAGGTGAGTGTTTCTGCAGAGCTTTAATTAAAAGTAAATGCTCGGGCATTTTGTGCCTCCAAATAACCTGGGTTTGATGTGTGCCTCTCCAAAAGCCCAAACCACGCCAGCTGCCTTTGAGGCCAGGTGGAGCTTTCAGTCATTGACCCGGGTTGATTGAATATTTTTATGACATTTAATCAGATAACTTGCTCTTGGCTATTTACACTGGAGTAGCTCTTGCTTTTTTTTAATTTGAGTGGGATTTGGTGTGTAATCTCTTTTCTAGGACTTTGGTCATCAGAAATAATTGTGCTGAACCTCCCAGAAATTAGGGAACAATTTTGTTTGGGAAATTCGATTTCTTTTTCCTTAATAATGTTGAGGCTGTGAAAAGGTTGTAACTTTTCTCCAGGGCACGAGCCCAGAGAGATGTTAAATGTGACTGGGGCCAGATCCAGCAACCCCCCTGGGCTCAGGCTGGCTTCTTGCTGGGATGTGGGCAGGGAGGGCTTATTTTCCCAAAGCCTGTTAAGTAAAGCAGTGTATTCAGTGCTGTTCAGCTCCAGCCCGGCTTTCTGGAAATCCTGTGTACATTGGCTTGTCCTCCTTTATTTTCTCACTCAATTAAGGGATGACTTCCTGGCCTGAAAAGCCCTGGTGTGGGGAGGGGGGGAGCTGTCTGCCCTCGCTGTCTGGGCTCACCGAGGTGCTGCTGCTCCCCGGGGCTCTGCACAATCCCTGCCTTTCATCCCGGGGCTCGGCTCACACCCCCAGGGAGTGTGGGGTGAAGGGGGACTCCAGCCTCACCTCCCATCCTGTTCTGGGAGAGAAATGCCTTTCTGCCATCCTTGGTGGCAGGTTTGCTGGGCATTGCTGGCCCTGGCTGCTGCCCAGCCTCTGCCCTGGCCCCAGGATTCCCCCAGTTCTGTGTGGGACAGTGACAGGGGTGGTGCGTTCCTGCCCCACCTGGGCTGAGCCTTGCTGCAGGTCCTGGGGACATCACTGCCCATGGGGACACCTTCACTGACCCCGGATCAGGTGAGATTCCCAGCTTGGCTCTGGGCCTGCTCAGGAGCAGGAATGGATCTTTCAGCCTCCTCCCTCTTTGTGCTGGGCTCCCACCTGCAGCTTACCAAACATATCTTACACATACCATCTCACTTTTTACAGCCATCATGTATTTTTCCAAAATAAAGCGTGGGGATGATGGATAAACCAAATGCTTCATTGTGATATGCAAATATAGAGTGCTACACTTCAGACAACAGTGTTAGTGTCAGGACAGCAATGGGGTGAAGCGTCTCACTGAAAATCCCTGCAGCTCCAGCTGATCGTCACGTGTCCCACTGTGTTCTCTGTCCTTTTCCACTGCAACAATACCTGGTGTATTGCTGTCAGAAGCTGCCTTCCAAAATGTGGCATTTTCAAAAAGCTTTACAGCTCCCCCCACCAGCACCTTCAGCCTGTAGGTGCATCTAGGGGAACCAGCCCACCACACTCCTTGGAAAACAGGCTTGGAAAGACGATATGCAAGGCAGCAGTGGTGCTGGGCAATGTTTATTGGGCCAGGACCCGATGCAGCCCCTGGGGAATGTGGTTCCTGCTGCCCTGAATGCCAGAGGGGGAAAGAAGCCTCCTCCTACAAGCTTTCTACAATAAATAGATAAAAGAGCATGCTCTGGGCTGGTGTGGGGAGAGCTGCTGGCCTGGAATGGCCTGTAAAGCTGAAGCACATGGCTGGAAGGGCTGGGTACCAAGAGGCCACCCGGCTGCAGGATGCCCTGCCAGCACTCCTCACCCCTGTTCTCTTGGCTGCTGGTTTTTTTCCCTCAATAAAACAAGGCTTGTGCAATGTGTGTCTGTATTTTCTGCTGCTTTTGAGCCTACTCGATGACTTTTGGAGGTGGCTGAACTCCAGGATGCCCCTGGGCACTGGGAGTGTGGGATGCCAGTGGAGCTTGTGGGATCTCTGCATGAGAGCTCTGCAGGGCCAGAGCATGAAAACAACAAACCCCGACCCCACAGAGGGGATCGCTGCACACAACGAGGGAAAACCGTTTATTTTAAGGCAGGATCTTTCTGCCCAGCCCTCACCATGCCTGAGCCCTCCCTGCTCCAATTTCGGGGTGGCCAGGCGGGGTGGCCAGGCTGGGCGCTCAGGGAGGCCACTGGAGCAGCTCAGGGCTGGGCGTGACCTATCCGAAACCCACCGAGGCTGGTGAGAGGCATTTCCCTAGCTCTGCCAGGCTCTGGAGCAGCGCTTCATCTCTCTCTGCTGCACTTGAGCACAAGGGGATGTGGCTGGGCAGCATGCGGCCCCCAGCAGCACCCAGGCTGTGCAAGGTGGTACTCCCGGCCGTGCCGGGGGAAATGGGGAGGGAAGCAGGGTGCCAAGGCACACACGAGGAGCCCGGGGGCTGAGCCAGCCTCGGCTCACGCCCGGGACAGGCGGACGGGGTAGGTGACCATGTTGAAGCTGTCCCAGGCAAAGAGCTGCCGCTCGGCAGGGTTGTAGTCCAGCATGCTGAGGTAGCGGAAGCGGTTCTCGAAGGGGATGCTCAGGGCCCGGCTGCTGCCGGTGGCAGTGTCGTAGGCAAAGTTGATGGTGGCGTTGGGCGCCGAGTAGCTGCTGACGGTGTAGAGGGTGCCGCAGATGAGGAAGGAGTTGGCCACCCCCCGCTTGCGGATGTTGGTCTCCCAGGTCTGACGGATCTCCAGCGTCTCGGGGTCCAGCTTGGAGAGGACGATGGCTCCCCGGGCCTTCTCGGTGCTGTAGATGACCCAGAGCCCCGTCTCATCCACCGCCAGGTCGATGTCGGTGTAGCCCCCCCAGGAGTAGGGGTACTGCCCGTGGTAGCCGGCACCGGGGATCTCCCTCTCGGCCGTGATGGTCTCTCCCCGTAGGTCGTAGCGGGCCACGGAGCGGGAATGGCGGGGCTGGAAGAAGAGCCCGCCGCGGTAGATGACGGCTCCCGTGCTCTCCAGGGGCCGCGGCAGGATGTGCACCTTGGCGGGGTAGCCCCGGGCCAGCTGCTCGGCCTCCTCGTACTGGAAGAGCTGGCGCACCTCGGTGCCCACGGTGTCCACACGCCAGGTGTTGTCCCGCGTGAAGGGCGCCACGGGCTCGGGGTCCTTCATCCACACGCCGTACTTGCCCGCGATGGAGTCGGCGCGGCCGAACACCACGGGCTCTCCCACCCACACCAGCTGGCCGCAGCCTGCTCGGGGACAGGACGGGACACGGAGGGGTCACCGCCAGCCCCTCGAGAGCAGCGGGGCGCGGGGCCGGCCCGGCGTGCCCGTACCTGAGTCCTCCTTGGCCGGGCGGCCGAGCGCCGTCTCGTCCAGCAGCCGCGCCACGGGAACCTCGCTCCTCTCCGACTGCAGCTCCTGGTAGCTGAGGGGCTGCGGCTCCCAGCGCGGCGCTGCAGCGGGGTCAGGACAGCGTGAGCGGGGCGCAGCCAGCCCCCCTCACCGCCTGCCTGCTCCTGCCTGCTCGGGGGGCTCCTGCCGGGCTGCTGCCCCCCGAAATGCCGGTGCCTTGGGCAGGAGCCTGCTGCCCCATCCCAGTGCAGCAGGGCACATCTTTGACCATTCTCTCTGGGGGAAACTCCTAATACCTCACACTAGCACGGTACCCTACATCCCCCTTCTGCTGCAGGGCAGGCGATGAGATGAGGCGGGGTGGGGAGGGAGACACGGGGCAATGGGCTGCGACCTCCCAGCAAGGCTGAGCCTGCCAGGGTCCCCAAGAGCGGGGGGCAGCAGCGGGTGCACAGCACGGGGGCCGCACAGGGACTCGAAGCCGGCGGCAGGGACGCACGGGAGTCCCGGTCCCGGCACTTACCCTTGGCGGGGGCACGCAGCGTCTCCCGGCCGGGCCCCTCTCTGCCGGAGGGGCAGCGGGCGGCCCGCAGCCGGGTGATCTCCTGGGCGCTGCTCTCCAGCCGCCTGCCCAGCTCCTCTTTCTCCCGCTCCAGACGCCCCTTCTCCTCCTCCAGCCGGGACTTGGCCCGCAGCAGCTCGCCGTACGCAGCCTCCAGGCGGGCACCCGCCGGCTCGGCTCCCCGCGGCCCCGAG
>VXBI01005058.1:277537-288294 GCA_013397375.1 Toxostoma redivivum | reverse complement strand
CCGTGAAGGAGTAGATGCAGTGCCCGGAGCTGTCATGGGCGCGGCGGAGGAAGGCGGTGTCCGCCCGGCCGCCCAGGGCCACGGAGCCCCAAAGCAGCAGCCAGACCCCCAGCATGGCCCCGACACCGCCCCTCTGAGCGCGCCGGCCACCGGCGCCNAGGCTTCTCCTCCCGGACGCGGAGCCCCGCGGTACGGACCGGCCATGCCTCCCAAATTCAAGCGGCACCTGAACGATGACGAGGTGACGGGCTCGGTGAAGAGCGAGCGGGTGAGTGCCTCTCCTGCGGGGCTGAGCGTGGGGCGGCCGGGCTCGGTGCCCACGATAGGAGTGTCTTGGCCGGGTCTCCTGGTGCTGCCGCAGCCTTCAGCGGCGGGGCCCGGCAGCCCGGAGCGCGGTGACAGCGCCATTCAGTCACTGAGGGGCTGTGCGAGAGCTGTGTTTGTCACACCAGCCTCGGTACGGCTCTTTTGGGCGCCTGTTGTGGCTCCTTCAGGCTGCATCCATGGCCAGGAGATGCCGTTGTGCTCCAGCCTCCTGCCCTTCCGCAGAGCCTGGCAGGGACACGGCCTGGCTCTGCTGCCCACGTTGGCTGAAGGACTTGACTGAAGTCACCCTGTGCTTTACGGCTGATTTTTTCTCCTGTCACCACGATCCCCTCACATGTGAATAGCGGTCCCAGCAGTTGCCTGGTTTGGACAAAGTGGATTTAACCTGCTGGGGTCAGGCTGTGCTAAAGTTCACGTTAGGCTGTAGCAGAAATGCTGCTGCAGCTCCCGACAGCTGTCAGCAACACCAGGAGCCCATGCTGCCAAGAGCAGATTGCTCCTCCTTTGAGGGAAGCAGTGGCTGGAACTATTGCATGGTGTTGCAGGTTTGATTGAGCAAATGTGACAGGATGGAAATGTTGGTGAGCTTCAACATCAGAGTATCAGGTTTGCTGGTGGGAGCCCAAATCTACACATGGGAAAGCAGCAATTCCTGGTATCCCAAGGACCGTCTGCTGGGTGTCTGGGCCCACTCCTTTAGTGTGTCACCTCCCCCTCTTGTTTGTTTTTGACCCTAAGCAGAAATGTTTTTGTCCAGAACATTCAGGCTTCAGTGGGATTGTGGGGTTGCTCTTAAAAATCAGGTTTTGGGCCCTCTCATGGAGTGTAGTGGACCAGCAAAGGGGAGCCCTTTGGGGTGAAGCAGAGGAGCTGCCACACCACTCTGCCCTCCAGCCCAAGGAAGCCAATGTGTTCCCTTGTGGTCATCCTCTTACACCTGCTGCCATCAGATGGTGGAGAAACCACGTCCTCCAAACCCAGAGTGGATCTGATTTCCTCTGTGGATGGGACAGCCCAGGGTGGCTGTGGGTGATGCTGATGTTTTTGGGTGCAGGGCTGGGGTTTGTCCCTTGAGCAAAGAGGGTCTCCCTGTAGTCAGAGAATACTGATTGCATCCTAAGAGCAGGAAATGTGTGTGTGAGATGATGGTTGCTAATTGATGAGATGGTTTTTCTGTGTTTGCAGAGGAACCTGTTGGAGGAAGACTCTGATGAAGAGGAAGACTTTTTCTTGTGAGTTGGAATGCAGTGTAATACCTGCCTGCAGCTCTGAGACTGGGGGCTTGGGAATGAAAACCTTTGATTCCTTTGGGATGACCTTCCAGAGCCTAGGCCGTGAGCATGAATTAATATGTGTGACCTTTTGTAAGAGTGAGATGTCCCACGGATCCTGAGATGTGGGAGGGACCCATGGGAGGTATGAAAACAATCCTCTGTGCACAAGGCATTTGTTCCCTCCTCTGTTTGTTCTGGGTCTGTTTAAAAACATGTTTTCATTGTACCTCCTGTTCTGATTACTCTTTTCTGCCTGCAGGAGAGGGCCTTCTGGACCCAGGTTTGGACCCAGGAATGACAAGATCAGGCATTAAGTTGTAGTTCCTTAGTGTCACAGAGAGAATAATTTATTCTGGCACTGTGAGCTCTGGCTGCTGTCTTGTCAGAGTGTTTCTGTGTAGCTCATCATATGAACATTCCTTGTACCTGTGTTTTTCTAACTGATGTGTCTTACCCCACATGTCCACAGCTAAAGGAAATCTCAGCTTTGATGTAACTTGTCAAGAAATGGTATGTTGATAGAGGCAAAGGGATAAGATTACATCACAGCAACTTATTGGAGTTTCTGAAGCCCTTGCTTCAGTGTTCTGGTGGTGACCTGTTCCATGCTTTTGTGAGGCTCTTTCTCTACAGCATTAACCCTGAATTTTGACCTTTCCTAGCACCATTTTTAATTTTTGAGGCTTTTTTACCTCATCCTGTAATATGCTCCTTAACATTTCAAGAAAGTGGTCAGGAACACACCAGGACCATGGGTTTTGGGCAGCAGCTGCTGCTGCTCCTCTGGCATCTTCTTCTCCTGCTAAAAACCTGATGTAGGTGACCTGGAGATGAGCAGTGACTCACTGGGGTCAAAGCAGGTGGAAAACAGGAAACCATTACAGCTGGAGGAGGAGTGGGGTAAGAAGGAAGGGGTGAACACTCTGGATCCTTCTCCCATAGAGTCATTTCCTGGATGATGCTTGTTCAGGGCTCCAGTTTTTCCTCTGAAGGATGTGGTGGTGGTACTCAATCAGAAGTGTGGGGATACTCACAGGCCCCTGATCTGTATTGCCATGTTCCTTTGCTGGTTTCTGAGGAACCAGGACAGAGATCCGTGTGGGGAATGCTGCCTGAGCATTGTTCAGACTGGGTCATGTTTGCAGCCTGAGTGTGGCTCTTGGTTGGGGATTTTTTCCATGACAGGAGGAAGTTAGCACAGCTCTGGGATGACTCATTGCCATCAGCATTAGGCTGTGCTTGTTGTCTTGAGGAGTGAAGGGCACTTGAGCTGCACAAGAGGCAGAGGGCAGCTGGCTGTACCCTGAGTTTTCAGGGCATCTCTGTTCCCTCCAGAGTGGGAGGATGCTGTTGGTAGAGAGGAACTGCTCTTTGGAGTAAGCCAGTGTGGATAGAGCCTCCCTTCTAGGACATGAGCTGGAATGAATGAGAAAGCTGAGAACTGGGTTTATGAGTGGGGTCTCACCTCCATAGAGAGGTGGAGATGGGGTAGTGTCTATCCCTTCATCCTCCTCTGCTGGACAGCACCTACAGTGGCTGCTGTGTTTCCTGTTAGGAGAAAACAGGAGCTCTTCCTCTTCTCTTCCTCTTCTCTTCCTCTTCTCTTCCTCTTCTCTTCCTCTTCTCTTCCTCTTCTCTTCCTCTTCTCTTCCCACTGTCTTGGCCTGGCAGAAGGGAGCAGTGGCTTAGGTAGAGGAGGGCACTGCACCTGTGGAAAGGAAGAAAAGCAAAAGAAGCATTTAGCCAGGAGCTGGTGGGTCCATAGGTGTGATGGGACTAATGGCCCACACATGAGGCTTGCCTGTTGCCAGAGATTGCCTGTATGTAGTGGGTGTGGCATGGAATATGTCCCTTGGGCTATCAAGGGGCTACATCTGTGGAACATCTAGAGCATCTGTTACAAAACAGAATTTATTCTCTGCTCACATCAGTGCTGATTGCTTTGTTTAATAAGCACTTACACCATGCAGTCATCATTTCCTGTCACGGAGATCACTATGAAGTTTCTGATCAGTTCAGCCCTTCTGCTGTAGGGATAAGTGCCTGGTCTCATAGTGAGTCAGTTTTCTTTGTTTCAACAAAGAAAGGGTTGGGTGGCTGCTGAAAAACTGTAAGGAAAAGACATTTTAATGAGGAATTTGAGCATTTGGAGAGCTGAAGCATAGCTGGGCAAAGCTAGAGAGACCATGGCAGTACCAGGCTGGAGGAACGAGGTGTGAAGATGGGTGTAAAAGGCAACTGGGTGGAGGATTGGGTAGAGGAAAAAGTGATGGGATTGTGGGAGCAAAGGTGTGGAACATGTTAAACGTGAGGGGCAAGACTGGAAAGTTTTCCTGGTTGTCCTTGGCAGGAAAGGGGGATGGATTGGGTCAGGGTGGAGTTGGGCAGCAGAGATCCTCAAGGCCGGCTCAGCTGTGGGGAACACTGCAGACCTTGTAGGAGAAAGAGGTGAGTTACAGTCAGCAACAGTGAGAGGAGGAAGTGTCAGTCCCCTTCAAGCTGAGCTTTGTCCTGATGTGTCTGGAGAGCCACTTTGTCTCCCTTGGAGGCCTCCCATTCCCAGGGTGGGCTGGAGCTGAGCAACTTTTAAAGGGCTTTTATCCTTTTCCCCAAAGGCACAAAGAACAGGTAAGGGAGAGCTTATCTCCTTTCTCTGCCTCTGCTTTGAGGCTTTGGAAGGAGTGCTGAATGTGTGCACTAGAGCCTTTTCAAAGGAAGCTGGGATGTTCATCTTCCAGCTGGATTTCTTTTATTTGGAAAAGGAGCTTCTCATCACAGACCATCTTTTCAAAAATTCAGTTAAAATCAGCCCCTTTTCTGCACTGATTGACTCACTTCTCTGCTGATGTTTGTGCTTTCAGGGAACTGTGCCATTGGGTTCTTATTCATGCTGCTGCTGAGGGTCAGCACAGTGCTGGGGTTCCCCAGGAACCTCTTGGTCTCTGTGAATCCCCCATTCTCCTGCTTTGGGGGTGGTCAGCATTCCCAGCCCCAGTGGCTCTGGCTGGATGTAGGCCCTGAGCAGGGGGAAGGTTTGGGGAATGGTTTGAACTCCTGAGGCAAGAGCTGACTGCAGCTTCCCAGGGCTCATTGCAGGTTGTACAGTGAGCCCTAATCACAGTCCAGGCTTTCATCTGAAGACCACATTGACAGGTATTGTTGGATATAATCCTTTCAATGACTGAAAGTCTTCAGGGAGGCTGTTTTCCTCCCAGATGGGACTAAGCAGCAACTTCAATCCAGGGCTTTGTGGCATGGTTCAGCACTGTTATCCCATTTTTGGGAACAGCAGGGCTCTCTGCAGAGCTGGGGAGTGCTGTGCAGCACTGGCCTCCTGCCTCTGTACCCTCCATCTGCCTTGGCTCTCCCTCCCATTCCCTCCTCCCTGAGTGGCTGCCACAATCAGGGGTGTTTGGGTGTAATTTGCACCAAAATACACACTATTAATATCACTGGGGTGGAAAACTGGAGTGTGTCATGGCTGCAACAGCCAGCTTGGAGACAAGCAGCAGCCTCGGGCAGCACATCCCATGGTGTGTTGACAGTGTCTGGAGAATGCAGCACTGTTAGCCCAGCACCCTGACCAGCCCAGGCAGGTTTTCAGTACCTAACCCAAAATGGAAAAGCTTATTCCTCCGACTCTGGAACAGCAGAGCACAAGAAAAGAGGAGTCTAAATCAAGCTGACTGCCACTGGATCTCGTTTCTTTGATGGTGTATGCTTGCTGTCCTTGTTAAAAGCATCAGACTTGCAGTCATTAGTGAGAAAGAAGGTCGTGGGAGACATATTTCATGTTTTTGTCTTTCTCCCTTTCCTGGCAGGTCTTTATTCCACTTTATTTCTCTTGGAAATCTGGCAGGAGTAAAGCACATGAAGTGTATGTGTCAAAAGCCTGCAGCTCCCCAACAGGAAATACATTTTGTATTAGAGGACTCATTCCCTCTTGCCACATAAAACAAGAAAATATTTTCTTCTTGATGTGACTTGAGTTTCCTACCTCAAGCATGCCAAACTAGTGGGAATTTTTGAATTTGTTCTGAAGCTGCTGGGCTAATACATAGGCTGAGCATTTTTCAGCCCCCTCCTGGAGAGGCAGCAGTGAAAGGTGGGAGAGAGCAGAAAGAAAGGGCTGGCTTAAGGTCTGGTTGAGGTGCTGTGTGGAGGTCTGAATTTCCCTGGCTTGGCCTCTTCCCTCCTTTTCTTTGCTTTGTTGTTTTGTTGGGTTTTTTCCCCAGATGGCAAACCATGCTACCCAAATGCATCTGTGTTCCATGGGGGTCAACACCTCCACATTTGTGGGAGTTTATAAGCCTTGATTTCTCTGTGCCTCCGTTCACCATCTGTGAAATGTTTTGCTCTCTTGGGGACAGCTGACGGCTTGTCCAGGGTTTGGGCAGGTAACAAGGGTCCCAGCAGCTCAAGTGAGAAGAGACAGGATGCTGAGAAGCAGCTTGTGCAGTAAGGGTCTGTGCTCCACAGCTCTCCCCCAAATGCTGTTAACCACCACAGCAGCTTGAAGCTACCAGCCTGTTTTGCCTCCAACACTGGGGTGTCCCAGGACTGCAGCAGCACCCCTCAAGGCTCTGACCTGCACTGGCAGGGATACATGGGGTATTGCACTGCTCTTCGAGTTCCTAGATGCACTGTAACCTTGTGTGCTCCCACTTGTTAGTTGTACCAGGATAACTTGGTTACAAATCTGTTGTGGGAGGAAATCTTTCTATTTTCAAGCCAGAAAATTATTTTAGAAACATTTCCATACTGCAAATGTAGACTTCTGTGTGTGAAGCCGATGTTTGAGGCTTAGAGGTTTTGCCAAGTTGGCTCATCTGGGGTAGCAGATGTTGGTGCTTTTCCTCTCGCTCCAAGCTGTAGTTACATCGCTGGCAGCTCCAAGATGGGACTTGTTGTGCCAAGGTAAGGAAAGCCCGTTGCAGAACGTGCCTGCTTGTCACCCAGTGCCCCAGGGATGGGCCATGGGGCTGTGCTCTGTGTGGGTGGACACTTGGCTCCATAGGGCACTGCCGTGTGTTTCCTGTCCGCATCCTCAGTGCCACCTTCCGAGCTTTGCCAACAGTGGCAGCTCTGCCACTCACCTCAGACTTTGTAAAACCAACAGAGGATCAGAACAGGCTCCTGGGCACGGGGCACTTCCTGCTGAGAGGTTCTTGGGGATTTTCTGTGCCCTTCCCCTCCAGATAAGGAGCTCCTGGCAGGCGGTTCCTGTCAGTGTGGAAGGCGGGAGCTGCCACTGCACAGTGTAGGTGGGTTCAGAGAGATGCTGCTCCCACAGACTCCACGATGCAACAGAGAAGGCAGGTTCTTTTTTTATGCTGTCCTAAATAAAGCACATTTTTACATACGCTTCTGGAGTCCAGCATGTGCCTTATCACAGCTGTTGACTCAGAAATTGTTTTCAGAGGAGTTGCTTGGCTCTTCTGCTTCTGGAAGTCACAGTCCAGTGGTGCTGGAGAGCTCGACCTGAAAGGCTAAGATGGGAAACCCCTTCTTATTTAGAGATGTGGAACTCTTCTAGAGTTTTTTGGGGAGAAAAATGCCTTTTAATGAACATTCTCACCTCTGTTTGGAACAGCAAGTAAAATGTGAGCAAGTGATGTGGCCACTATTGCTGGCTGCAGCTGCTCCTCATCAGCACAGGTGATGCTTGGTGAGAGGCAGTAGCTGATAGGAAAAATAGGTCAGTGTGAACCTATGTCTCTAATTAATTAATTAATTAAGTAATCAGAGGCATGGTGGCAAGGACAGAGCCCTGTTTCTGGTTCTGCAGTGCCCCATTGACTGGCCTTGAGTCTGTCTTGGCCCTGGTGTCCTGGCCATGGGGGAGGATACGCTGTTTCTCGTTGGAGCTATTTCTGTTTTGTTGCCTCCAAGGTCCTGCTGTTGCCTTTCTGGGAACGGTATGTCTCAAGCAATGTATTGTTATCCCCTGGGCCTCAAGAAAATCCTCATTTCTATCTCCAGGAAAATAAATGTGTATTAGCTCCAAAATACAAACAGAACGGAGCAGTACTTTTCCACCAGGAAAATTTTTCTCTCTTGCCAGTGTATTTTTTTTTTGTGGAGTGAATAAATGCATTTTTAATAACCCTACTGGTGTGATTTAGGCTACTGTTCACTGAAGGCTACCCACAGAGTTGCATAACCTATGAGTAGATGAATTATAACTTGGTTTAGTTCATATCAGCCATTTCTTTGCTATCCTCTTGATGCCCCTAGCAGAGTGGGTTTAATTTAGTAACTCAGTTCCTGGAGGAGGGAACTGATCTAATTTCACCCCAAGTTATTGATCAAAGGTGTGATGTGGAGTTCTATGAAATGTAGAAAGATAAGGTATGGTTTTTATACTTCTTCTTTCCCCTTTGTGAGCTCTTTTGTAGCAGAGGTGCCTACTAACAGCAGTTAGTGCCTTTTCATAGTGCATTTGTGTGTTAAAGGTGTTAGAGAGGGTGTCCCACTTCTGCTGACTTCCCCGTGTTCTCTCTGAGCCCCTTGTGCTCCCTTGCCCTTCCTGGGATTGTCAGAGATCCACCCTGTGCAATGTCATGCCTCTGGCTTTTTCTGCATCCCATCAACCTTTTCTCACTGTTGTGCGCTTTCATTTTTGTGGGTGAGCTCTCAGATCCTGCCAGGCTGGGCAGCTCTGGTGCTCACTTCTGCCTCTCACACTGCCTCTGCCCTGCCCCAGTGTCCAGAACCAGGTGGATGAAGTCATCGATGTCATGCAGGAGAACATCACCAAGGTGATCGAAAGGGGCGAGCGGCTGGACGACCTGCAGGATAAATCAGGTGTGAGGTCAAACACAGCTCTGCTGGGCCAGGTTAACCTGGTTCAGTTCTGAAAACACCTCATGTCAGACCTGGGCTTACATCCTCCTGAGAGCAGTGCTGCTCAGCCTTGGGCTGCAGATCTGACTTTGTGCTGACTCTCTCTCCACCTTTACCTGCTGCTCTGTGCAGAGGTGTTAGTTTGGAGGTGTCTGGGTGCTGGGATCTACTTGGTCCTTCAAGCAAAGGTAGATTGGCCTGTCTTCTGGCACTGTCCACTGGCTTGCAGAGCAAGTTCTTGTCCTCAGAGAGCACCCAGTACAGAGGAGGCACAGTGGGACTTGTTTGTGTGCTCTGGTGAAGAGCTTCACATTGACCCTGCTGTGGCTTTGGTGAATCATGCTGTGGTTGGGAATGTTACTGCACAGAACTCAGTGGGGTTAGAACAGGTGAGTGGGTGCTCTGACAGTGTGTGCACCACTGAACTGACTCTTTTCTTTCCTTTAACAGACAGCTTATCAGACAATGCAGCAGCTTTTAGCAAAAGAGCCAAGCATCTCCGGAGACAGATGTGGTGGCGAGACTGTAAGGTGGGCAAGAAGGGGAACAGGCAGGGCTGGGCTTGTGGAAGGGTGGCAATGGTGGAGCAGCTCTGCTCCCTAGCTGAAAACATGCTGGGAGGCAAAGGCCTCCTTTCAGGTGGAAGCAGCTGCCCCTGGCACCCTGTGTAAGGTGCTGTGTATTCCTCTTGCAGATGAAGGCGATCATAGCAATGGTGGTGGTCATTCTCCTGCTCGTCATCATCGGTGAGTAGCTCCACATCACCCCAGCCATGTCTGGCATGGACAGATTGGTGGCACTCTGTGCTGTGAGTGACACCCTGGTGCTGTTGTCCCTGAGGGGACAGCACCTGAGCCACTCCATGGGCTCCACTCTGCCTTAAGGGGTGCCTGCAGAGCATCCTGTGCTCCTCTTCTGCAAGGCTTAAGGGTGCATGCAGAGGAGCAGGCTCTAACCAAGTCCTGCTGACTGTGACCAAAGAAAGCCAGCAGTGCCCTGCCAGTCTTATCCTGACCCAAGGCTGGCACTGACTGATCCCAGGATGGCAGGTGGGAGTACATGGGAAAGTTTCAGGCTAGAGCAGTGTCTTCCAGAAACATCTCTACATGTATCAGCCACCTTGCAGTGAGCCTGCTGTGTACAAATGCTCTTGCTCAAAGTTGATGTGCTGCTTAATTTCCATCAAGTAGCTGTTGTGGCTTTGCCACTGGTCCCTTCCCATGCTCTCTGCATTTCCTGGAGCTCCCCAGAGCAGAAATGTCACTGCTTTTCCTACCAAACAGCTTATAATGACCAGAGCATGTTTCTTCCAGGCAGGAATAATTGATCCCTCTGCCTGCAGAATGACATGCTTCAGGGATCCAGGCAGCCTAGCATGGCAGCTCTTCTGTGCCACTGGGTCCTGGAGGGTTTTCCTCCCACTGAAGTGTCCAGGGGCAGCTCTCTAACTGTTCTTGTTCCTTCAGCAAAGCCCTTGTGGCCTGTTGTCCTTCTAACACAGCCTGCAGTGGGAGAGGCAAAGCTGGCAGCAGGGTTGAGAGAGAGAAAAATGGAAAATCCCATCTGGTTTGGTTTTGGGAAGCTGGAAGGAGATGAAGGTAGCAGGATATGTTGTCTAGCATGTGTGCAGACAGCAGATTGCTTTAGCTAGGGCTGGGAACACACTTGTGCTCGCAGCTGCTGGGTGTTTGTCACTGAGAGATGGGGGACTCCCTGGCAGGGATGGGTGTGTGCTGAGAGTTGGTTCTTTGTGTTTTGCAGTCCCCATAGTCCTGAAGTACCGTTCCTGACAGTGCAGCTGGAGGCTTCGGTGGAGCTGCCTCTGGGATAACCCAACTGCTGTGTAATTTAAGTGAGATATCTGTATATAGCTTGGAAGTTGTTTTTTCTCCTGGGAACAGGAGGTGGTGGCAAGCAGCCAGTTCTGAGGGAGCATTTTAAAGAACTACCAAACAACCTTTTTCCAGTCCAGTACCTGTTCCTGCTCTCAGACTTTTTTTTTAATAACACAAGATTCAGATCCCAAACCTCCTGTTTTGTGGAATTCTGGGTCTCTGGTTTGGAGCTGGCTACTTGCCCCTACAGTCTATCTGTATATATGGTTGAGTTGTAATATTAATAATAATAATAATATGGTTTGAGCAGCTCCTTGCAGCCTGCTGTGGAAGGCAGAGGGGACTCTGTCTTTGGATCAAAGAAAAGGAAGGGATAAATGTCTGAAATGTCTGAAGGAAAATATACCAATATATTACAGGGAATGGATTCTTATGAGGACAACTGCAAGTGTGTTGTTTTTCTCTTGTTCAAAAA
>VXBI01005058.1:256915-277484 GCA_013397375.1 Toxostoma redivivum | reverse complement strand
AAAAAAAAGAGAAAAAATGAAATTAGGTTTTACAATCCAGAAGACTTTCTGGTCCTGCCATGGGAATGCACAAGCTCAGTGTTTTCAGTATTGCTACTTACAACTGTGACTAAAGACATTCCAGTAAACCTATTTTTGACTGTACATGTGGAGTTTTTGCACATCTTCATAAAGTTTTGGAGGACATTCAGGACTGTCAGAGGCTGGGAGTCCCTGTTTCTGTGTGTTCTTAACCAAAAGTAAGAAATGTGTGTAAAGCCCAGCAAGCAGCATGATCACATAATGATCATAGCATGATCTCACTGCTGGAGAACAATTCTCTTGACACCCATCCACATTGAACAAGCCCAGTTCATGTTCAGAGCCCTTCACCACGATGTGGTGGTTGTGGTCCTGAATGGCAGCTGATTTTGCTTCCTTGTGATCCAGGGGGGTGGGGATTGTTCCCAGACATGGGCACTGGGGAGCTATAAGGATCCCTGTGCTGGAATGAACAGGAACTGAGCTCCTCTATCCCTAGGTGGGACTGTGGTGTTTTGGCTGTTTCCAGCCTTGGTCTCAAGTGCTGGTGGCATTTCTGTCAGCCCTTTATTTCTGGGAGCCTTCTCCTTTCCAGCCCTGAGTCTGGAACTTGAGCTGAGCCAAGCTCTTCTGGTTCTCTTTTTTCATCTTTTCTGATGAGAGAAAAGACTTCTGCTTCAGCTTCTGCTTAGCGGTCCTGCTAAGCACATGCTTGAAATAACTCTGGAGAGGGGAAATGGTGCCCCAGAGAATTTCCAGTGCCATGTCCCAGCTTCCTCCTCTGACCCTGCCCCCAGGACCTTGTACAGTTTCCACCTGAGAGCTGCCCCATGCAGAGAAGGGGATTAGGAGTGAGCACGGCAGCCTGCAGGGTTGGATATGATGATAAACTCCCTTGCCCAGCTGGAATATAAACAGGGCTTTTCCCCTCTGCCAGACCTGATCTCTCCAGGTGGGAATCAGGAAGACAGGCTGGGTTTTTCCTGATGAACCATAGGCTGTTTTTTAAGATCATACACTCAGTGGAAGGGACAAAAGTCATCCTGCCTCTGCCTTTGGCTACTCTCTGCCTGCAAGGGATGGTGAAGGTGGATGAGGAGGGACTGTGTCTGTCTCCAGGGGGGCTGCAGATCCCACTGAGATGTTTGGTACTATGTCCTGCCAACTGAAAAGTGAGTTAATTCACTCCTGCTGCTGCAGAGCCCTGCCAGTGCCTCTGCCTTCCTCCCTCAGCCCAGCCTTGCCTTTGCTGCTGCTGCTGCCACCCACAGCAGGACCTTGGTGCCACAGGAATCCTGGTCAGAAACATCACAGGAGCAGAATTTGCCAAGCAAGTTTTATAGGTTTTTTTTTTCCCCCCACAAGGCTGGAAAGACCATTAGAAATGTCTGCTCTTGGGGTGGTACAGAGCAGTCCTCCACATATTCCTTTGCTATTGTGGTTTTATATTGCAGCTTGGACTGGTGGCAGAGGGAACTGCAGTCAGCAGAAAGGAGTGTTGTTTCCAGCACTGTCTGCATGCTTGGGGATTGGTTTTCACTTAGGAGATGTTATGAAGGAGATTCTACAACAAAAACAACTCTTTCACCCAAGCTTTGGGTCTGTTTTACCCATTCCTGCATTGTACAGAGGACAGAGCATCAGCTGCTGTTTTCTGCATGATTTCTTTTGTACAGGGAATGGCATCTTCTGGCGAAAGTAGCACATTCTTCCTCTCGGGATAGGTGGTGGGAGCCTGTGGTGTGACCCCGGGTTCCCATGAGGGTGGGGGGGCTGCAGGCATGGGACTCAGGTGTGGAGAGGCCTCTAGCTGTGGCAGCTGGGCAGCCCGGGGGGAAGGAAGTCCCTCCTGAGGAGTTGGGCAGGGTCTGGAAGTGACAAGGCGCCTTGGGTGGGAGAGCTGGGACTGTGCTGCTGCTCCTTCCCAGGGCCCTGCTCCCCACCTGTTTCTGCAGGGCTCCACACCGGCCCCATGCACACAACTCGACTCGAGGAGATTTTGCTACAGCTGCCAGCTGGGCCTGCATTTACCAGAGATGCAGGGCAGGGAAAGCTGCCACAACCCCAGCCATCAGTGCACTGCCCTGAGGTGCTAAATTGGGTGGTTTTCAGTTGTAGGTTCAAGTCATTCAGTTATAGGGTTGTCCTGGGCACAGGCGTTCCCAAGGGACAGCTCTGGCTGGGAGAGGAGCCACCAGCAGCAAAGGAACAACGACGCAACTTGATCGCTCCGACACCGCAAACCTGACGGCAGAAGGCGCAGAGACGCGCCAGAGGTCGGAGAGTGAACAGCATCAGAGCTTGGAGCACAATCCCCTTCCCGATTCCCCACCTACAGCTGATTCTGTGTAGGAAAAACAGCGCGGGATCCAAAGGCCGGGCTGTAAACAAGAGCCGAGGCTGTGAGGGGGACAGGTTGCCATGACGGGTTGTCAGGACGACCCGCTCTGCGCGCCTCTCGCGAGAGCAGCAGTTCCCGCCCCTCTGGCGCGGGCGGACGCCCTCCCCATTGGCTGGACGCTGCGGGGCGGGCGCGCTCTCCATTGGCCGAGCGCTGCGGGGTGCGGCGGCGCCACGGGCGCTGATTGGCGGCTGGGCGTACAGGGTCCACGCGCGCGGTCAACATGGCGGCGCCGGCGCGGCGGAGCGTCGTGTTCGTGACAGGCAACGCCAAGAAACTGGAGGAGGTGAGGGCGGCGGGACCGGGCACTCAGCGGGTTTGCCTCTGTCTCTCCCTGCCTTTTCACCCCCTTCTCTCTGCTCAGGTCACGCAGATCCTCGGGGACTCCTCTCCGTACACACTGGTGGCGAAGAAAATTGACCGTGAGTTGTTGGCAGGGCCTGGCGGGATGCGGCGGCTCGGCACGGCCCGGCCCGGTCCTGCCCTGCTCAGCTCAGCCCCGCTCCATCCTTGTGTCCGCAGTGCCCGAGTACCAGGGGGAGCCGGACGAGATCTCGGTGCAGAAGTGCCGCGAAGCCGCCCGGCAGGTCACTGGCTCCTTCCCCTTTCCCGGCGGGATGGGCGCGGTGGGACCCCAAATAGGGACATTGAAGCATCCAAACCTGGCCTCGCTGTTCTCCCATCACCCGGCGGTTCTGGGTTATGCTGTGTCCCTCTAGCAGCGGGAGGTCACGGAAGCTCCTTCAATCCAGGCGCAGTGGCTGCAGGGCAAAGAGTTTTATGTCTGCTGAACATTCCAGAGCTGTCTCTGGGCTAGGTGTCTTAAAAGAACCAAGTGAGAGCTGAGACTGGAGAAAAATGCAGCCTCTGGAATACAGGCTTTCCATTTCCTAGTCTTCCAGGATGGCAAGGAGCGTTCAGCTCTGCTCATTTTCCTCCATACAAAACCTTCCTTGCTGTTCTTCGGCCTCTCTGGCCTGCTTGGGGAGAGTTTGGGTTTGATTGTGTCTATCGGGTGTGGGTTGCCTTTGAGGTCAAGGGGAAACATGAGGATGGGATAGAGCAAGGGAATGGATTTGGAGGTCTAATGTTCTTCTCTTGGGCTGTCACTGTAGATTCAGGGACCTGTTATAGTAGAGGACACCTGCTTGTGCTTCAATGCCCTGGGGGGCCTTCCAGGACCCTACATGTAAGTAGAAGGGAAGCTGTTTCCCGTTTCCTGTGCCGGGGTTAGGAGCACAGGCTGGCAGGGTGGGCTCCACACTCCAGGAGCAGTGGGGCCAGGGAGGTGATTGCTGCTCTGTGCCCTGCTCTTCATCCTGCACCCCAGGGGCTGGACTGAGCTCCTTGAGTCCTGCTGTAAATCACGGAGCAGGAATGCACAGACAGGCTTGGGTTGTTGGCTCTGGTTTCCAATCTGTGGTGCCTGTAATGGCAGCTTGGGAACCTGTCCAAAGAGCAGGCTCTGTGCACCAAACCTTTCAGCAGGACTTTGGTATGAGTGCCCCATAGGTTCTCATAGGGACAGCTTTAATCCAGAAGATAACAAAGTTATTATGTATTTATATGAACCCCAGGATGCAGTAAATTAAATACCCCACTGCTGTTTTGACTGTGTCCCCTTCAGCTTAAGAGGTAAGTCTGTCCTTCCTGGTAAATAGTCCAGAATGGGTGATCTTACAGCACACTGAGAGGGATTCAAAGGCCTATGAAAATGTAAGCAACATGTCACAAGGATGCCTATACTTCTGAGAGATAATAGCAAAAATCGATCTTCCCTCTTTCCTTCCTTTTCAGAAAATGGTTCCTGGAGAAACTCAAGCCAGAAGGTACTGCCCTCATTTACTGCTCTGTGTGTAACCCATTCCTTTGCCCCTGAAGTGGCTCCCTGCCCATGCTGGGAGAACCAACAGGTTCCTTGAGCCTGTTCTGGGCCCTCCTTCCTGGGATGTGGTTTTTCTCAGTAGTTTCATCCCTGGATTCCCAGACTCCTGCCTCTGCAGGCTGGTGGCAGGGCTTGTGGGAGCATCTTGTTTGTCCTTAGTGTGACCTGGAAGAACTCCTGCTCCCTGTGGCTTCAGGGCAAGCCCCTCTCCCCTAATGCTCCCCTTCCTGGCTGTGCCTTGATCCCACAGTTCAGAGTATGACTGCAAATCCTGTGCTGGTCTCATTAGCATGAGCATTAATCACACTCAGTCACTGGGGGCTTTAGTCCTCCCTGGTGTTGTTTCCTCTCCCAAATTCACAGCAGGGCTCTGGAGATGAGATCTGAAGCTCTGGCTTCAGTCACAGCAGGGATCCTGCTGAGAACATCCCGGTGCCTGAGCTTTGTCCTCCTGTGGTGGTTGGGAATGCCATGTGGAGCACTCCCCCCATCCATCCTTGCCTGGGTGGGTGTGCTGCTCTCCCAGGGAGCAGCAGTACCTCCAGGGTCCCTTCTGTGTCCCTCAGGCCTGCACAAGCTGCTGGCTGGCTTTGAGGACAAGTCTGCCTACGCGCTCTGCACCTTCGCCTTCAGCAGCGGGAACCCAGAGGAGCCAGTGAGGCTCTTCAAAGGCCAGACCCATGTAGGTGGGGTGTGCTGGGGAAGGCAATGTGCTGAGGGGGGAGGGCTCTGCTGTGAGTTTCATGGCAGCTCTGGCTCTGCTGAGGACAATTTTGGTGGCTTCTGGGTGGCTGAATGTTGGGAACAGGCTTAGGGAGAGTGCAGCTTGTGGGAGGTGGGTGCTGGGGGTGCAGCCCTTTGTTCAGTGGTGCTTCCTCAACTCTGCACATGACCTCAGTCTCCTCAGCCACCCATCTCCCTCTGACAGGGCCATATTCAGGTTCTTAGCTCTGTTATTTGGAGATGTCTAAGCACTGACAGCATAGAGCAGCATGAGCTTGGAGCTGCTAATGTTGGTCAGATCCTGGGGAGGAGCTGGGAAAGGCCTCTGGTGGCTGCAGTGTGAGCTATGGCTGCTGTGTCTGTGTTTGAAATGTAACTGCAAAAGAAGTGCAGTCTTCAAGGAGGTTTTTTTGTGCTTTCTTGTGGCAGGGAATGATAGTGGAGCCCAGAGGTCCTCGGGATTTTGGCTGGGATCCCTGCTTTCAGCCAGATGGCTACAACCAGACGTAAGTGGTGTTTTACCTACAGCTCTTTATGTAAAGCAAACCTTGGTCAAGGGTGTCCAGAGGAACTTGCTAGTGAGGAAGGGCATCAGAGACAAATGTCCTCCTAGATAAGAACACGGTGGATGATGGGAAACCCCCCTGATCAGGGGTTGTATCACTACAGAGCCCCACTGAGCCAAGCAGGGAGGCGGAGGGGGAGCTCTTGGTGCTCGGGGATATGCTCTAGTGTCTCTGCTACTGACACGTGTGGTTTCTGTCCCCTGCAGCTACGCTGAAATGCCCAAGGCGGTGAAGAACTCCATCTCACATCGGTACAGAGCATTGAGCGAGCTCTCAGCCTTCTTTCTTCAGAGCGACTCGACAGAGCCCCGCCCCGCTCCCAGCTAGCGCCGAGCCGTGGGCTCTCAACCCACACAGAGTTATTGGGGTCGGGAAGGACCTCTGGAGATCACCTGGTCCAACCCCCAGCAAGGCATGTCACACACAGCTCCGGCAGAGACTCCCTCCGCTGCGCGATGTCATTAAAGCTGCTCCTTTTGAACCCACCGCTGCCTCCTTCTCCGCTCCTTTTGTTGCTTCAGCAATACCGCAGAGCCCAGCGCGTGTGGGCTGTTAAAGCTGCGCGGTTGTGATTCGGGAACGGCACCGGGACTGGGACCGGGCGGGGGCGCGCCGGGGCCGCTGCGCGCTCCCGTTGGCCAATGGGGGAGCGGCCGGGGCGGTGCCAGCCAATGGCGGAGCGGCCGCGGCGGAGCTAACCAATGGGAGCGGTCGGGGCGGAGCCAGCCAATGGCTGAGCGGCCGCGGCGGAGCCAACCAATGGGGAGCGGGCGCGCCGCGCAGCCGGAAGCGGTCAGCGCAGGGAACACGTGGGGCCGCGGCGGCGGCGGCGGGAGCGGGGCACGGCACGGTCCGGCCATGGAGCTGCTGCCCCGCAGCCCCGCCGAGTTCGGCTCCGCACGCTACTGGGATCGCTTCTTCCGCCAGCGCGGGCAGCGGCCCTTCGAGTGGTACGGGGCCTTCCCGGAGCTCTGTCCCGTTCTGCACAAGTATGTGCGGCCCCGCGACAAGGTGAGCCCCGGCTGGTACTTAGCGCTGTCCCCTCTCTGGGCTCCTCCTGGGCGGCGAGTTCTGAGGTTGTTTTGCCTGGAGAAGAGGAGGCTCGGGGTGACCTTACCCCTCTCTACAGCTCCCTGAACGGAGGTTGTAGCCAGCTGGGGGTCGGCTTCTTCCCCCAAGCAACCAGCGACAGGATGAAAGGACATAGTCTTAAGCCGCGCCTCCTGGCGCAGGGTGTAGGGTGGACATTCGGAGGATTCATTTCTTCAGAGAAAGGGCGCTTAGACATCAGAATGGACTTCCTAGAGAGAGGTGGTGGAGCCATTGTCCCTGGAGATGTTTAAAGTAGAACTGGATGTGGCACTGAGTGCCGTGGTTGGCATGGTGGTGTTTGGTCATAGCCTGGACTCCGTGTTCTCAGAGGGCTTTTCCAGTCTAGTGGGTTCTCTGTGCGAGGTCTGACACAGATGATGTGAAGCCCCCAGTGTGCCTTAGCAAGAGGACAGGAGAGACCCCTGGGTGGCCCTGGTCTGGGGAGCTGCAGGGGTTAAAACACCCATTCTCAAAAAACATGCAGCAGATGCATCACTTCTCTGCCCATGGGACTTTTCTCTGTGGACACGTTATCTTAGGCCATGGAGAGTGAGTTTGCAGGCCCTGAGGGTGTGGTTTTCACAGAGGGCTCCTAGACACCTCCTAAAATGAGGGGATTGTTTCCAGAGTGTTCTCACCATCACACTGCTCTCGTGTTGCTGCCCAGGTTCTCGTGGTGGGCTGTGGGAACTCGGAGCTGAGTGAGCAGATGTATGACATGGGGATATGCGAGGACATCGTCAACATCGACATCAGCGACGCCGTCATCCGCCAGATGCGGGAGCGCAGCGCCAGCACCAGGCCCAAGATGAGCTACCTGCTGATGGACATGCTCCAGATGGACTTCCCTGATGCCCAATTCCAGGTGGTCCTGGACAAAGGCACGCTGGATGCCCTCCTGACTGATGAAGAGGAGGCCACTTTAGCCAAAGTAGACCAGATGTTCTCTGAGATCAGCCGGGTCCTGCAGATAGGAGGGCGCTACCTCTGCGTCTCCTTGGCTCAAGCCCATGTGCTGAAGAAAGCCGTGGAATACTTCTCCCAGGAAGGCTGGGTCGTGCGTGTCCACCAGGTGGCCAGCAGTGGGGACAAGCAGCAGTTTGTCCTGCCAGTCTTTGTCTATGTCATGACCAAGTTCAGGAAGATCCCTGGCTCGGCAGCACAGATCCTGGAGATCTGCCCTGAGGAGCAGGACAAGCCCATGCGGGTGGAGAGCGCCGAGCGGCTGGTGGCAGCAGTGAAGGACAGGCAGCATTATGCCCTGCTCTGCAGCCAGATAAGCAAAACCCCCTGCAGGGAACAGGTTTCCTTGGATCTGTGTGACAAGGAGAGCGGGAAGCCTCGCTACACGCTGCACGTGGTTGACAGCCCCTCGGTGAAATCTTCCCGGGACAATCACTTTGCCATCTTCATCAGTGAGTACAGCCTGGCCAGGCTACAGTCAGGTGGTTGCCCTGGCCAGGAGCTGCAAAACAGCTGGCCCTTCAGGGCCTGTGGAGTCTGGGGCTAGAGAGGGAAATAACCCACCTGTGTGGGGTTGGGTTGATGTTTTAGTCCTGGCTTGGCAGTGGGATATGTGCTTGCCTGGTGAGATCTGGCACAGAGCTTGTTGGGTTTGTTGCCTGCCCTGCCTCCAAGGTGGGGATTCCTGCTTGGATGCTAGTGACAGCCAAGTTAGCACATAGCTGGAAGGGCATTGCTGCTCTGTCTGAGTGCTCTGGGGCTGCACTCACAGAGATGTGTCAGCCTCTGCCAGCAGCACCATTTCTTCCCTGCATGCCTGCAAAGCTGGGGCTTAGCACAGCCTGGAGACAGGTCAGGATCCTGTTGGACACCCCCTTCTAATGAGATGTGGCTTTTCCAGCTTCTTGCATGAGCCTGCCTAAAACAGGGGAGATCCTGGCTCTCCTGATGGTCGCAGCGCACGGCTCTAGCCAAGCAGCGGTACCTCCCTTAAATGTCTTACCGTTTCATTCCCTGTGGCTCCTCCCTTTGAGGCTGGAGAACCAGGAGCTGCCCAGGCTGATGGCAGCCCCTTGTGCAGTCCCACAGGGCAGAGAAACCGAGTGGCTCTTTGGGACGGAGGAGGGGCGGAGGCAGCTGGCGGCCAGCGCGGGCTTTGTGCGCCTGCTCACGGTGGCCCTGCACAGGGAGCAGCACTACGAGGGCATGGCCGGCATCCAGGCAGAGCTGTCGGGGAAGGTGATGGAGCTGGCCCCCCCGGGCCTCCCTGCCCGCCAGCAGGTGAGCCCCTGCTGTCCAACCCCAAAATAGGGCGGTGCTGGCTCTCTGTCAGCAGGGAAATCCTCTTCTCCAAGAGATACCAAGCTGTAAGGTGTGAGCTGGATGCTGTGGTGGGCAGGAGATGGGCCTCACGTGCAGCTTCTCTTGGCTTTCCCTCCAGTTGTCTGCCTGTGCTTGGAGGCAGGATTTGAGGTGCTTGTGTGGTAGGATTCAGTATGAAGTCATTGCCCTCCAAGACACAGCATCCTCAAGAAAAGCAGAGATCCAGAAACCCTGAAAGCATCCCTGTCTTAATCCTGGCTTTAACTTCTGTTCCTTTTGTCTTGTCCTTCCTGCCCCAACTGCACACATCTGAGCTCTTGCAAAAAATCTTGTTGTGTTTGCTCCCTGAGTGAATCTAGAGCAGATCTACAGTTCTACTGTGGCATCCCACTGCTCTCCTATTGTGTCTGCTTCATCCTGACTCTGTAGCCATAGTCAGGACAGTGGGAATGCCAAGCTCTCTTCCTGCAGCCTTTCCTCCTTCAGTGCAGCCCCTGTCCTCCCTGCAGGTGCCCTTCCTGTCCGTGGGAGGGGACATCGGGGTGCGGGCGGTGCGGCACTGTGGCAGCAGCCCCCTGAGCGGCGACTTCGTGGTGGAGGACGTCAGGGGAGATGGCACTTGCTACTTCCGCCGCCTCATCTTCCTCCAGAACAGGAATGTGGTGCAGTCAGAGGCTCGGCTCTTGGCCCCCACATCTCTCCCAGGTATGTGGGGCAGTGGCCAAGGCTGATTTTTTGGGGTGACAGAGAGTGAGAGCAATACAGGTAGAAGTCCTGCTGGGACTTGCCTGTCTTGTCCCAAAGCATCTCTTGGAGTGTTTTTACACCGTGGGTGGGACAGGGCTGGGGATGGCTGGTCCCCAGAAAGCACCTCCATCTCCCCCCTTGCCTTACTGGCTGGTGTCTCCTGTGATTCAGGCCAGAAGAAGCGGAGGAAGGACAAGAAGAAACCCAGCCCCACTGAGCCACCTGGAGCCATCGACAAGAGCTACCTGTGCTGTGAGCACCACAAGGCCATGGTTGCGGGGCTCTGCCTGCTGGGGGGCCCCAACGCCCTCCCAGGTGACGAGGCTGCAGTGGGAGGCTGTGCTTGGGGCAGGTGCCCCATGTGCCCTTCCCAAAGTGGTTTGGGGACGGTGGGTGGGTCAAGCAGTGGCGTTGTGGCGTGCTGGTGGCTCACTGGGTGCTCTGGGTTGGCAGGAGAGCTGGCAGTGCTGGTGGTGGGGCTCGGCGGGGGCAGCCTGCCCCTCTTCGTCCACGATTACTTCTCGCAGGCCCGCGTGGCCGTGGTGGAGATCGACCCCTCCATGCTGGAAGTGGCCACGCACTGGTTCGGTTTCTCCCAGGGTGACAGGATGCAAGTGCACGTCTGTGATGGCCTGGACTACGTGGCCAAGCTGGCAGCTGAAGGTACCAACCATCTCACAGGGCATTTCAGGTGCCACATCGAGCCCAGTGGGTGCCATGCTGGGTGGGTAGCAAAGTCCTGGGCTGTGTCACCACCTGCTTCCTCTCCCTGCTATGTGTCACAATCTTCAGCCTCAGTAGGTGCCTGTAGCTCACAGCCTGTCCTTGCCAGCCTATCTAGAGGACCTGAGATTTGTTGCCTCCCCCAGCACCTAGGGCTTGTAAAGAGAAACCCCAGCAGAGAAGGCACCCATAACATGGCAGAAGGGGTGTCTTGGCCATCCCATCTTTGGCCTTCCCATGTGTGTAGCTCACCTCTGTCCCATAGGATAACAGCTGTCTGTGCTTCATCCTGCAGCACCAGCCCAGTATGATGCCATCATGTTTGATGTGGACAGCAAAGACCTCACAGTGGGGATGAGCTGCCCACCCCCAGCCTTTGTGGAAAAGCTCTTTCTGCAGAAAGTTAAAACCATCCTCAAGCCAGAAGGTAGGAGGGGTGATCTGGCCATGTCCCCATAGCCAGGCTGGTTCTCTGTGGAGTTGGGTTGTGCCACTGTTTCTCATCCTGGAGAATAGTGGCCACGGCCAGGGTTGCTGCATGGCATCCCCTTCTCTTGGTGGGTCCTGTATCTGGGTGTTTCAGGGGCACTGTTGCAGGAACTCAGGACTTCTGAACAACTAACCAATGTGATTGTGCAGAAGCCACTTCACTGTTCACATTATGCTCTACTTACACATTCTAAAACTACTGTCCATGCAATCACCCATTACTTGATTGGTGCCTCTATCTTGTCCACGAGCTCTGCATGCACCTTTCAGGAAATATGATTGGTTACAGTTCAGTGCTTCACCACCCTTCTCTATCTAATTCTTGCAGTCTTGGTATTCTGTTTTCCAGCCTCTTCTTTCCCAATTTAGCACAATTTGTGTTTCAGTAACCTTGATGAATTCCAGAGTGTTTGATAAGAATAACTAAAGATGGCTTGGCTGAAGCACTGTGGCCTAAACTGTTCAAATACATTGCTACACACTGTGACAGCAGGATGGAGAGGGTGGCCTGCAACACTGCTGGCTCAGACTGGCTGAGACATCCCGGTGGGGCTAGCAGAGTTTTCTGGAAGCAGAAGGTGTAGGTGATACCTGACAACAGATCCTGTGGCCACCCACGACCCGTGGGGCCAGGGGCACAGGGGGGATGTTTTCAGCAGGGTGGCAGTGATGCCTAGAGGAGCTGGAACAGAGGCTAGACAGAGTTAAGAGGAATAAAATGGATATTTATTGAGGGGCCTGCAAAGGCCACACCCTGACAGTACCAGTCGTGGCCCTGCCCAGATGGCTCCAAGATGGAAGCAAAAGAGGGCTTGGCCACGAGATCTCACATTTTTATAGGTTTTAGTCTATTTGCATACAGAACTGTCCAATTCATAGCCTCAAATAATGAAGTTTCATCCTCCTTGCTTGCTTGCCTGCCTTCCTCTTTTCATGTTTGTGCTCAGGGCCTGAAGTTTGAAGAGCTTGTCCTTGAATCCCCAGCTGGAATAGGACTGCTGTATCTTCACCTGCGAAAAGATCCTAGTAACCCTTAATATAAAACTAAAAGCTGCACACCCAAGCAGAACAGGCACCAATTTCAGCAGGGTGGGGTACCCAGGCTGCTCTGAACTCCCCTCCCTCTTGCAGGAGTCTTCGTGCTGAACCTGGTGTGCCGCGACGCTGGGCTGAAGGAATCCGTGCTGGCCGCCCTCAGGGATGTCTTCCCGCTGCTCTACACCCGCAGCATCCAGGGGGAGGTCAACGAGATCCTGTGGTGCCAGGCAGGCCCTGCGGGCCGGCACAGCCCCGCTGAGCTGGGGGCGCGGGCCCGGGCGCTGGAGGGGGCCCTGCGCCAGCCGGGCCGGCCCTGGGACAGCTCCTGGGCTCTGGCAGACATGCTGCAGGCTGTGCACATCCTCTGAGGGGCCCTGGGACAGCTCCTGGGCTCTGGGACAGCTCCTGGGCTCTGGCAGACATGCTGCAGGCCATGCACATCCTCTGAGGGGCCCTGGGACAGCTCCTGCGCTCTGGGACAGCTCCTGGGCTCTGGCAGACATGCTGCAGGCTGTGCACATCCTCTGAGGGGCCCTGGGACAGCTCCTGGGCTCTGGGACAGCTCCTGAGCTCTGGCAGACATGCTGCAGGCTGTGCACATCCTCTGAGGGGCCCTGGGACAGCTCCTGGGCTCTGGGACAGCTCCTGGGCTCTGGCAGACATGCTGCAGGCCATGCACATCCTCTGAGGAGCCCTGGGACAGCTCCTGGGCCCTGGCAGACATGCTGCAGGCCGTGCGCTCCCTTTGAGGCGTCTCTGCTGCTGCTCCACCCACAACAGGGTGCTCCCAGTGCTGGCCTGGGCCTGCTGGAGGGCTGGGGGAGGCATGGGAAGGTGGTTCCTGCAGGTGGGGTGGGGTGAGGAAAAGGTGCTATAGGACTGGCAGGACTGTGGGTTTGGGTCTGTCCTCGTTGCTTTCCCACTTTGGGAAGAACATCCCTCCAACTCTCCTTCCCCTTCAGCACAGCTCCTTTTATTCTGATGGTGCCTCTCCAGCATCCAGCAGCCCTAGCCCTGCTCCAGGCCTGCTTGTGAATGTGTATGGGTGGGCTGCGAGCTGTGAGAATAAAAGTGCTCAGGGGTGCTCTGAGGCCCTTTGTAATGCTTTACTAAGGCTTATTTCTGAAGCACACACACCCCTGGAAAAAATACAGTCACCTCTGTGCTTCAAAGGCGTGTCCTGGCAGCAGGCAGCTGCCCCTTGAACCCTACTGCCCCTTCTCCACTCAGCCTCTCCAAACTGCATCCCACGATGCATCCCTCTTCTGAACCTCTCCACTGAACTGAAACCCCTGAGCTCAGAGTCTTTCTGCCCCAGGGCCAGCAGGGACCCAGCCCTGGGCTCAGGCTCCTGGCCACACCAACTCACTCACCCAGCTGCTGCAGGTCAGCCTTCCTGCAGGATGAAAGGGCAGCCAGAAAATACCCATTGGGGTGTTCCTACAGCACCCCAGTCCTGCCACACAGCTCATTCAAGAGCTGACCTGTGTCCTGGCTGGTTGCAGAGCAGCTGACCTGCATGACCAGCTCCTCATTCATTCATCAGAAGCTATTTTTGGGGGGACTTGTCTTTCTCCCCTGCAACAGCTGGTGCCAAAATGAGCCTGAGACGTGGTACCAAAGTGACCAGCTTGGAGACAGCAAGGTGACAAACAGATGCTCTGCCACTGATCCTTTACCCTCACTCCCTTCTGCCACTGGCAACCTGAGAAAGGACTGTCTGTCTGACAGCTGCTTCCCAAAGCAAACCCTCCCCAGCCACCTTTCCACATCCCAGGGAGCTAACAACACACCAGAAGTAGCTCCAGGAGGGATCTGTGTCTCAGCATCACTGCTGGGACCATGTCCCAGCCCTGCTGCTCACATACCCTGTCCCAGCAGGGTTTGGGCTGCCCCTCTTTGCCTCTCCTTGCTTGGAAGGAGCCAGTTCTCCTACATCTGTAGGAAAACCACTTCAAAAGCAGAGTGAGAGGGGGGTGAGCCTGAGAGTTTGCAGTTCCCCATGGGGCCATGGAAAGCAATGCCTTAAGTTTAGCTTTCGTATTTTCCAGACTCTGAACTGGATTAGTATGTAACTCTGAACTTCATATAAAGTGTTCCAAGTTCTCCTCCCAGCTCAGGCACACAAAACAATCCTTTTCCAGCCCCACAACCAAGGACACCGCTGCAGCTTCAGCCCCAAAAAGTGCAAACAGCAGAGAATTGAGAGAATCTGGGAGGATGGGAGTGCAGAACCTGGAGCTGGAATTGGACAATGAACCCCAAGATGGAAACGGACCAAAACTTTAAAAAGTATGAGAACTTGGGACTCACAGTCCATCTTGAATGTAGCCGCAGCCAGGCTCTTGTACTGCCCAAGGTGAATCCTTGAAAGGCCTTTTAATAAATCCCTGCTTTATTCCTTTAACTCTGTCCAGCCTCTGTTCTAGGGAGCCTCTCCAGGCATTAAAAGGACATCCCAAAGGCTCTCAGCCCCTGAAGCAGTGGGGACCATGTGGGCACTGCACCAGTGCAGGAGATGGGGCTGTTGGTGCCCAGGATGCACCATAGCAGCTTTGCTGCCAGCAAGCACCTCCCTCTGATCAGCAACTGGGGAGGTATTTTCATTTTAATTTGCCAGCAGCTTCTACTTTGGGAACTGCTCTGTTCAGATCCCTTCTCTGATGCTTCCTCCCTTGTTTCCCTTCACACAGAGGGACAGATGGGTGCCCTACTTTCTCCCTGGGCTAGCCTGCATTTATGCAGAGGGAGTAGATGCTCTTTTTAATAAGTGCTTTTGATGGTTCCCAGGCCCAGGAGAGCAGGGCTGGCCTGCTCCCTGCCTCAGATAAAGGCTGGCAGGGGTGAGTTCTGTGGTGAGTTCAGGACAGCACGGGGAAGAAACAAGGCTAAAGCTGGACCTAAAGTGTGCCTGCCCCCATGCAGTTTCTAAAGCTCCTCTGTGATGAGCACTGTTTTGAAATATATCTATAATCCACCTAGCTTAGCAATGGCAAATTTCTCAACTAGATCAGCAGTGCTGCATTTACTCTGGTTTTTTTTTTTTACTTAGTTTGCAATTCTCAACATAATCTTAACGACCTAGGTTTGTGTGTGCCCTTTATTTCACCAAAACCATCTCATTTCTTCTCCAGGATCTCATACAAAGGCTGCCTTCATCCCTCCCTTGTCCAGTCCTGCCTTTCTGTTGTGCTTCCAAAATGCTGCATAACGCCACATCCTGGTGGCAAAACAAAAGCCATCTATTAGAAACAATGTAAGGATGAAATCTCAGTTCATTGCAGCTGTTCTTGCAGCTACTGATAGCCTGACAACTTTGGTCTGGAAATTAATTTCAGCTGAAAAAGGGGAAAATTTATGAGATCTGCAAATCCTCTTCTGCAGGTAAAATACTCCAAGGCTGGAGTAATTGACACGTAGTAAATATTCCTCTGCTGGCAGCCAAAACATGCAGCTAATGTATATGTTTGGCAAGGGTGATTCTGTCGAGTGTTTTGGCAATGTACTCATGTTCACATCCCTTGCTCCTCACTTCCTCCCCTTGCAGCGTAGGCACGCTGTCAGTGGCGGGATAGAAACAAGCTCTGCCGTCACTTAGCAACCTTCCCTGGCACTGAGATGTTGACTTCTTTCCTTTCTGGCTTTCCCAGCACAGAAAGAGCCAGGTGTTTAACACATCCCATGGCTCAGGTGTGAGGCTGTACCAGCTGGGGATGCTTTGGGCTGGTCCAGCCCCTTCTCAGAGCATGGCATCCATACCCTGCTGCCACTCCAGCAAATGAGACACTGGGAGTGGGTGGGTCAGCCCTGAGTTTCCTGATTTTGGGTGGAAAGATGCAGAGAGGTTTTTGGGCCAGGGTGGCTGCAGACAGGCACTTTGAGGCAGGCACTGATGTACACCCCATACAGTGTCACAGCCCAGGTCTGTGAAGAGAAGAGAAGAGAAGAGAAGAGAAGAGAAGAGAAGAGAAGAGAAGAGAAGAGAAGAGAAGAGAAGAGAAGAGAAGAGAAGAGAAGAGAAGAGAAGAGAAGAATGACACTCCAGTTCCCTCTGGGGAACAGGGTGGAGGTGGGTAAGGGACATATTGTCATCAGCTCAAAGTACAGCAAGCAGCTGGGACAGATTTTGCAGCAACAAAAGCTGCAGAGACTGAGCTCTGGGCTGATTCCCATCATTCAGCTGGGCAGAACCTTGGCCCCACTGCCTAGGGATGCTGCATGGTCTAGCACAACAGCGGCTGCAACAGCCACTCCCAGAGGCTGGAAACACGTGGAAGTGTTTTGCCCATGTAATCTTCCCTTGGGGAAGCACTAGGCTTGTCAGGCTTTGTGGCCAAGGAAGCAGGCCTGCTGCCAGGCTGCAGGGAGGGAGTACAGCTCTTTCCTGGGCTGCCCAGGGCTGCAGGGAAGCATCTCTGCAGGCTGCAATGCAGCACGGTGCCCTTTTTCTACCTTGCAACTGGATGCACCCGGCTAAAGAATGCATCTGGAGGTCACAGAGCAGGAGACAGGAGAGATGGGACAGGGATTGGGCTGTCCTGCCATCAGTGAGTCAGCAGCGCTCCGGGCTGTGGGGGGAAGGCAGAAAGCACATCCTCTTCACATGGAGAAATGCTGCAGCCACTGCTCTAATCACAGCTCTGCAACCACTCTGCCTTTCTTTCCCGGGCTTGAATTCCATCTTTTGCAGCTTCAGGGTCTGAGCTCTGGTCCTGGCAGATGCACAGGCGTAATGCTGACTGGCACCTTCATTGCAGAGCCAAGAACCTGGGAGCTCCCCCTTGCACGGGCTCCTTGCCCACACCTCCTCCTGCTCTGCGCCCATCGGCTGCCTGGTTAGCTCTGCAAAAACTCTGCGTTTGTGTCCGAAGCAAGAAGGAGGTGATGAAGTCCCTGAAGAAGAGGAACCTGCCTGTTCTCAGGAGAGAGGATGCAGCCTCTGCTGTGCTCTGCTCCCCGCGGGCAGGGCTCTTCACTGCAGGCATCTGCAAGTCTCCACTCGGCTGCTTTATATATAGAACTCATTTCTCGTGGGGGGAGTTGCACTGGTGTGTGTTTATAAAGCAGCCTGGGGACCTGGTCCAAATGTCCTCAGTTTTAGTGTCATGCTGCCTGGTTAGGGAGAAGTGTCTGTGTGTGAGTTTGTGGGTTCAGCTGCACCCTGAAGCCAGGCTATTTTTGCCATCTATTTTTCTGAAAGTCGTGGCAGGACAAGCTTGCTGTCTGCAGCCTTGATCTGAAAGGCACTGGGGGCTGTGCTGGTGACATGTGACATCAGGCCACGCTGTTGGAGCCAGGATGTCACCTTGGGGAGCAGGGCACCCACCCCTCCTGCCGTGCCAGGAAAGGTGCTTGGCAGAGGTTTTCTCTCCTTGCTGAGCCTGGCACGCAGCAAAAGGAAGTGATAAATATTGTGAGGCACAACTGAGCACAGCATGGTAAAACCAGATTGTGTTTAGCTGGTTAACCAGTGAGCAGCACAGCTCTGTGCTCCTGGGGATTGCACCCACTGCTCCCCCAGAGAACAATTTCTAGCATGGCCCTCTGGCACTGATTTGGGTCTTGTATTTCGGGGTTATTTGTTACAAGGAGTTTTGCAATGGTCTCTGCTAGTAGCACCCCTGTTTCCTTTAATTTAGCCACTCTGAATCTTGGCAAATTCAGAAAGCCAGGCTGGGCTCTACACGGGGGTTTGGAACAAGCTGCCCAGAGAAGTCAGTCAGGAAAAGCAGAGACCTAAAGATAGGCTTGGGTGCCTCTCCTTTGTGCTTCCCTGTGCTCTTGGAGTTGTTGGGAAAACGAGGAAAACCTCTCATGATGACACAAGCATCCATAATGGAATTGTTTGTGCTTTTTCCAGAAGGTGGGGAATCCTTACTTGGCTGTTTATGGCTTTTTTTTTTCTNTTTTTTTTTTTTTTTTGTTTGTTTGTTTATTTTTTGGGGTTTTTTTTGGTTTTTTTTTGTAAGTGACAGAGTTGCAGGGTGAATATGGGCACTTTGTGGTTTTAACTCTGCTTCACCAGACAAAAAATTTTGGTTTGGAAACTTCCCAGACTTGGGGGAATAACTCAAACTTTTCCTAATCTTAGTTGTTTTGCTAATTTATTTTTATTTTAATCATGGAAGCAGACAAAGCTGTAATTTAAAGACCTCACAGACAGGACAGTTCCCTGGGTTATCAATTTGAAGGTGTGCGTGGTGCTGCTCCCCAGGCATCGTGCCTTTCTCAATCTTCATTTGTCTCCTGTGGAGATGCAATCCTTTGGCCAGGCTGCTCTTCTACAAATCTTAATTATTTCACGGGGCAGCACAAAGTGCTCTGATACTCATAATGCTCTTCCCAACTTCCAGCCTCCATAGAAACCCACGAACTGGAGGAAGGCCAGTGTCTCCTGGCATAGCTTGTAGGGAAAGAAATAATCATGCTGCTAATTGGCATAATTATGTCAATAACTCCCAGGCTCCCAACTAGACAGAAATGATGGCAAGGCTTTTCCCAGAGGCTGTGATCTAACTGCAGAGGCCAGGAGAAGCCAGAATCTCTGCCTATTGCTGATTAAAAGCTGTTACTTGTTTCCAGAGTTATGGGTCAGGCTGTTGTAATTTTTTTACACTTACTGAGAGCTCTGGCCAAGAAGTTTTGATAATCCTCCAGATCGTTAGTTTCTCTCAGCCTGCGGGATGTTCACAGCTCCCTTTTGTTTTGCTTTTCACGCTGAGCCAGGCCAGTGTGTGCTGTAATAGGGAGGATAACTTTTATCACTGCATGACTCCAAAGCCTGTGTTTTGGATATTTTCATGATGTGACTGCTGCCAGTAATCACAGATAAATCTCATCTCTGTTGTGTGCCTGAGCTTTGAGCTCAGCCTCAGCGTGCATTTTTAATTGAACCTGCTACAGTGACAGGGCTTGGACCTTGGTGTCACTCCCCAGCCTACTCCTGAGCCATCCACCTACTGCCAGCCCTGCTGGATCCCACTCCTCCTCTCAATATGCCTGACCCTGGCAGCACTCCTGAGCATCATAGACAGGTAGAAGAATTCTAAAAGAAAGGCCTCATAAAATCAGGCCTTGCTCTGCTGATTAATAGCTGGCTTGTCACGTCTTCTAAGCAGTGACAAGTTCCTATGTGAAGCTGTTTTGAGAATAGGAGTTCGTTAACAATCTAGTTCTAGGGTGTAGGACAAGTGTACCTGTCCCATGAGAACCAGTAAAGAAAATATGTAAACAAATTCAGGAATAGAAAGATTTGATGGACAAGTAAAATACCTTTTACTAACCAATGGAGTGAGTGGCATGAAAACTATTAACCAATTGGAGTTGCACATGAGGTCTGTGAAAACTGTATAAAATGAGTTGTGGGAAGAAAGAGCTGGCTTTTCCTGCATGAAGAAAATGGAGTCACAGCTGAGCAAGGTCACAGCCCACCAGCAGGATGAGGTGTCCAGCTGGGCTTGGGGCTCTCAGGGGAGGGGACAGCATGGTGCTCCTTGTGTCCAAGTGTCCCAGCACCGAGGTGGCCTTGTCCTCAAGCAGGAACAGAATCACAGAATAGGTCAGGGAGCACAGTGGGGCATCTGATCGAATCTCCCAGCTCAAGGAGGGTCATCCCAGAGCACAGGCACAGGATTGTGTCCAGCTGGTTCTGGGATATCTCCAGTAAGGGAGACTCCGCAGCCTCTCTGGGCAATCTGTGAAAAAACAATCCCTAAGAAGCAAGCCCTAAGTGATGTTCAGGTGATAGAAAGACAAATTACTTGTCGGTAGAATTGCCTTGTTAAGGTTTAGGGCTTGACATGTTTCAGTTATCTCAGACCTAGGGGGAGGTTACCGAAGGGAAGAAGGATGTACCACTCTTAGTTGACACAAAGAATGCAGAATTTAGGGGCTACAAGGGTATTTGGCAAAACACCCAAGATAAGGAAGAAACTAATAAAAACAACTGAGCAGCTGTGCTGAAATCAGCTCTGGCTGTGAAAGAGGTAATTCTGGCAGGAGCATATTGTGACCACTGACCCACAGACCACCGACCCAAAAAATCCACTAACCTTAGAGAAAGACTGAGCATGCAGACTAATTAGCACTGGAAACAAGAGGATCATTAATCAACAGAAGATGGAACACTCATCAATAAGCGAATAGATAACTTATAGCCAATAAACATCAACACCTTGCTTGGTTAAAATCCACAAAAAGGGAAAACTTTTGACAGTCATCGTGCCGGCTTTGTGGATTTGCCACCCAGCCATCTTTTTGCACAGAACTATAAATAAATCCATCCCCTTGACTCTGAGCGTGGACGGGCCTTTGGCACGACGAGGGGAAGAAGGGATTTGGGGACAAGCGTGGGACAAGCAATGATGGGACAACCAACGGTGGGACAGCCGTGGGAACCGCAGCGGGANCCCCTCAGGGCGGCGATGGGAGGGTGTGGGGGCGGGGATGGACGAGGAGAGTTTTTGGGGGACAGCCGGCGGCTCCGAGCCCCCAGGGGTGCTCGGTCCCCACCGAGGATGCTCGCTGTCCCTCCCTCCGCGGTGCCTCGGGGGTGGCGAGGCGGGCCCCGGCCCGGCCGCGCCCGTGATGCGATGTGCG
>VXBI01005058.1:177239-256907 GCA_013397375.1 Toxostoma redivivum | reverse complement strand
GGCCCGGCAGCGCCCGTGATGCGATGTGGGCGCTGCGGGCACGCGGCCGCGGCTGCGGGGCGAGCGCGATCGTGTGCCCGCTTGGTGTGCGTGTGGGTGTGGGTGACCGCTGCCTGGGAGGAACGAGGTGTTTACAGCCCCAAACCCTCATTTCGGTGGGGTGCTGGCTCGGGGCGGCTCATTCCTCCCATCCCATCGCACATCGGTCCCAACGCGCCTATGGGTATTCCAATCACGGAGTCGTTAAGGTTGGAAAAGACCTCCAAGATCGTCAAGTCCAANGGGCCTTTGGCACGACGAGGGGAAGAAGGGATTTGGGGACAAGCGTGGGACAAGCAATGATGGGACAACCAACGGTGGGACAGCCGTGGGAACCGCAGCGGGAGGGGGCGTGGCCGTCCCGCGGAGGCCCCGCCCCCAGCTCGCGGAGGGAGGCGCGCGTGCGCAGTGCGCGGCCGTTACCTGTCAGCGGCGGCGGGCGGAGGAGGTGGCGGCGGCGGGATGGAGGGGCTCATCCCGCTCGTTAACCGGCTGCAGGATGCCTTCGCAGCGCTGGGCCAGAACTGCCTGCTCGACCTGCCGCAGATCGCCGTGGTGGGCGGGCAGAGCGCCGGCAAGAGCTCCGTGCTGGAGAACTGCGTCTCCAGGTGAGGGGCGNTGGGAGGAACGAGGTGTTTACAGCCCCAAACCCTCATTTCGGTGGGGTGCTGGCTCGGGGCGGCTCATTCCTCCCATCCCATCGCACATCGGTCCCAACGCGCCTATGGGTATTCCAATCACGGAGTCGTTAAGGTTGGAAAAGACCTCCAAGATCGTCAAGTCCAACATGCGCATCGTGTCAGCAAATCACTGACAGCAAAAGGGGAAGCCTGACGATTCAGGCAGTGCCTCTGGAGACGTCCCGAGGTAAACACGGGCTTCACGTGCTGTTTGATGGAGTTCCTGCTGCGTTTGCCTCAAATAGCTGCGGGCTCCGGGGGGGGGTGTGGTGCTGCGGTCCTAGTCCGGGTTATAGGCTCGAAATACCGTGGTGTGTCGCTGATCGGGGGGGCTCTGATGTGCGGAGATCTTCACCGAAGATAATATTAAATGCTGTGATACTCCACAACCTGGCCGTGTGTCAGGCTGCAGTAGCTCTTGATACCAGGTGTAAAAATAGTGTAGAGCGGTTCTTCATCTCTCCTTCAGAACTGACTGGGTTAAATGTCAGTTCTTCCTCTTCTTTCTCCTTGAAGACTGTAGCTAGTTGCTGGTGTTGAAAGTACTGCCAAGTCTCTCGAGTTTGGAAAACATAAATGAGATCCTCAGAAAGCACGATTGGCCATCAAATTATTACTGTTTTCTTTAAACAAGTCCTTAAAAAGTATTTTTGGTAGTCTTTTGACGTTTTGAGCTACCTGTCCACAAAGCTGCGCAACGCACGTGTGCTGAGGGGAAAAAGTACCTTCATTTTTCTCTTCAGTGAGGATATTTTGGTCCCTGGGGTCGGGGCTGAGCGAGGTGGGCTGATGTTGGTCTCTGAATCCAGCTGTGCTGATGGGAGATCATACTGTTCCCAGGTGTTTGTCGCTGCTCGGCTGCCGGGGGGATCTGCTCCGTCCGATCCGCAGGTGGAGCTGTTCCTTCGAGCCGCCTGGATGTGCCTGGCTGGAGCAAAAGGTGCAGATGAGCAGTTTGTGCTGATCCAAGGGGCTGGAACCAGCTGCACGAGTGTGGTGTGGGCACTTCTAGGAGGATTTCTGAAGGAGAGCTAAGGGCAGTAACCTTTTTCACTCGTGTAGTTATTCACTGTGTAGCCTGCAGATGCCTCAAGACAGTCTCTTCAGAGATTACAGGCTACTTGTGAAACACCAGAATGTCTGTCACATGGGGTTTGGAATTTGGATTCTTTCAGAGTTCTACATCGTTGTTTTATGCAGTAACTTCTTGAGATTCAGCATGAGCTGATCTGTAGTACCTCCCTACTTGCAACCTTGGAGCCAGTTGCAAAAATGACATTAAACTGCATTGCTGTTCTATGAGACTTGAGTGTGGATGTTTTACTTGTGCCTTTCCTCCAGACTGAGTATGTGTGGTCAGCAGATGTGCCCTTGCTATGCTCTGAGAACTTGCTTATGAACTCTCAGAACCAGATTAATAAATATACATGAGCTCAGGGGAGGATTTCCCTTGTTAGATCAGCAGACAAATGGCCTGTGTCTCTTTTTAGTAAGCCATCAGATATTCCTGCTTTTATGGGATAATGCAGCTGCTCTCTGCAAGCAAGTTTGTTTCATGCACATCTGTCTTACTATGGCTTGTAGAGGTAGCAGGTCTCCCTGCAGAGCCATGCTGTGCTCATTTCTCTGTGTTACTGGTATATTTCATGACCTCTGGCAACCACAGGGCCAGCTTTAACTGATAGTAACACACCTTTGAAATTGACATCAGAATAAAACAGTCCTTACATTGCTCTCAAGTTTGAGCATTAATTCTCATGGCTTTTGTTTCTTTTTTTTTCTTTTTTTTTTTTGGGGGGGTTGTTTTGTGGTTGTGAGGGGTTTTTTTTGTTGTGTTGGTTTCATTTTGGTTTTTTTTACCACATGAACTCTATGATCAGGTTGTTATTCCCTGCTGTCTGTAGGCACTACAGCACTGTGGGTGTTTCAGCCTTCCACAAGAACTTTGGTTGTGCAAAGATTACTGGGGTTTTTTTTGCACTTGGACAGTAGAAACTATTTTCTGACTTGCAGGTGGTATCAAGAGTTAGAGCTTCTTCATGGGTCCTAGGAAACATGCTGGGCTGTGCAGGGTTATCCACCATCTGGTTTATGCACTGCTATAATTTTTCAGAGGGGTTGTGAGGAATCTGATGCTGGCACAGTTGTGTGGGCTGACAGATCCCACAGGTGCTGCTGAATGGCACAAATCCATCCTGCCTCCAGGATGCACCAAGACCTGTTTAGGGACACACAGGATCTTTAATGACTACCAGCAGGCAGGGGGTGTGTTGGGATTAGTTCACATGTGTTTTGCATTGATGGTGGTGTTGATGGAGCAGGAATTGTGTGACACTCAGAGCCACTTGTCTCATTGTAGGCTAGCTGTGAACTAAGCTGGAATGGAGCAATGTCAAAACTCCCAATGTGTCCATTGTTGTTGCTATTTGGATTAGCATCCTCTGGGGAATTTGGAGGGTTTCCTCTTTAGGTACTGCTCCTCTGTGTGTAAGGAGACAGTTTCTTTTAGTAGTCAAGGACTGTGTGTGAAGGTTTTTCTTTCAGGATTCTGGTTACATTTAGATGGAAACAGAGATTCCAGAGAGCACCTGAGGACAGCAGTCATTTCCATTTATGGGTTAGACCTTCATGTGTTCATAGCTGGAGCTCGTGGTGTATGTTTGAGGAAATGAAGTTGTCTGAAGAGCAAATGTTCTTCCTACCTCCTTCTGCTTCCCTTTGAAACAGGAGTAAATGTACCCAAAATGTTGAGCCAGTGTTTGAAGCAAAGGATCTAATGCAGCCTTCTGGTGGAGGCAGGTTGGAGAGTGATTCAGAAGCACAAAGGGGAGTCAGACAGCAAATGGCAGCAGATTGCCAGTGGGAGAAGGCACTTGGCCTCTCTTATTGCTGTGCTCCTGAGCAGCTCAGGGCCAGGAGCTTAAACGTTGTTTGTGCTTTTCAAACTCGCTTTAATAATAATAGGGTTACTTAAAAGAAAACTAATGGCAGGAAGCAATCCCTGTAAACTGTATTTGGAGAGAAAGCACTTGCTATTATTTCATCTATATCCAAATGGGTTTTTCAGATAACTGAAGGCACAGGCAGCAAGCTACCTTGTCAGGCCCTCCTTCAGCAATCAGAACCTTGTTTTACTCTTAAAAATAGCAAGAAATTAATAATTAAGTTTCCAACTTGAAAGCTCTTCACTTCCCTTCCTGCTTAATATAATACAAACTGCATGTGGCCAAATAATTGTTTTATAAGAGATGTGAACTCTTGATTGTAAGCCTGTCAGTCATAATCAAACAGGCACTTTCATTTTAAGAGCCCGAGGTCTGATTGTGTAATTCAGCTTTGCAGCTTTTTGATCTGAGATGCTTTTCATAATCTTAAGGCCACTGCATGTAAGTAGAGCTATTTATTATGACATATGTAGTGATTATTTCTTTTTGAAATTACTATTCCTCGTGTGCTCAGTTCATTCTGTTCTGCTTGAGATGGCGGTTGTGAAAAGACTGCGTTGAGTCATTAGGAGAAGAGAAGGGACTTTAACTCTGGCTGCTAGAGCAGAAAATCTCTCTGAAGAATGTAGACACATATTTAGATTGATGCTTCCTGGGGGAGATGTATTAAGATTGGTGCAGGTATTTTATTCTTTGAGTTACTAGGCATTGACAGAAAAACTTTTTTACAGAAAATCTCCTCTTTTGTGAAACAGGCATGTAAAAGCTAAGCAGTCAAACTGAATACAAACTGAGATACAAATTGAGACATGGTGCTGTGCACCCTTTTTTAATCTTAAGGATCTTCTGGAAATGAGACTCAGCCACTCCTTTTCCTGACTAATTAAGCCATAGTACAGCTTGGAGTACAGTACTGAGCATATTAGCCTGGTTATCAAAATACTCTGGTGCAATGAAAGCAAGAATTTTCCGGGTATTTCATTAATTAGAAACAGCAGCAAATGAGACAGTGGCTCACTGAGTTTCTTCCCTGAATAAATGTTTGCATTTATACATTGAAGAACAAACTGGCCATTTAGATGGGATACAGGTGGCCTGGTTTTGTCCTTAAATGTAATTACATTGTGGACTTAAATTTCTTTTTTTTTTTTCTTCTTCAAATCCTTAGAATTGATATGTACAAAGTAAAGGAAATGTGTATTAAAAATAGACATGCAAAATAATACACTGTATTTTCACCACCATCCCACATGTAAAGTAATTTTTTTCCTCTAAAACTACTTTGAGGATTTGTCTCTTTTATTTTTGGCATTTAAATTTTGCCAGTTGAGAAAAGCTGTACTCTGCCTTGAGGCAGGCACAGCGTAGGGAGCTCTGACCTTTATTTTGGCATTTAAGTTCAGCGTATCAGGCAGTTTAAAGATGTTAAGTCAATAAGTAACACTTCACTTTTGTTAAGTGTACCTGTGAGAATACAATTTTACTATAACTTCAGCATGCTCTGTACGATCAGGGTATTGTAGCATTTAGTGAATACTAGTGTAGTATTTGAAGTCTGACTTCAGAAAAACTTCAAAACCTTGCAAAAAGCAATGTTCAAAAAACCCCAGTCTGGTCTCGAGTGCCTTGTGAGAAATCAGTTCTACAGATTCAGTGGCAGTTGTTAGTGGGAGTTCAATCCATCAAGGTACTGCAGGTGGCTGCACTCCTCTGATCGTTTTTAAAGGGGAGCAGTCATCTCAGGAGAGGTTTGTGGGTTGGTTTTTTTCTTTTTTTTTTAAGACCGTAGGAATCTACTTAACTTTATCCACACTTTCCTGGATTTTAATACAGAGGCACTTCTGAAAGTTTGACAAATTGTCTGACTCTCTAGACTCTTGTATATTATAAATCCTGTTACTCACTGCCTTCAGGAAGGAGCCCACACTTGGGATTTTGTAGTATTGAAATCAACAGATAACCAACACCTTTGTTGCCTTGCTATTTCTTGATGAGCATTGCTGCTGATGTTTCAAGCTTATGTCACTTTCTTGTGTAGAGGAAATAGCAAACAAGGATTTCCAGCTTAGATTAATGGATGTTAGCAGTGGGATTGTTTGGACAGTCACCAGTAAACATCAGGAGTGATGCTGCCATGGATTGCAGCAGAGACTGGAAGTGTGGACACTCTGCTCTCTGGTACTCTTTACTGTGTGACCTCAAACTGCTTTTTAAATATTACCTGCATGTGTATCCACACATGCCTTAACTGCATGCAGAATATAGATTTTTATTCCTTTATTTTTAACTTGCTTCTATCTGTAAAGGAAGATGATACCATATAATCTTAAAATCAGTGTGGGATAACAGTGATTGTTGTCTAAAACTTGCTATTATGCATTTCTCTTGCTTGAGTGATGGCTGATTTAGATTTCTGTGTGGAACCAAAACTGAGCCTTGGATTCTGTTTTGAATAGCTGTGATGTAACAGTGTTTCCTCATCCCAAAAAGGCACCAGCAATAGCTTAGTCATTGAGAGAGAGATCCTGTTTGTGGTTTGCCTTCCTCAGCTGATCACTGAGCAAATTGATGATGCTCCTCCAAGTATTTATGGGTTTCTCAAACAGTGCCTAGATTGCAGGCATGAGGGAGAGAGACTTTTTTACTTTTTCTGATTTGGTTTTCTTACTGTTTTGGGGGGTTTATTATGTTTTAACATAATAAGGCCTTGCAGTAAATAGCAGTCTGTGAATTCCCCATGTTTGCTGTGCCCACTCACGTGTAGTGGGCTACTGGGAATCCCTTTACTGCTGTGTGTGTGCACTGTAAATGTGCTGAGAAGAAGGAAATGAGCATTATTTAACTGTGACCTTGCATCCTTTTCTTCAGCAAGTTGCATTGAGATGAACAAGGCAGCATTATTGAACTAGAGAGGAGCAAAATCCCATTTCACTGGGTGCTGGGCTTTGATGTACTGCCAAGCACTGTTGTCTGTAATAGCCTCTGGGATGTAAAGGAGACTGTAGCTGGAGATAAGAGAGGTTTTCAACCCAAGTGTCTGCTGATAATGTCAGCTTTTACATGCTTTTAATTCAGTACCTAGCATAGTATTTCTGCATCCTAGCTCCTGTGCAAAATCACCAAGATTTCATTGTTCAGGTGTGCAGGAGATTCTCTCTGTGCTGTAATAGAGATTTCAGCCCTCAGAGATGAGATGATCAAGAGTAACCCCAGGCACTTGGTCCCTTGTTTACTCTGTGCCCTGCAGGTGCCTAAAGCCATGCACGGCCATTCAGTGGTGCTCAGCTCTAGAGGATGCTCTGTGGAACTCACACAGGGCTCTGCATGGCAAGGATGAGAAGCACTGAGACACCTCTGCTGCGTGTCAGGGAGAAATGGGCTCTCTTCCAGCCCTGCTCATCAGCCAAGCTGAAGCTGCTGAAGAAATTTTGGCATAATCCATCAGAGGCAGTGTTGTGCCCTTGTGTGCTCACCTGTTTATTTGTTCAGGTGCTAAACAAACGTTGACAGAAGATCCTCAATGTCTGCCAGATCTGGGAAAGGAGCTGAGAAGCTCAGGAGTCTGGACTGAGATCTGCAGCCTAATGACGGTTAGTGCTCTGGGAAGTAGCAGCACAAAACACTCTTTTGGTTCAGACTTCGAATATAAATTTTTCTTGTGGTAATAATTCAGTTTCTGGTGAGCAGAGAGATGAGAGATCATGGCTGATACTAAATTTCACTATTGAGCTAAACAGACTTCATGTTGTCCTGCACAATATATTAATTTGCACATACCATGGGCTCAGAGAAGGATAAGTGGGCAGGTAGAAAAGGATAAAATGGCTAGAGAAGAGAAGCTGTTTGAGAAACTTGGACTTCAGACTTGTTTTGGAAACAATCTCTTTTCCCCCTTCTTCTGTAGTTGTCTTCCTGTGGATAAATTCATGCTCTTTATACTGCAGTTCCCACTGTGTACATATTCCAGAGAGAGTACAGGAGCTGAATCCAGTTACATTCCAGCTCTGCAAAATGATCTGAAATGGCTTGTATCGTACCAAAAAGGGTAATTGTACAATTTGACGCCTTGTCTACTACAAAAGAAAAATGCATTTTTACAATGCTTCTGAAAAGTTCTTGGATTTTACTAGGATGTGTCACAGCTGATTGTATACTGTGCTACTGTTTAAAAAGTCTGTATTGATGGATCCCAGTTCAGGAGAGTGGGATTTGGGAGGAAGAGCAGCAGATCGTTTTTGCTGGGTTTTTGGTAACAGCACTGGAATTCACAATATCTAAAAGGTTTGTCCCGACAGAGTATCAAGAGGTGGATTATGTGCTAAATGCAAGTATTTCTGTAGTAGTTAGCTTCATGTAGCTGATATGCCTGGTTTGTTGGGACATGTTGTTTTCTTTCTGATCCTTGCAGTCAGATTTTTCTCTCTGATTATATTATGGAAGAAAACTTACTCTGATCTTTCTAAAGAAACATTGTTAATTGCGTTTGGCAGCTGAAGTGATTGGAAAAAAACCCAAACAGCCAAGGTCTATTTAGAGCACTGACAACAATTTAAAGTGAGTCAAGAATTTTTGTTGTTTGTTTCTTGTGTTGAGATACAGAATCTTGCTGCATTAGTATTCATCCTGAGAATGGATGGGCTTTTATGCACCAACATCCTATGCAAATGAGTCCTCTCCTAAAAGCAAACATATCTGATTAGGGAGAATGAGTTGTCCTGCAAAGTCTCCTTTATTCTTTTTGACACTAAAATTCTGAGAATTGTTGGGCTTGCTTTGTGTTCTGTGCTTCCTTTCTCCCCCTCCCACCACCGCTTGGAATTGACGGCGAGCACCGTTGGGCAGGAAATAGCAGAAGCTTTTGTAAAATCTTAAAAGGGAAAGAGGAAAAAGGGCATTTTCACCAATGGGACGAGGATGATGCAGCAGAGTGCTGGCTGGCTGCCAGGGAGGACAGATGCATCGTGCATACCGTGCCTTGCCCACGAGCCTGCACATTGGCAGCTTCCCTCCCTGTTCATCAGCGAGCCCAGCGCAGCGCAGGCACTGCAAACAGAGCACTCTTCATCTCACACTCCTGGCCTTTTGCCTGGCAGGTTTTCATGCCTGTGTACAGCAGCTTTGCAGTCCTGTAAGCATTACTGAGATTTTAAAACTTTATATCATGTAAAAGACATTTTCTTGAATCCTAGGAAGGGCATTTTCTTTCCTTGAGTGAGTGAACAGTCTCGCCCTTTTCCTGTGTGGAAATGTGATGTGGGGTACTGTCACTGCTGTCAAAATAGAAATTAGATTGGTCTGAGAAGGTCTGTGCCTTCCTAGACTTGAGTTCAAATGGCCCCTACTTTGGAGAATCTGTTGATTCCAGTTTTGTTTAATGGGACTTTAATCACCACTTTGGACTAACTTTCTTGTAGCCCTATGATGTCTAGTGAGGGAGATATAATAACTTCTGGCAGCTTGTTGGGCAGAAATGCTGCTGCTGCTTACAGAAAGCATCTTCCAGATCAGGAGAAGTATAATGACAGGGGTTTCTGAGCCTGCTCTCCCTCTCCAGTCTTCTGCATGAAGAGGAAATCTCAAGCTTTGCTTTCTCACCTGAGCACCGGCATTGAGCATCCTTGTTATGGAGGTGCCCAGTTAGTGTGACTGGAATCCCTTGCCAGCTTATTTGAAGATTTTTCAAGGGCTTTTCAAAAATCCCTTTTTCGTCCCATTTAGAATCAACACTCTCATATTCCCACAGCTGGGTCTTTTTGGGTAGACTTTTTTTTTTTTTTTTAACATTGCCCTCTGGGTTTGTTTTCATAGTTGGTCTGAATTCCATAAAGGAGTGGAGGGGAGAAGGGACCCAAAGAGACATTTTAGGCTGCTAGCTTTAGTGCTGTGTAAGATTTTCAACACTTTACTTTTTGTTTTTTTTAATTCAACCTGTATTCTTACTTGAAAGTGATGGATAGGATAATTGGGGTGTCCCTGCTTTGCTGTCAAGGTCCAGTAGTTCTGCAGTGGCGGTGAAGGACATTGATGAGTTGGAAAATGGCTTCTCAAAAACACCAAGTTTGTATGCTTGAGAGGAAGAGGGGTAGACAGCCCTAAGGTATCTGAATACTCTGTTTTTTGCCCCTAAAGCCCTGCATACACTGCATGGGCTGAATGTGTAGTTACTCTGCTTGATTGAGCAGGTTAATTAAAATGATCCATCAGCAGAAGGAAGATTTACCTTGAAAGAACGGTTGCTGCAAGCTGAGACCAAACATGAACTAAGCACCAGCCATCTATGCTGTGTTATTTCCAAGAAAAAAAAAACAAAAAACCATAGGAAAGATCAGTACAGAGTTTCAGGAGCTGATACATCTGAGATCACTGAAAATCCACAGCCTCTAAATTGCATTTAGCATGCCTGGTAGGCTTAATTAAGGTAGGTATCAATAAAGCAGATTCATTGTCTTGTACATCTTCCTGTAAGGCCCATTATGTTAGGCCATTGAACAAAGCTGTGGGAGACTCTTGACTGACAGACATTGTGCCAAACAAAAAACCATTTACTCTTCTGTAACTAATGAAAGGAGGTGAGGGATCAAGTAGTGACTGAAAGTAAGAACTGCTCTCTGTACTTGGATGAGGAGCAGCATATATGGCCAAATATCAGTGTCATTTAGAAACACCAGTGTGTTACTGAATTTGAAAAGGCTCGTGGTTGAGAACATCAAAGCACAACTGAGGCAGTGCCTTAAGGCTTTTGAGACTTCTTGAAAATGTGTCCTAGGGTTATCTTTGTACTGTCACTTGAAGGGTAGAGGATATGTGCTTCCAAAGCCACTAAGAATAAATACAGTGGTGTCTTGTGTCAGTGATGACAAATCCCATGGGCTTAATTCCTAATGCAAAATACATTTCCCATCTCTTGGATGTACCTTGCTTTGTAATGAATTAAAAGTAAGTGAAGGATCTGCTGCTGGATCCTCTGTAGGGTTGGTGAGCCCAGGAGCAGGTGAGATAGAATGAGCACATCTGCAAAATAGGTCTGCAGATGTATGTTTTTAGCATTATGAGTTCTCCAGTTACAAATTAACTGGGTGTGGTTTATGAGTTCTTAGAACCTGATGAAAGAAGTTAGAAATGTTTCATGCCTCCCATCCTCAGGCTTATGCTGGACCATGCTTTTTCCTGTTTCTGGAGTTTCTTAGCACTTTGCTTTGAGGCTAACTATGAGAAATGGAAGAAAAATGAAAGCTTTTTGAGTACTTCTGTGAGTTTTCCACAGAACTTGGAGATGCTGTATGAACATGTGTCAGTGTTCCTGTGAAACTGTGTGGTCTTTTGCACCAGGCATGGTCATTCAGCTGCTAATATCGGCCACAAGTGCTCCTGGTGTGCCAGGCTGGGGTTGTATAAAACAATAAACACTGCTGGAAAAAGGCCCAGGAAAACTTTTGACTTTGGGCACAATTGCTTCCTATTGCAATTAAAGCTGTGTTGCATTCCTTGGCAAAACTTGGGAATAAAAGCCTGTGGGGAGTGCTACCAATGCACTGGTGTTTATAGTAGCTGCTGGTGGATCATGGCCTTTCTGCATTGGTTTAGGGTCTTGGGATGGACTTTGTGTTAGTAGCAGAACTTTAGTGACATTGCTGATGTTGTCTGGCACAAAAAAAAAAAAAAGAAATAATTTCTGCTTCTCTGTAAGAGAGCTCTGGCTCTTGTCCTGAGCCTGGTGTGTTTCTGCCCTTTCTAAAAAATATGGAGGCTTTTTCTCTGGAGGTAATTCTGATTTTTTTAAACAATTCATCACTAACAATTTGAATTGTTCGTAGCACTTTAATTAGTGCAGTTACTGTGTAATTGTTGACATGTGTCTCAGTTATTTGATTTTCTGCATTCCCCCTATGTTTTGTATGAATTAATTATGTTGGTATTGATGTAAATTAGTTACCATTTATCCTGTGTGATACTGACCATGTAACTGATCAGAGCACAGGACATTTCTCAGCCCTGTACTGGCAAAGAAAATCAAATATAAGTTATTCTTTTGAAACTACAAATAAGTTGTAAATGGTGATGCATCATCACTTTTCACACAAACTGGAGATCCTTCTGTTTTGTTTTATTTATTTATTTATTAGAATATAATAAATACTGTTAGTGTGCTAGAGATCTCCTAAATGGAAACTCTCCCTGGAAATCCCCCTGAAACATGTTATGTTTATGTTTTATTTGTTTGATGTATTTTTCTTTGTAAGCTGCAGTCCTGCATTGAAATGAGACCACCTCAATGACGAGCCCCTGTCTAGTTTGCTTTTCAGCATTTCCCTGCAGTTTCTGCCCTTCCTGAAACTTCCATCTCTTCCATGAGACTCTTCAATTAATGAGTTGTCTAATTACTTTTTCGCCTTAAAGCTTAAAGTGGTTTATTATTATAAACTGCTGAAGTGTTGGTACGGCCATTGATTCATTGTTTCACCATCCTAAGCATAAACTTGAGAACTGACTTTTAGCTAATCAAAATTTAAGCTATTACCTGTTCCTTTATGCATTAAATAAACAGCAGACACCAAACTTAGCAGATACACTTGTCCAGGTCTCTGATACTGGAAATGAGCAATACTAGATAAAACAGCATAGCTTGTGTTAGGCAGTAAGACACGAGTAATTTTTTAGGGAAAAAATTCTGTAGCCTTCAGAATATTTTGCTTTTGAAGGTATTTAATGATATTTTAAGAGCTGAGTGCATGCCAAGATTGACAAGTTCCTGAAGGGGTGTCCTGGCAGAGCTGGCTGTTTGCCTCTTATTTGCATTTGATAAATTCAGCACTGGCCAGGCCTTGCTGCTGGAGTGTCCTGTCTCTGCAGTGCTGCTGCTGAGCCACTACAGCTGCTGTCAGCACAGTGCTTTGTGCTGAAAACGCTCTGAGAGTGAAGATGCAAAAGTAGTTGGAATCTTAATGCAGGATGAATGTCTCTTAAAGCAGCAGGGCTTTCATTCCCAGCTTGATTCTTGCACAATGTGTTTCTTCTTTCCTGCACCTCCTCGTTGTTCAGTGGTCTTGCAGTTGTGCACACAGGTGCTCACAGGCTCTACGCCCACCACAGAAAACAGCCTTTTCTCCACCTTGTTGGTGCCTTTGAGCACAAATTCTCAGGCATGAATGTTTTCCTAGATGGATTTCTTTGCAGCTGTTTCAACTCTGACTTGAATTTTTTTCTCCCAACTCTCACTAAACACATGTGTACATGGTAACCAAAAGGTGTGGGTAGCAGCTGTCCTTAGAAGAATGTTAGGGTGTGCCATCAGGACATGGAGGGGCATTGTCCTTTTGGTCAGAAGGAACTTTTGAGCCTTGGCTCTGTTCATTCCTGTTTCATTTTCCATTTCTTGCACTTATTTGTAGAAGTTGTGGGACCATTTTTAATACAGAGCTGTTTCATTCAGCACCACTAACAAACCCTTTAGAGAATGCTTTCTGTTCCAAGGGGAGAGGAAGAGGAGCTGCATCCTGTCCTGAGGATGTCAGACCAGGCATTTCTGCAGAAGCAGCTGTACAGCATTTAATCTGATTCCCTTGCTTTTCCTAAAGATGTGCAAGCTATGTTTCAAATTTGAGTTACATTTCTGTATGTGTTTAAAAAATTGCTTTATTTTTTCTGTAAGTAGAGTTTATGTATTTATTTGTAACATCTGATTTGAGCTGTACAGAGAATGCACACGGGTGCCACTGCTTTGTGGCTGAAGCTGAGATTTCAAATGTTAAAAAAAGATCCCTGTGGGCAGATTGATGTCAGTGATTCTTTCACAGAGGTAAAACACCCATTCAGTGGTTAAATGGTGGGGGGAGATTTTCTCCTGAACTCTCCCTGTGAGCCCCATTACCCTCATTCTTTTACTTCTTCCCTCTTCAAACCGTGCATTTGTAGCAGTTTTATGTCCTGTTTATTTGGTTGTGTGATAACACAGCTCTCCCTCTCACCAAGCAGGAACCTCTCTGTGCTGATGTTTGCTTGAACAGAAAACAGTTCAGCCCATTAGACAGGTGTAAAGAATGCCGTCACTTTTGGACATATTAAGAGGATGTTCTGAAGGAAAATTGTCATCTTGCCTTTCTTTGTAATTTTGCTGTTGAGGAAAGGTCAGCGTTGTGTACACTGCATTAATGCAGTGTTCTTTATCGCTGAATGTGCTTAGTCTGAAGCAGAAAATCAATACATCTTTTCAGCCTTTGACTCCCCAAAGGATTTCCTTGTCTCCTGTGGTGCTGTAGAGGACACTGGTTTGGGTGACCACTTTGTCCTGAGAGGCAATTAATTTCAGCTTCTTGATGGGAAAAAAAAATATATCTTTTAAAAACAGATATTAAGTGCTTGAAAACCAATGTATGAAATCTTAATAGGCATTTGCTACCTCCTGGGCTGCTGTCATTTCAGTGCATACAGAAGTATGACTATGTTCCCATTACTATTTTCTCTGTTTCCCCATGAGAAAATCAGTAGATGTTCATTGAGGGGCAGCTTTCTCTCCATTAGCAGACACTGAAATTATGATAGAGACCTATCTGAAGGCCCTTGGCATCTCTTTAAGCTAATTCCTGTGTCCTGTTGCTGTCTCAAGTGTTATAAAGCATCCCAGCAGATTTAAATCAGTACACCTGATGTTTTTGCAGTATCTTTGCTTTAGGGATTACTTGAATTCCTAATTAACTGTACTTCTGCCTGCAGGTCTGTGTTTGAGTAGGGAAGTTAATGAGAGAGCTTGTGTTTGGACAGCCTCCCCTTTCATGGGGGCTTTGGTTTGCAGAGTAATCATGCTGTAAGCAAACATTAACAGGTACTGAGAAAGGGAAACACAATCTAGCTAGAAATTAACACTTTCATTCAAAATGCTGGGCAGTTCCAGAGTGGTGTGGGGCACAGCTGGGAGCTGGTCTTGTTCCTCAGAGCCTTAGAACTGCTTGCATATGCTATTTTTATTTTGTTTTTTATGCCTAGATGTTAGGTCGGGATAGAAACCTTCAGGACTCACATCACAGCTAGAGTTGCTGTGTTTCTTTTTTGCCAAAGCTTTGTCACCTTGTTGGTGCTTGTGGAAAGAGGTTCACCATTACACTCCTGGGACTGCTCAGACCTGATATCCTCTGATTTGCACAAATAATATCCTGGATATTTGTGTGGTTTCTTTTTCATTTCCTCAAGGCCTGTTCTAAGCCATGCAGGTTTGTGTGCAGCCTTTAAAGGAGCTGCAGAAGTCAGGCTTCCATTGAGTAGTGCAAGGTCAGTATGAAGGTCCTCAGTGGTTATAGGCAAGTGGTGATTTCCCAAGTGGCTTGAGCAGACCTAGCTTAGCAGTTCTGTCTGAAAGGGCTGGCAGGGCTGTGCTTTGTTCCTTTGGCTCTTGTCCTTCTCCCCATCCCTGCCAAAGACACTGCACATTCCTGCCTCACCTTTGTACAGGCACTTAGGTGTATAACAGGCACCCAGATCAGCTCTGCCCATGGATGGAAAATTCCTGCCCTAATCCTTTGCTGCATTGCTTTTCACCTGAGCCACAGAGGTGAGTTAGCAGTGCTGCTAAGGCAGGCAGGAAAGTGATTCAGCATCCCTTGTAAGGCAGGAAAAATGAGGGGATTTTGAGGAGCTTACACTGGTTCTGCAACTTTCTTTACCCCTGAATTTTATTCCTCTGAAGATGCTTATTTGAAGGAAAAATTCTACAAAGCCTCTCACTGAACCTCATCTCATAGTTTTTAAACATTTAATAGGTCTGGCAACTGGGGAAGACCCTGAGAAAAATACGTTATTTTGCTTTGGGTTTCTTCCTTTTCAGTTTTGTAGGGAGTCTCCCTGTCTTTAGAGACGTGGAAAGGATCATGGGGATGCATAATGGTATGGTAGAGATGGTGTCTTTGTTTTCTTGCTTGCTTTCTGGTTCAAGGACATTCTCTTCCTGTGTCCCACAGGACTTCTTTGACTTTCACTCAAAAACTTCTGGGCAGTTGGGTTGGTGAAAAAGTTATTTGGGGGTTTGGACTGGCAGAAGTTAAGTATGTGAGAGTAGTGCAGAGTGCTGCCAGTTGGGTTTGTCCAGAGCTTTGGTGTGCTGTGTGAGTTTGTGAATTCCTGTGTCCAGATCCTCTTCAGATTCAGTGTGCAGTGATGACAGAATCATTTGGGTAAATCTGGGCATGGCTTCAGATACTTTCACTGTGCAAGGTGAGATGTTATTTGTGATGGTCTTGAAGAGGCTTGGTAATGCCCTGACACAGTAATGTAATTTTAATACACATTTGTCTAATATGTAATGACCTACTACTATCTTGAACCAAAATTAACAGCCCTACTTTATAGCAGTATTTAATATAAATCTATCCACACTAACTTTCCATTTTCATACAGAGAAGGTTCCAAATTAGTCCAGTATCTTATGTAATTGCACATTATTTCTGGCTGGTAACTATTTTTTTAATGTTTTTAGGGATTTTCTTCCACGAGGCTCTGGAATTGTGACAAGACGCCCATTGGTCCTGCAACTCATCACTGCCAAAACAGGTAATCTCTGCCTCCTTCTGGGTCAGTGCCTGGACACAGTGCTGAGGGACTTCAGCAGGAGAAGAAGCTTCTCTAAGAACACATGAGCAATGAGAAGTAGGATGCCTCCAGACTGTCTGGAGCAAAGGGATGCTGCTTCAGAATTGTTTGCTCAGGACCAACTTGTCTCATTTCCCATTGTGGGAAAATGGTAACATCTAAATCCTAGAGCACATGGTGAATTGAATCCACATCATTACATGCAATATGCTTTGGAAATGAGCTTTGATTAATTCATTTCTTGATGAGCTTTGCAGTTGTATTAGTTAACACACCAAAATTGCTGCACTTCTACCTTTAGCTCTTGCTCCAGTGCACACAGATTTGATTCCACACAGGCTGTTTTCAGAACTTGTCTTTTTTGGTTGGGCTCACTGCACTAAGTAGAGCAGAAGGTGGATTGGGGGAAAACAAGGGTTCTGTTGATTTCTCTGGTCAAAAATAGAAATATTTTTGGGTGTACCACTAAGCTATGGGACATATTGAGATCTTTCATGAGAATTCACCACTCTGTACTCTTCCATGGGGCACTTGATCTGCTGTGGTGTAGCTCAGTTCTTTGCCATATCTAAAAGCAGCTATGGTTCACCATCATTCCAGTTTTTGGTGTTGTTACTTCTAAACCAATGTAAGCAACAAAAAACACTGGTTTTCTATTTACTTCTGCTCAAAACAGTAAAAAAAAGAAACTAAATAACATCCAAACCAGCACTGAAAACCAAAAAGTGGTCTTTGAATTATGGACCATGATGAATCTGGGGAAAAAACAAAATTATAGCTGCCTGTGAAACTTTAGTCTGTCCCTGTGTGTGAGGTGTAATTAAGTTTCTGTGTGTATTTCTTTCCTGAAGGTCTTTGTATTGTTCAGCAGGAAGGTAGTCTGCAGTCTGCCTGGGCTTCAGGGTTTTTTCTGATTTACTGCTTTTAAAATGCAGTTGTACTTTCAATGCCTCAACGAAATTTTCCTTGGTGTTTACACTGTGGGAGAGAAAGGAAAAACAGTGGAATTCAGTTTTTCTGCATCCTCAGCTTAGAAACTTTAGGCTTGTCAAGTGTGTTATACACTTACAGTGCTCTGTATATGGTAAATATTAACATTTGTTTTAGTTGGAGAAATGAACACTTGCCATTTCTGCAGATCTGGTTTTGGCCTCTGACAGATGATGCAGAAATGCATGAATGAGGCTTAGCTGGGGAATCTTCATCTGACTTTTCCAGCACCATGCAAGAGCAGAAGCAAGAACAGCTTAGAGCTTGGTGCTGGCAATCCTTCCAAAAAGACTCAACTGAAGGGACCTGTCAGTAAGTGAACACTTACACTCTGACCCCAGGTGGTTCAATATTTATTCATTGATACCCATCCTAAACTTACCCTGAGTGCTCTGTGTTGACCTCTTTTGTAAAATCATCCTTGTCCCTTGGTTAGGGTTTTCCTCTGTTTTTTCCTCATTACTATGTTCCCAAAGTATTACTGGCTTTAGCTGCCTCTAGGTTTTATACAGGTACCTTCTCTGCTGAAAATTAGTTCTTCATTATAGCTTAAGTAACACAACAAAAACGTTAAAACATTCAGGAGAGCTGAGTTTCAACCTAATTTTGTATTTCCTGGATGTCAAGGTGTATTTCTCCCTTTGGGAAATGCTGTGTAATTCTTGTTTGGGATTAAATGCCGAGACCTTTAAAATGCAAGCTTTAATTATTTTGTTACTTTCTTTAAACTTTGTTCCACTGTTGTTGTTTTTGATGGTGAAATTCCAAGTAACTTTATCTTTTAAGTCACCTTTATCTTTGTGAACTAATTTTAAGAAAAGAAAATAAAGAAAACTGCTTAGAGAAGCACAGTGTTCTTTTACAGGAAGCAGATGCTGGGCTGATTTCTATGAAGCCCATAATTATCTAAAATGTTATAGAATAATTAGAGGGCTGTATCAGCTTCTTGTTGCTGTAGTAAACAGAACTGATTTTTAATCTTAGGATTTTTCTTGACTCTTAAAATAACTGTTCTTAATCTTGGAGTATTCCTTGGGAGAGAGGGGGCACTTTCTATGTAGGCATGCACAGATGACTGCAAGATACTTCAGCAATATTTTGGAAATGGCTGAGAACAGTTTTGGAATGTGAATTTGATTGACAGAGAAGGTTAAAGCTTCATTTGAGTCGCTGCACTAAGAGATGGCAATTAGCAGAGCAGGCATTTGTGCACATCAAAGTAAGAGAAATCTTGGTAAGTAAGTAAGAAAGCTTGGCCCATGCATGCTGAGGGTCAGACATGGCATGGAAGGGTGCAGCAGGAATTGGTTGTGAGGAGTTACCAGAGATCTGACACATCTGGGTACAGAGCTGTCACCTCTGCAGGGGTAGCATTAAACAACTCCATACTAAGCAATACATCTCATGAGACACGTCGAGTATATAGATTTTTTTTTCTTTTTAGAATTTTGTTTACCTATTTTAAAAGTTCTTGCAGTTTGTACAAAGCTATTTTGGCCTCCTTTAGTCACTGACATATTTTAGTGGTACCAGTGTAATTCCTAAATGGCTTGCTGGCATTTGCACTCCACATTCATGCAAATATGTACTCTGCTGAAATATTGAAGGCAAATACAAAGTTTTTAATTAAATATTGCAAGTAACAAGTCAGTCTTTAGTAGTCTTGAGTATTTTTTTCTGAGTTTGATAATGTGAGAAGTTGTGTGTCTTTAAGATGTAAGTATTGGTGCCCAGCTGACCTGGCATGAGAATTTCGAGTGTGCTTCAGAGCTGGTGGGGTTTTCTTCCTTTGAGTTGGTGTTCCTTCATTTTTACATTAAAACTTATTTCTTCAACATTTGAAGATTTTGTTTCACAACTTTGAGTACAGTTCTTAGCTTGGTGGTTTTTAAATCTAATACAGCAGTAAGATTAAATAGTTTTTGTTGGAGTTTAAGTGGTGCTGCTGAGTAAGCTTCAGAAGGTAATGACTTAAAATTTCTGAGATCTTGAGAGATGGGTTGGTGTTTTTGTTGGTTTTTTGTTTGTTCATTTTGTTGTGAGTTTTGTTTGTGGATTTTTATTTTTTTCTTTCTGCTGCCACACATTTTGTATAACCTTAGGCAATCTGTTCTTCTTTTTGTGCTGTCCTCTTCTGCCTGTGCAGGTGAGATAATGACTAGATTCTTGGAGATTAAATAGTATGTTGTTTTTGAACAGCAGTGGCAAAAAAAAGTGTGCAGCCTTTGTAGTAGGTCTTCTCTTTGTTAAAAATACATTGCCTGCTGTATAAATTGTGTTATTTGTTATTTACATCTTAAATATCTTCACTCTAGGAGAGTTATTTTCCTCATTTTGATAACTGTTTTTGGAGCAATTTCAGATTTTATTCTTGCTTCAGTTGATCAACAGATTTTGGAAATAATTTCTGAGGTGGACATTTTTTAGATAAATGAGTCATATTTACAATACCCACATTTGTTTGAGTTCTGTTAATTAGAATACTAATTCTAAATGGAAAATAAATCATAAGGTTCAAAAGACATTCTGATTTTTTCTGAAGTCTTGCAGATGCTCTTTTCTATTGAGGTTGTTGAGCTTTAATCCAAATTTCATACATTGCAAGACTGCTCCTCATGCAGAGCCATCTTCTGATGCCATCTGGTGGCAAAAACAATCCTCTAACAGAAAAAGAAATACAAAAATCATTTAGACTGGTTATTTCAGCTAACACAAATGATCTTAGAGACTTCATCAGCTGGCAGACATTTGGAGGTCTTCAGAGACAAAAGTAGAAAAATACCACGGTGCCAATAGCAGGAAAGAGAACGGGCTCTTTACAGGGAGGGAAGGCAGACAGTGACTGCCATTTCCTGGACCCCTCTCTCATTCAGATGATGAACAGGGATGCTGGAGAGATCTGTAGAGTTACTGAGGTGTGCACCCCAAAAGCTAAAAAGTGCCACCAGCAGGAGGAAAAGGTGATAATGATGGGTGACCCCTTCCTGAGCCAAGGAAAGGCTCATCCCCCAAACAGGACTGACATCCTGGAAGAGAGACAGTGCTGCTGCTCTGAAACCTGAATTTAGGCTTGCAGATGTTCCTTTGCACCTGCAAACCTCCCAGTTGTCATCTGTACTGATAATCTGAGCTCATGCCAGTGACTGTGAGGTCTGGCAGCAAGGCTTGGTGGGCTCAGCCACCACTTGTCCCATCAGAACCCTCAAAATGGGATATGAGCTTCAGCTCATGTTGGGAAAAATTATTGGTACCCACTAATACTTGGTTTTCCCTGTGGGTTTGCCTGGAAGCTTTTGTTTCCTTGATCCCAGATTGATACTCAGTGACATGAGGAAAGATGGAATCCCCTCATTAAGACTGGAAAATGGCTCTTTATATGCCCATCTTCATAAAGATAATAAAGGAAAGTGACATAAGAATCAGTCAGAGTTCACTTTTAAGAGAAAGAAATTTGTTAGTGTTATTAACTAACAATCTGAAAGGTATTTGAGGTGAACAGCAGCCACCACAAACTCATCAAGGGAAATAACCCTGCCATATCTGCAATAAATTTTTTTTATTACAGGGTAGCAGGCTTGTAAATTAAGATGTGGTGGGGTATCTTATCTTGGCTACAGTAAAGGTTTTAAAATTATCTTAGTTTTTTTGAAAATATCATGAGCAATCTTGGGAAACATGATTTAGCAAGGATTCCTGTAAGGTGAGGTGGATGCACAGCTGTTTACAGAGTGGAAGGGACACCCCTCCAGGTTGTGTTCAGTATTTTGTATTGCTGATAGGATGACACAATTGAATATGTTGATTAAGTTGGTGTTTGGCAAATACAAGCAAGAATATGAAAAATTCTGGTGGGCAGAATTGAAATTCAAATTGCTTGTGAAAGAAGATAAATATCCCCAAAGTAGGAAGCAATTCATCTGTGATGTGTTTTTTTTCCTATTCTGAAAGGCTGGTATTTGAGAAGAAGGTTGGTTTTCAGAAAAGGACCTGGTGCTCACTGTGGATCTCTGAAAGAGCATAACTCACTGATGTCATGCTGTCATAAAATACAGAAGTAAACATTTGTACAGGATGCATCAGAGAAATGAAGTCTTACAAGGTTCTGCTTTTTCTCAGAAAGGAGAGAGCTCTGGTGGGAGCTCTGCCTCTGTAAATTTAGGAAAAACTGCCTGGAGGAGGGCTGTGTGAGGGCTTGGAACTGTAGAAAGCATCATCCATAAAAAGAGGTTGAAAGAACAGAGAGAAATTCCTTCTACAAACAAAAACTTTCAAGGTTGTAGAATATTATTGCATCCAAAAAAATGCTTTTCCTCCTCTGGTACGAGTGTCTACCCTCCTAATGAACCATTTCACTGGCTCCTAAGAGCATGACCTGCTATCTTGTGGTAGTTACTTTCATCACATCTACACTGTTTTCCATGTTTAATACCTTCTGCTATGATATTCTTGGAATTCTCTGCATTGCCAGGATTTTCTGTTTTATCTTCAGGAAATACCAGGGCACTTCTATTTCTTGTAGCCTTTCTGCTTGAAGGTTAGCAGTGGAATAACTCATTTTTCAGCATTTCATCTTCAGCTTGCTAGAAAAGCTACAGAAATGGCAAAGCAGAAGATGGATTGCAGATTGGGTAGGACAACAAGAGCTTTTGATACTGCCTCTCTTTTCAAGGACACACCATTGAATGATTTGCTATGGTCCAGATTCACTTCACTGCATTTACTTTGTTCAGAAAAAGCTGTCCATCACCAAAAAAAGGTGAAGTACTTTGGCTGGTGATGTTTATTTGCATGTTTTTAAAACACCCTCTTGAAACCATTCTCTTGGGAAAGAGTTCTGAGGCTTTGGGAGATGCTTTATTGAAGGTAGAAAGTGTTGTTGCTTGAGTGGTATCTCCCCAAGGGGCTGGCAGATAGAAGGTGCAGTAATAGCAGATATTCCTCCTGTGCTGCAAATGTTTAAAATGTTTGCTACAGGCCTACAATTTAATGAACCTCCTTTTGGGAACACTTTCAATCCCTTTTGAGTGTTCTACACTGGATACTGCCTCCAACTTGGAGCAGCTCTGCTTGAAATCAGTTTGAGAGCATTCTGAATGCAGGTCTCTGATCTTGGCAAATTCCTGACCTCTAGTAACAGATTACTCTGTACAGAGTGAAATCTTTGAGCTTTGTAAGCTCTTGGGCTCAGCCTGATGTGGATCAAGGATGTTTTCCAAAACATCCCTGATGTATTCCTAAGGGCTGATCTTTGTCATTTGGCTCTCTTTAGCTTAGAGGCAAATTTATGAACTATCTCAAGTGTTTATATAATTTCAATAGTTTGAGAACAGCAATGGTTGTTTAGCACTCATAACAATATATCATTGTGCTAGATTAAATCATAAAGGCATAGGGAGATATAACTGACTGGAAAAATAAGGAGATTTTAAAAGATGTGATATCACTCATTTGGATGATTTGTCTAATTTAATCAAAACTGAAGAGATAATTAATCACTTGTGGATGCACTGAAGGAACTATTTTCATTTATATATTATCTAAGGTGCTTTTAATGAGTCTGGAGGAAAAAAAGAGTTATTTTATGTGCAAGGACTGCTTTAATTTTATATCTCATTGCTCTTTCTCTTAGTGTAACTTCAGTTTTATACAAAAAATACATATCTGAAAGCTAGACATCAGTCAGGATCGCTTTTTCTTGCCTGGCTTTGTGTCCATTCCCACAAAAATGTAAATAAAACGTTTTCTTAGTATTCTTCTGTGCATGAAAGCTGGGAAGTGAAGGTTGCATAAAGCATGTGCTTCTGCAGCCTGGCTGAAGGCAGCACTGCCAAGGAGCTGAAAGGAGCAGAACAAAGCTCTGCTTGTCCCTTTGGAATTCTTATTCCATCAGCTGCGTGTGGCACCACAGGTTAGGAGCCACCCTGGAGTTTATTCCTTCAGCACTGCTGGCACCACACATGGCACCAGGAGAAGGAGTTTTGATGAATATTAACCCAGCTAAAAAGTAGCAAGTGTTTTTATTTGGATTGCTTTGAAGCCTTGTCAGATAGTGAATCTATTAGGGAGTGTGAAGTGGGACAAAGAGAAAAGCTGCCTTGGCTACCAACTGTGCACCAACTATTAATTACTGGATTTAGAAATAATTTCCTGAGAAAATCTGGTCATCCACTGGGGAAAAATAGCAAACAATAAAATGAAGAATATGTATGTTTTATGCCAGGAGCTATGTGTGAAGTGGGATATAATATGAACCACTTGTCAGCTCTTTTTTTCATTAGGTATCTATTTGCCAACCTCGAGATGACAAATTTTACAAATGTAAATTCTCAGCTGAGGTATTTTATTTTGTGCACCATGTTATTTTTCTTTTTGAAATATTTCAATGTTCAGTGGGTTTTTTAAATAAAAATCTCATTCATTGTCACTTTGTTGCTGGAGCTGAAAAATTATATCGAATAAGGTGCTTTTTTGTTAGGTGTTCTCTTATTTTTAAAATAAGCAATGTATTTTTTGTCTGAACAAGGGTGAGTTTCCCTGTTCCTCACACACTGAATCTGGAGGGATTATGGTGTTGTAGCCCAGACAGGTGGATATTTGATGTTTTCCTCTTCCTCTATCCTTTTCTTCTGTCAGTTTGCTTTAACTATTTATTGTAGTTTTGACTCATTGTTACTATATAGTTTATAGTCAAAACGATATAATTTTGACTGTTTATTACTTTTATTTTTTTTTAAGCTCTGTCAGTAGTAGTAACAAAGTGAATTCTGGAGATCAGGCTTCAGTACTGACACATAAAGTTCTCTTTTAATGCATATTCTCATATTTGGTGTTCTCAGCTGCTGTTCTTTGAGTACCAAGCAAACTTTTTGTTGTGGCTATGGTGGCCTTGTTACCAAGTAACATTTTCTGGGGAAGAAACTTCTAAAGGGAAGTTTGAGATCAGGCCTGGATTGCAGGATGAAATGAACTGGAATGTGCACAAGTCTTTTCAGCCTTTCTCCAGTCATACTGCTCAGACCTGCTGGGGACAGGATGTGAGCTGGTGTCTGGAATTACTGTTCTTGTCCTTATTTCTGATGGAAGCCACACTATGGAGATAAACTTTTGTGTTCTGCTTTGAAGGAAGAATCTCCAGTTTAAAATCCTGGGATGTCCTCTTGGTCATGCAGGCAACCAAAATGTTGCAAGAATTAGTATCAGTACATGAATTCAAAAAACAAAACAGGGACTTAGTGTCAAGTTTGGGTCTAACAAATTATCTGGCTCTGATTCCTGATCAATGCTCTTCTAAGGTAAAACAGCAACTTGTATGATGTTAAAGACTTGAGAATTATTTGTGTTTTCCCACTTCAGCAAGATCACAGCTATTTCTATAGACACTTTTGCAAACTTGTAAACATTTAAACTACAGGAAACTTCTAGGAAAAGAGAAGCTGTGTTAAAAACATTACACTGTTTTTAAGTGATCTTGTTTTCATTTTGAACTTGTAAACATTTCAGAATTCATTTATTAATTCATCTGTAACATGGGGTGTTAGTTTTCGAAGCAAATGCTTAAAATCTTTCATGGTACAGAATTTGAATTACTTTCCCATTTAGGATATATTACAGGCAAATGAGATCTGATAAAAACTCAGAAACTCATTCTTAATCTGTTCCCTATTCTATTACTGTAAATGGCATCTAATTGAATCTTTCACATTGTTCCAGATGATGATGTGCTAAAGATAGGAGCAGTAAATCATATCCAGTCATCGTGACTTTTAACTGAGCCTTTTTTGTTGAGGGCTGGTTTTCGTATGTGCAGTCATAATAACACTGTCCTGGTAGCCACAATGACCAGCTTTTGTGCCCACACATCTGAAGAAATCTGGGAGCTTGAAAATGGGTGTGCAAGTCAATGAGCCTGTGAAATACAGAGTTGTTATTTATATTCTTGACAGAGTATGCTGAATTTCTGCACTGCAAAGGGAAGAAATTTACTGATTTTGATGAAGTTCGTCAGGAAATTGAAGTAGAAACAGATAGAGTAACAGGAATGAACAAAGGCATTTCTTCAGTTCCTATTAATTTAAGAATATATTCTCCACACGGTAGGTAAAATCATTCTACTTTACATTTATGTCATATAAACATATTATGTAGCTCTGTTTATATCACCTTTGATATCTATTCTTATTGCCTGATCTTCTGGGCTGGAAAAGGTTTGAGGCTGAGTTAGTAAAGACTAATAATGGGACTTAATAACAAAATTTCTTTTTGGCACTCTCCAGAGGAATTCTGTGATCTAAAAAGTCTCAGTGTCTCCTTGCCTTACTGGAAATTTATTATTTGCTGTCACTAAAAATATAGTCAGACAATAATAGTGTTTGAAGTTGCTTTCTGTTGAAGACCCCCTGTTTATATCAAAGTTGGTTCCTCTGGTTGCCATCTGCCCAGTTTAATGAAGACAATCTAGAGAAAATGTTTTCCATTGAATCTGTCTTTGATATAGGACAAAAGTGGTGTGTTTGGCTGAAGCACGTGATTTTTCTAGCTGCAGAGAAGCTCAGCTAAATTCCCTGCCTCAAAGCTTGTTTGTTGAGCATGCTGACTCCAGGAGAAAGTGAACATTTCCTACCTATTGCTCTTGCTTTGCTTTAGTAGGATCTGTCTTTTAGTTCAGCCACAGTTGTCTGGATTAAGCAGCCTCCAAATACATTTCTGGTGTTTCCTTCCTGGGAATTGCATTTTTCTCATTTGTCTAAAGGATGCCCTGTTGCTGCAGTAGCAGGATGCTTACCCCAAGCCAGGATGCCTCTAGTTGGCACTGTGGCCTTTACTGGGGAAATCATACCACAGCAAACCAGGTTTTCTTAATGGATTAATTTTTTCATCTTTCTGACTTTTCTGAAGATGTTACAGATTAAAAAAAACCAAATAAACAAGAAAACCCCAAACCAGCAACATATCCCCAGGCCCCTTAACAACAGTTTTGCTATATAAGTTAGGCTAGCTGGATTTCTTAATTGGAGACCTGGTTGAAAACATGGTCAGAGAAACACTGTATTAAAAAATTCAAATAACTGTTTTGATTTATTTGGATGATGCAGTGAGAGTGGTCTGTTGCCTGTGCTCCTGTTGTTGGACAAAGCTCAGAAAGCATGTTCATTTGTCTTGAAGCCCTCAAGGATATTTGTTGGAGTCTAAGACATCCCTTTGGGAGTCCAGAGTTGCTGAGACCCTGGTCAAGGGGCTCTGAGACCCTGGAATGATGCCCAAAACATCTGTGGGTTTGATTATAGCCCTTGAAACAAATTAGCAGCTTTATATGAGAACCTAAAAGTCACAGTAGTTTAAGTAGTGTTATCATAAAGTGAAAATACAGATTGTAGGATTTTTGGGAATGGGAATTTTAGAGCACAAGATGGAGGAAAAAGCACGTGTTTGGTCTTTCTTTGTTCTTCTTCTTCATCTCCATTTTCTATTGTGGAGTTGGCACTTTTGGATTGGTTTAGAGTAGAAGTTCACTGTCTAGCATAGATGAGAGTAATTGGGAAATAATTGTAAACATCATGTACATAGTTTTTAGTATAAAAAGATAACACCGCCCTGAAGGGGCAGAGAGTGTGCCATGGCTGCCCTGCAAGACAGACCTGGCTGGGCTGAGAGAAAATATTACAGATAAGAAAATAATAAACAACCTTGAGACCGAGAAAACTAAAGAGCTCTGATTTGTTCCACTTCGGGCACATGAACTGCCACACAAGAACTTTTACACATCTCGGGGAAAACATCAAAAACGATTTTCGAGAGATATTTGATACAAGTATCATTTTATACCAGTTACAATATTTCAAATATTAAAGCGTACTAATAAATCCAGAGATGTAAGACCAACGGGGAAACAAGTCTTTGCAGATTGTCAGGCATTTTGCTTGAGCTGTTGACAACTGTTGACATATTTATCTGCCTGCAAAGGGGTTTTATGTGACCAAAACTTGTGTGCAGCCATAGATGTGTTGACCTGTCATGTGTGCTGTGCTAACCAGTTTTATGATCCATATTGTCCATGCAGTCTTAAGCCTGACCCTGATCGATTTGCCGGGAATCACTAAAGTGCCAGTGGGGGATCAGCCTCCAGATATTGAGCAGCAGATCAGAGACATGATAATGCAGTTCATCTCTCGAGAGAACTGCCTCATCCTGGCTGTGACCCCAGCTAACACTGACCTGGCCAACTCAGATGCCCTGAAGCTGGCAAAGGAGGTGGACCCTCAGGGTAAGCAGCATTGAATGTCATCACTTCTTGTTCTCAAGTGTAATAACATAATTGAAAAGAACAGACCAGCTCTCTTGGGAAATTCTATAATTTATAATATGTAATATAGATGTACATTTACATTCTCATACAATCTTCAGCATCACAGTATGACTGTTTGCTGGCTCAGTATTGTTTGGATGTTGCTGTTAATTAATTTTAAAAATGTTGTCACTTATCTAGGATTTTTTGTAGTGCTGGGCAAAATAGGGGATGGTGCTGATGGGAGTTCTGGATACTTACATCATAAATTTTATACAGTCCTATTGTTGGGATGCTGAGCCTTGTTTAAGGAGTTTTTATGGGACACGTTTCAGCACTGGCAATTATGTTCCCTTCTTTTCCAGACCTGTTATAACTTGAGTTGGAGCTGTTATCGTGTGATAGATTTGAGAAGGGCCCAGATAAGTTATTACATAATTGGAAGATGTAATTGTTCTCCTGAATCTAGATGATTCTTCAATAACTTATCCCCCCTGCTTTCATTCTCTTCAGGCCTTAGGACCATAGGTGTGATCACAAAATTGGATCTGATGGATGAAGGAACAGATGCAAGAGAAGTTCTAGAAAACAAGCTCCTCCCTCTTCGTAGAGGTGAGAATGTACAGTTGCCTTTATTCTTTGCAGTCCAGAAAGTGGTTTGGAGTCCTGGAGATGAACCAGAGCTTATGCTGCACTTGATGTGTTCCTTGCTTTTGCAGTTATCTATTCAGCAAATACAAAGGTGGCTGTGCTAAAAATATCCTTTCTGCACCTGGAAAATCCTTGCTTCTCCTGGAATATGCAGTGTAATGCCAGCATGTCATTGGCCAATATTTTCTTCTCTGCCAGGTTCCTTGTAACAAAAGAATGTTTTTTTTTTTCTTTGCACGTGACAGAAACAAGTACCAGAGCTTTGGTAATCTCACTGTAAACCAGTTTTGATCCCTGCAAGAAATTCTTCATGTTCTGGCAGTTACTGCCACATTTGCTCATTCTATTAATAATAGCAAGAATTTTGTTTCTAGTTATAATTTATTGATGAGACTACTGTCTCCTCCCATGGAGCATGTTGGTCCAGCAAATGAGAAGAAACTTTTTTTGTATTTTGTTAATGTCTATCATTTATCTGTGTAGGCCTGTGTGTGTATTTCAGTTTTATTTTGGATTTTTGTTTGTTTATTTTTGAAGTGATTTCTTTAGGATTCACTGGAGTTTCAGATATTTGTCTATTTGAATTGGTGATTTAAAAGGAAGTCTATCTGTTATATGTAAACAGAATGAACAATTTAGACAGTATTAAGGTTACTTTTCTACTTGTAAACATGATCTGAAATGCCTAAGTTGGAAAGTTTTGTTTGAGCTGAAACAGTCTGGTTCTATTTAAGATGAATTCAGTGGTTCAGGCAGTAGCTGCATTGATTTTGTCTTGTTTTAGGTTATATTGGTGTTGTAAACAGAAGCCAGAAAGACATTGATGGGAAGAAGGACATAAAGGCAGCTCTTCTAGCAGAAAGGAAATTCTTTCTTTCCCACCCTTCCTACAGGCACATGGCAGATCGGATGGGAACCCCATATCTCCAGAAAGTTCTAAACCAGGTAAAACCTGAAGCCTTTGTGGTGAAAGGCAGCTTTGTAAGGATAGGGCCAATACAAAAACTGTATTAAAATGAAGTTGGTCACTGAACCTCACTCATCCTTTCCTGCTTTCAGTGTTTTTAATTTACACAAGGTAAAAACAAAGTTGTATATTAAAGCTTGCTGTGAGCTGTAGCTTCTGACTTTTACTGGCAGTTCTGCACTTCCCTGTTCTTTAGAATACTGAGTACAAATATCAAAAATAAGATTTGTTTCTCTCCCTGGAAGGATACCATCCTATTCTTCAATTGTTACATTTAACTTATCAGTTGCCCAGCGTTTTTGGCATTCCTACAAGCCCAACTTGATACTGTTTTTTCCAGCTCACTGTCAAATTGCAGCTTTTTGTCTGGAACAGGCAAAGACCAGGTCAGCCTGGCTTTGGACAGCAGCTGGAAACAGCTGGAATGTTCCTGATTAAAGTAGAAAACTAAGTAGCTGGTCTGCTTAATTGTTTGCTACAGTGACTTTGCAGCTGTAACTTGACAGCCAGGCCATGGAATGCTCTGGGCTCGCTCAGAAAGTCTATTAATGCCATTTATTTGTGCCTCTGAGCCAAAGTCTTCATCAGGATGCAAGAACTTGCTTGTGCTCTGCATTTTTATCTGTGTTTAGAATGTTTTGCCTTGTTTTACATCTTGAAAGTTTAGTCCACATGTCTTAATTTTGAGACTGAAACACAATCTGCACATACCTTTCGATTGTCTTGTCTGTCCTGATTCTCATATTGCTTTATATGCTGTTAACTTTTTTGAGAGTTGTTTTGAATATTTACCTACTTCATTGGGAACTGTTGATCTTCTGTTGCTTGTACTGTGTGTAGAATGTTAGATATGGGAAGATCTACATAAGTTCTGTTCTCAAGATATTGGGGACCCTATTGTGGTTTCAGGTAATATTTCAGTTCTCTGTATCCACAAGGTGGTGCTCCAGGAAAACTCCAGCTTTTGATTTTGTGCCTGTCAGTTTGCTGAGCAACTTCAAACTTGAGTTTATATATTTTGGTGTATGACAGTTTAAATGTATAGCTTGTCTGGCTGGAGTTGGGAAGAGGGTTTGGGGCATAGTGGAAGAAGTCCAGTTTGCTTTTAATTAAAGAATGTGTACAATACCTGAGAAATTTATGGCACAGGTAAGTCATGGACAGTGCTGTCCTAACACATTAAAAAAAATGTGTGTGTGTGTGTGTGTAAAAACATGCTGTGGGTGCTCAGAATCTCTTTCTTTCCCACATTGATTTGTGGCTGTAGCATAAAGGAGTTGTGCTGAACAAGTACATAGGGAATTGTGAAACACCCTAAAGAAAAGCAGCAAAATGGGAGTGTGGCATCAGCACAGAGAGATGAGAGGTGATTTTAAATTACCCATGGAATGTGTGTAACTTTTTCAGGTGTAACTAAACACCAGTGTAGTAGCAGGGCTCAGTGAGTGAGAGGATGAAGGAATTTTTTGAGCCTCCTTACAGTATGTGTGTACCAGGAATATTGGATTGTTCTTTAGCAGTCTCCATTGCATCAGGGATCAAAAGGAGCTGCACTGGTCATGGCTGATATGGTTGGCTGTCAGAAGGAAATGCTTGTGCTCCTGCTTTCATCTTTTTAACAGTATAAAGAGATTTTTATTTGCTTTTTAGCAACTTACCAATCATATTCGGGATACCCTGCCAGCCTTCAGAAGCAAACTCCAGAGCCAGCTGCTTTCTATAGAGCATGAAGTAGAGGTGTACAAGAACTTCAGACCAGAAGATCCCACCAGAAAAACAAAAGCCCTGTTGCAGTGAGTGTCTTTTGTCTGCTTTTCCACTTTGAATGGGTTTGTTCTGCCTTTTCCCCCTTTCTTTCTGATTGGTTTAAATTTAAACATTAGGATGTTGTTAAGGATTCTTTACACAAGCTCCAAAGAATTCTGTGTTTGATGTTCCAGAACACTGTGTTTATTCTAGAATTTCAACAGAATATTCCCTAAATTAATTTTACTAATGCTAGAAAAGGGAGAAAGCAGAGCAAGGAAAAGGCATGAAGATGGGCAACAGAGATGATCAAAGGTAAAAAACTGCCTCTGATTGTGTAGACACATTCTTCTGTGTGCCAAAAAGATGACCTCAAGCAAGTGAAATATATCATATTGGAAGTCTGTAAGATGAGGAGGCTGGAAGAAGAATAAAGAATACTTCTTTTTTTTTTTGTTTTAAACTTGGCAAAAGAACCTAGAGATGGCAAGATCAAAATTAGTCAAAGATGGTCATCCTTCATATATTGTGCACCTAAGACCCAAAGATCTTTGTTGCAGGAGTTGTCAGTCAAAGTTTGTGTGCTTTCAGAAAGCAGCAAGGCAAATTCTTGGGAGTTACCATCATCAGTTCTGAACTAGAAAGCTTTTTCACTGCTGAAGTCACTGTCTGGTTTGGGTCTCCTCCACAAAATAAGTCTGTCTGATGAGAATTTGATAACAGTGGTGGAACAGAGATGTCTGTTCATGTGACTTGGGATCAGGTGGAGGGGGATTCTCAGCCCTGTCTTGATTGTGGATTCAGCACCAGGCAGGAAGGACAATGCTGATGTTGTGGGTTGAACACCAGCTAGCACCTGCTGCTTTGCTGCATCTGCTTCCTTGGCCTGATTCCAGGGTTGTTGGATACTCAGTACTGCCTGTCTTTTCACCTGAAAGATCTGCCATGTTCACTCTCCCTTTTTTTTTCCTTCAGTTATAGCCCTCTGTGTTTACATGCAAATAAATAAAATTTACCTCTTAGAGAGGAAGCATGTGAAAGAAGGAGGAGAAGTGAAAAATGTACCTAGCTCTTCTCTCTCATATGCCTGTTGTCACATTCCTGCTCTGACTGATTTCAGAGGTTTTCAGCATTCTCAGTTCTCTGGGATAGATGATAATAGCACTGGATTGTGATAATGTGTAAGTTTGGGACTGGATTCATTCTCTAATTAAAACTTTGAAATTCAGAGGGGAAAGTAATCAGCTGAACTAGAGAGGCTTTCTTGAGCCAGATCAAGACTCTGATTTACTCCTTATTTTTGTAACAACTGTGTCCAAAAGAGTAGACAGTTCCTTGTGACTTCACTCCAGATGTTTTGGTTGCAAAAGCAGAGAGACATCACCTTTGACTTTTCCATGACTGGGAGAACTCTCCTGTGGGTTTTTCTGAATGCTCCTGCTGCAGAAGTCAAAGCTGAGCCAAATAAGCTGAAGCTTGTGGTCCTGACACATCACCATGTTAGTACTGGTTCTTGGGCTTGCCTTTTGGCATGGGGAAAAGCAGTTCCTTCCCAATCTCTTCTGAATTTTCCAGCACTGGATTCACATCATGCTCTCAGTCTGTACTGCAAGACAGCAGGGATGCAGGGGATGTGTGCAGGTAGGGATTCTGTGGATTGGCAACTTGGCTGAATCAATTGTACTTTTGGCAATTGCTAAATATGTTTGAATAGGCACTACTAGCTGCATTGTTCTGAAATAAGAGTTGGTAGTTAATATGCTTAAATCATTCTGGGTTTTGTTTGTTTTTCCTTTCCTCCCCTCCTTTGACATTTAGGATGGTACAACAGTTTTCAGTGGACTTTGAAAAAAGAATTGAAGGATCAGGAGATCAAGTTGATACGCTAGAACTTTCAGGAGGTGCCAAAATCAATCGTATTTTCCATGAACGTTTTCCCTTTGAACTCGTGAAGGTATTTATCCATCTTGCTGATGTGCTTTCTTTTATTTATGTATCCTCATGTTCATACTGATAGTAGTGTAGCCAAGAAAAGATGTGATTGAAAGAATATGCTTTTAACAGTGAAAGAAATTACATGAAGTTATAATTGAGACATTTGGCTTAATTTCTATAATTGGATGCTGCGGCATGCTAAGAATTCTAAAATATAAGAATTAGAATATAATTATAGTCCCAGTTCATGCTATTTTCTGTGCTCTCCTATTGTTTTATCACAAATGGCATCTTTCTTCTGGTTAAATGGGGCAGGCAAACAGTTACAGTTGGTAAATTTGACTTGTGTTCATGTAGCTGGTATCTATTAAAATGAAAGTTATGGAAAATAGCCCTTTAGGCCCCTTCCAACCCAAATCATTCTATGATGGTTTGATTTAGGTAATGACTCTTTCATTTGTGACAACACTGACTTCTCTTCCAGCTAGCTGGCTTTCAGAAACTTAAAGAAAACTTTATGACTTCATAATTGAGACAACTTCTTTGTTAAATTTACTTGAAAACTGTAGAATGGGAAGGGGAGGATAAACAGATCATAATCACAGAAGTTGCACCACTTTAAGAAACCAGGCTTTAAAAACAAAAGTGGAGTCTTCCAAATCCTGTTTCTGGTTTACTCTGTCAACTCTTCAAAATCATTCCAGCTGTTGGCATATCTGGAATGGAAGAGTGTGTGATTTTCAAGAATATTTCCTGCTGCCTGTAACCTTAGTGCTAAAACATTTTAAAATACTTATGCATTGTTTAGTGTAATTAGAAATTACTATTTTAACAGCTAAACTTGCCTGTCTTATGGTTATATATATAGAGAGGGGATATTTTATGTTTGGTTAAAACCTTCCCCTCATGTGCTCTAGATGGAATTCAACGAGAAGGAGCTGCGGAGGGAGATAAGTTATGCCATCAAGAACATCCACGGCATCAGGCAAGTGCTCCCATGTTTTCCTGCCTGCTCACATGGTCCAGTATCTTCCCAAAACATTGCCTACAAGCTTTGTTGTTCTCAGTGTTTTGGGAAATGTTTCTTGTTTTACCTGATTGGTGAATTCTCAGATGGTTGACACTGATAGTTGTGGTGCAGTATTTGAACTTTCCTTGCCTGTTTGCTGGAAAGGTCTTGATTTGTCATAGTGAGCTGAATCCTTTGGGTGTGCTTTTATAGTTTGGCTTTTTATATAATTTATCTGCTAGGGTAGACGTTGGAGAACAGTGTTTGAAAGAGAAGCAAGGCCCATTTGTTTAGAACTGGGTCTTTGGGTAGCTGTTTATAGATTCATTTACTCTGCAGTGACCAGTTGTGAAATTCTCCATGTCAGACTCTGAGTAACAAAACCTCATTTTCTGGTGTGAGCGAAAAGTGCAGCCATAGGATTCCTATGGATTTGCTGTGCAAATTTGTGCTCCATCTTTCAAGCATGTTTCTACTTATATTCTTATATTCTGAGTATCTTTTTACTCAGAATGACACTTCCTTTGAGAAAGAAGCAAATTTAGTTCTGTGGAAGCCTGTTTGTGTAGGGGTTGTTATTACTCAGCTCCAAAAGTGAAGATTTGAGCAATTTAGTAAAAAAAAAAAAAGTTCCTTGCCTGATGTTTTTATTACTGTCTTACATATTCTTTTATGTCCACAGAACAGGTTTGTTCACTCCAGATATGGCCTTTGAAGCCATTGTTAAAAAGCAGATAGTTAAGCTGAAAGGACCTTGCTTAAAAAGTGTGGATCTGGTGATGCAAGAGTTAATCAACACTGTCAAGAAGTGCACTAAAAAGGTAGTTTGCACATAGATCTGGTAATGTAAGTAAAATGTAATGATGTAGTACATAATAAAAAGCCTGTCTTGCATTTTATGCTGTTACAAGAAATTTCTGATTCAGTCACTTGTCGGACAGAATAGGACTTCCTCAAGTAACTACAACTTCTGCAAAGCTCTTAAAACAATGTAATGATGGAAAAGTTCATTTTTTTTTTTATTCCTTTGTTTTGATTCTTATGATGAGAGGTGTTTTTGAGGCAAGAGATGCCCTCAGTTTCCTCCTTAAAACCAAGTTTTCACTTCTCAACTGACTGGCTGCTTTTGCAGTCTCACCTGTCCATCTGCCTGTCCCCCATCCCAGTGCAGGGTACCCCATAATAGTAAGTACAGGAATGGTTCTGGGATGTGAACACAGCTATGATGAGGTTGTTGAGAAATGTCCTCTTGCAGTTTTTCTGAAAAAAGCAATTTTTTTTATACCAATGAGCAAGTAAAGGAGATACTTCTTAAAACTGGAAAGACAAAGTACATAGAGAAGCAGGTTCTCTGGTATATTTTCAGCTGAGTTTCTAGGTTTTTTTCACTTTTGTCAAAGTCTGGAAGACATGTCACTTGAATTAACTTGCAGATGCTCTCCCCAGCGGCACTGGCCAAATTTACTACTGTATCTTGCTTTTTTCAGTATTGTTATGTAAAGATGTAGCCACAAGATGGAGCCTTTAAAAAACAAGAAATTTGGAAATAATTTAGAGCACCACTCTGGAATTAGGCCCAGTAGAAAAGGGAGAAACCTCATCCCAGATAGGCTGTGTTTCATATGTCCAAAGTGTCTTTTCCTCAGTGTTCCCTGGAGGAAAAGAGCAGCAACAATCCAAGGGTTTAGGTCTCTCCAGTCTCTGAACAGCAGCAAGGAAGGCTTGCTTTGCAGTGTGCTTCACCTCTAGTCCCAAGCATTTATAGTATTTGCTTTCTTCCTAAGAGGAGAGCTGGAGGCTGCCCTGTTTGTATTCCACTGAAGCCCCCCTGCAGGTGTAAATTTCTGTTAATTTTCTGTTTCAGTTGGCAACATATCCAAGGTTGTGTGAGGAAACAGAAAGAATTGTTGCTGGCTACATTCGTGAAAGAGAAGAGAAGACCAAGGATCAGGTGAGAATAAAGAGGAGATGTGACAGTTTGGGGAAGTGTGTGAGGAAGAATAGTTCTTACATCCAAAGTACAGTAGGACACTGAAAGATTTTTTTTTTAAATAGGCTGCACATTTTAGAGAGGAAGAAAAATTGCTTCTTTAGCACTGAGCTTTGACAGAGACAAGAATTGTTACAGAAAGGTTAAGTAGTGTTGGCTTGTTCCTGTACCAGTGTGCCAACTTCTTAGCTGGGCCACTAGAACTGTGTGTGGGAAATCAATATGGATTAAACAAATGCACACAAGAATAGCTTATTTCTACTTTGTTTCCAGGTGTTTTTAATACACCCATCCCATGTACCCACCCCTCACCCTGTTACAGTGAGGCTCACAGACAATTGTTATTTTCTCAAGGGTCCGAGTACAAGCTTTCCTTCAAGTTCAAAAAAAGCTAAAAAGTAAATAAAAAATTTAGAGAAATTTGATTAAAGCATTCATCACTCAACCAAATGTTCCAAATCCAGGAAACTGCAAATCTGAGATTACATGTGAGAAGATCCAGTGGAAGTGAAATCAGGAATTATTGGCTGCAGAGTGTGACAATAGAACTATTTGGGGAAGAAGAGCTCAGCAGAGCTCCTAAGCTGTTCTGGACTCCTGGCTCTCTAGTCCTGTCCCTGTGCAAGTTAGGGAGCCCTGCTGCTTTAATCTGTTCTGCAAATGTAGTCATAAAAGTAATTTAACAAAAAAAAATTATTAGCTGGGCTTGTACTTGCAGGGAGTTATAGTCAGAACACTGTTATCTCAAAATTTTGGAGAAAATACAAGTTGTTTAAAATAATTGAGTTTTATTTTCCTGTTGTTCATTGTATGCACGTTCTTGACTGTTTCTCAGAACAAAGAACAAAATATGGGCTTTTTGTAAATGCCAAAAATTGACCAAATAGGTTATTGTCACATCCACATCGTTATTTATGATGTTATCATTTATCCATAATAAATCAAAACACTAGTAAGAATATTTTCAGAGGTAAGAGATGGAGCAAAAACATAGTAGGGATTTGAGTCTGAGAGAGGCATCTGATATCTTCTGGAAATTGTGAAGAATTTGGGAGTAATGCTGTACTTGAGGAACTGTGCAGAAATAAGGTTGAAGAGATTAAATGCCACCATTTGGTAAAAACAGGTTCCTTCCTTGCTCCCTCTGATAAATGGAAGTCTGAAAAGACAGGGGTGAAGTGCACTCTCATGCATATTCCAGAGCCTGTTGGAAGGTGGGAGGGAATTTTTGCTGATGTCTTAGCAAGTTCTTTGCTGAGTTAGATTGTCAAGGTTGAATCAAATTCTCTGTGGGCTACTGAAGGACTGACAAGTGCTAAGTACAGAAACCATTGTGCTATTTTGTTGATAGCCCATCTCTCAGTCCAGATGTGCACACCAGAGTGGCTGGCTGGTACCTGGACTGGACATTTTCTGGGCCAGGACTGGATTACATAAAGAAAGTACATAAAGAAAGTGTAGGTATGTGGATTTTAGGTTTAAGGTTTAGGTTCCTTGCTGGCTTGGTTGGAATGCTGCAGATAGACAGAATTTTGCTTGCAAAATGCAGAACTGGAATCTATGTTACATAATTATTAAAGGTCTCTCTGCCCATATGATTGATCTTAATGGAATGGACAAGGGCCAAGAGAGTGAAAAATTAGGTCTGTTAGGAAAAAAAGTAGGAAGAGGGAATAGGACTTCTGTAGTGTAACTTATTAAACAAGCACAGAAACAGAAGCAGTGGAATTTAGAAAATATTGCTTTTGGCTTGAATAATTATGAAAACAATATTCAGTAATGCAGAGACCTCAAGAGTTCTGGTTTTTTCCTCCCTTCCTTTTCTTCAATCTCTCTCTTCCACCTTATTCATTCTGTTTTGCTCTTCTGTCTCCCATAATAGATGCTGCTGCTCATTGATATCCAGGTTTCTTACATCAACACCAACCATGAAGACTTCATTGGCTTTGCAAAGTAAGTATATGGAAAATTTGTTATAAAGACACTGCCAGGCTTTTTAGTTTATTTGCTTGGGGGTTTTTTATTATGTTCAGAACACAAGTACTGAAGTGTGACAGTGAAGATCCAGGCTGCAGAGTCCCAAACATGCAGGACCATGCTCTTTCTCAATAGCCACAATGTTGAACTCTGTCCCAGTTGCAGGGGAGTCTTCACCCAGTTCACAAGCCTGGTTTCACTGAAGCTGGAGCTTGTCTTAGTCTGGAATCACACGTATTTCAGGACCACAGAAATGGATATTGGTGGTCTTTCCACATTGTTATTAATGCATACTTTGGGAGCTGTGATTCTGTGTGAAACAGTTCTGCTCAGAATAATGGCTGTCACTGAATTGTAAGTGTGCCTGCTGTTTGGCTGCAGAGAATAATAGTAGCAGAATGCCCTGCAGGGCCTGGTTTGACGTTCTCCTCACTTAATTGAAAAGGCTGTGAGAATATTTTCCAGAATGTTCTCCCTCGGTTTCCAGCAATTTGTGCCTCAGGGACTTCATACCAACATTTTGACACTCGTAAAAACATTGAAGATGTCTTCACTCTTTGAAGAACAAATGTTCCTTCAGACATATTCATGCCACATTTGCCATAACAGTGATTGGAATCACAACAGGTTTCGGCCATGTGGGATGCTGGCCACAAATTTCGGCACCACAGTACGTATTTGACTCTGGCCAGTTCTAGTTAGCACTGTGAAGGAAGGTCCACATCTTTGGCAGTGTGCCTTGAAGGTTTGAAACAGGGAGTTCAGTAAACTGAGAGGGGAGAAGGCAAAGGCAGGCACTGTTTGTGTGTTTGGTTTGAGGAACTTTTCTCTAGGATTGTTTGCAGGTCCTAGATATCGTTATCAGTTCTCCTAACAAATGGCAGGATGTCTTAGGAATGGTGGCTGGCCTTCTAGAGGTCAAGATAACAACCTGCCTGCTATTTACTACTCTTCATCCTTTTCTGACAAGAAAAAGGCTGCTACAAACACTTCATGTATATTCATGGTGTGTGTTGTGAGCTTGGGAAGTCACACAGTCCCACCTCCTGCTCAGAGGAGGGTCCATGCTGAGTTCAGACCAGACCACTCAGGATTTTGTCCAGTCAGATCTGGAGAATTCCCAAAATTGGAGATTCTCCAGCCTTTCTATGCTAGCCTCACCTCACTGTGAAAAGACTTTTCCTTCCTTGTGTCAAGTTGGAACTTTGTATATTTTATAATACTGGATTCTGGAGTTCCAGGTGTATCTGTAGCTATTTCATTAAGCTTCTCCCCTGGAAAAATTCCCTTCATGGGTGCTGCTCCTGCAGCCTCCATGGTCCTTGCTGCTGTGTCTTTGCAATTCCCAAGTTCAATTTCTTGGGAAAACTGTTTCCTCTTTTGCCAGCTGAGATCTGGAAATCTCCGAGTGCTGTGTATGGGGTATAAGCAGATAGCAAGTGACTCTTGGCTTAAATTCACTGGTAAGTTTAAGCAAGGGTTTCTCTAGGTTGGAACAGATGGGAAGGAAAGTAGCCTTGTTGACTTCTGCTCAACTAAAAGAGAAAATTTGGATAGCAAGGAATTTAAAATATATTTGCTTGAGAGACAAACAGAAGAAAATACTAATTTGAAACTAGAAGTGCATTATTGTTACAGCAGTTATGTTAGAACTGGAAAATGAAATAAGTTGGGTAGCACAGGGGCTTCTACAGTATCTGAACATCCTGGACTACAGAGTCCCCAGATTTCCTGGTGTTTCCTTCCCTTTGGTGAGCCTTCCAGCCCCTTGTCTCATGTGACTGCAGTAACTGTGAACCTTGGTCATAAGAATGAGAGCACAAGACATTACAAATTACCCTGCAGCACTGCAGGACCTGAGGCAGGTACAGTGCAATGTGAATTGTCTTGAGGGGGATTTAACAATGCCACTATTTAGAACAAATTTACATAGTTATAAAATTGCAAAATCTTAGAATATTAATGTTTGTCTCATTTGGCAGAACAAATGGCAAAATTCTGGGCTTGGGTTTGTGTCCAGTTGGTATAACTCAAGAACAGCTACATGCTTCAATCTACACAAAGAGTAATTTGCATTTAGAACATTAAGTAGAGGACCAGTTTCTGGGCTATTTCTAAAAAAGGCTTGGGTTTCTTTGTATGGTGTTAATGGTATAATCAACTTTTCTAAGGTGATAAAATTAAGAAATAAACCCGGGGTTTAGTGGTGTGTCTTCTGCATGCACTTCATGTAATCATAATTTATGTATCAAAGCTTATGCAGCTTAGATGAGGCACCAGGGTCATGCAGTGTTGTTTGGTCAAAAGGATCAGGATGATTGAGCTAAAGACAGTGAGCAGGCACATAAATAATAAATAAATAAATAAATATCCTTGTGGATCTCCTCCCAGACTGCTGGTTTGGTAGTGTGGTCCTTGGACAAGGCTTGAGTTGGGTGCTTCATCAGTTCTTTGGTGCAGCAGGGTTGGCCACAGGCTCTGATCTGAGCACACCTCTCTGCCTCGCTCTCTCTTTGGAGCTGCTGCCATATGGATGCTTTTTTCTTAGTGAATCAGTGCCTGGTGAAATGGTATAATCCAATCCAAACAAAACTTCCTGTCACCAGTGAAGTGCTGGTGGCTGAGTAGCCAAAGCCTGCTCTCTCCTTCTTCTTTCCAGCAATATTTTAATTTTGTGGCCTAACACAAACCGCCACATAATGCAAATGCTTTTAGAATTAATGGCAACTTGTTTGGTTTTGAAACAAGGAGTGTGTTTTGTTTCAGGAACTGGGATTACCAAAGTTCAAGAATTGAGAAAAATATTTTAAATATGGTTTAATTTCAAATGTGCTGTATTCTTACAAGATTTCAGCTTTGAACCAGTTTTATGACGGCTCCATCCATTGGTTATATTTACGCCCTCAAAGTGCATATAAATATTAGAATAATATCCAAAACAAACTGTCAAGACAAAGCTATTAAGGAGCCTCCAGCAGGGGAGGATTTTGTTGTACTGCTCTAAATAACAGAAATGGCTTGCTTTTTGTCTCTTCTGAATATTTATAGAGGCTAATGTTTCCAAAGTTACCCACATAAGCCATAATTTCTCTGTGCTTTTAGTAACCTTTACCAATGCAAGAAGGATGTTGTTGGAAAGGAGATGATTGGTAGGAGCTGTCTGCTGTGCATGTCCCTTCTGTCCTTAGCAGGCCAATATAATCAGGCAGAAAAGCAGTTGAAATATGCATATATATGCAATGATTTTCCTGTGTTTCTTTTGCTGCGTTAACCTAGCTTTCTCTGCTGGAATCAAAAGTAACTATTACTGCTAAAATTGTTCCTCAGAAACTGGCTTAGTTCAAGTTTCTTCAGCATAACTCTTTTCCTCTGCTTCCCTTAGTGCCCAACAAAGAAGCAGTCAGGTTAACAAAAGTGCAGTGGGAAATCAGGTAGGCACCTAACAGAGAATGGATAATGGCATGTGCAAGTTAATCCAAGCTGTTTGGTTTTCTTTGCTGCATTTTCTGTTTTAAGTGTCTCATTTACCTTTGTTTGCTTCAAACATACATAAATGTGTCCTCATTGCCTTGTTTTGCTGAACTTTTCAAAGCCACCTGACTTCCATTGTTATCATCATTTACTGTTTAGCATTTCTGCTGCTGCTTGCACTGCTGGTGAGTGTCTTCCCTCCCATGCTGTTCAGTGCCTTGAATGCCTCCTGTTACACATCAGTGTTTTGTCATTAACTGCAAACTTGTGAATTTCAGAGTCCCAAATGCTGGTGAGTACTTGCCTGTGTGTGCTTTGTGTCTTTTGCTGCTCCTGATGTGTTCACAGCTAAACAGCAGTGAAGGGCAAGTCAGCAAGCAAATGTGGATTTGCCTTTACCTCTTCTGAAACCTTTCTGTTGACATCACACACTTGTTGACTACGTACCATAAGCCTTTCTCAAAATAAACTAAGTGGTTGATGCTCTCAGATTAATTAGCATCTTCACTGGGATTCATTAATGAAATGGTTTCTTTTTATCATGTAAGAATATGGGATTGATTCTGCAAGGTGCTTGGTGCTCCTGAGCCCACCTTCCTTCTCTGCTTTTGTGTGGGCCAGGGGTTCTCAGTACTTGGCAGGAGCAGCCCTCTTCTTAATTTGAGATGAAAATATGAAAAATGCTATGACTTGGAGAGTTTCTCTTCACTTTGAGGTTTTTGCAAAGTCTGAAACAGAAAAAAAAAAGTATTATGGAACTAGTAGATACTTAAGAATGAAATAAAAAGATAGTAGTAAAAATAAGATTACAAAATTTTGTATAATTACCAGTATTGAACATCTTCTGATGTTTTCACATGCAATTTGGTCAAGCAATGCTCAGGAGGTTTCACCTCCTGATCAAGGTTTTCAAATGTGACCACTGAGTTTAGATCCAAGTGATAAACCTGACATTTCAGTAAGGCTCCTATTCTGCTGCTGTTGTTGACAAGAGTTCTTGGCAAGAGTTCTAGTCATCTTTTTGGGGCTAGAAATTCAATCTCTTCCTCTCACCAAGAAATTGCTAGTTATTTTCAAGATATTTCTTAAAATAATCCAGCAACTTCTTGGATGTGATGGTTCCCCACAGCCTGACCAGCATGAGTGGCATTTTTGATGTAATATATGGTTTGGATAAAAATGAAAAAAAACAACTGGAAGGTCTAAACACTGCAATGGCTTCAAAGAGCAGCCTCTCCCCTCTGAGGAGAGATTTCCTTCTTATCTAGCTGTGCCGGAACATGTGTCAAACACAACGACTGTCATCACTTTGGAGTGTCCCATAAAAGGAAAAGCAGCCAATTATCTGGCTCTTCAAGAATACACAAATAAAATGAATGATTTTTTAATTGAGTGAATGTTTTCTCTCTAAAGAAGTGAAGAAAAAGCTTGGCATTTTAAATTCAATGTTGAAACTTGGTTACTTGTGGTATAAAGGACTTTGCTGAACCTTTTATTGTAGAGATAATAAACAGATGTTTGTAAGTTGATTGTTTGGAGTTGAAAAGAATGAGAAAATGTTTCTGAAATAAAACTTCATTTTTGCAATTTGCTATTTCAGGGAACCAATCTACCGCCTTCAAGGCAAATTGTACGAGCTAAGTTCTGTAAGCTTTATTGTTGCTTTTTCATTTAGCTTCTCAGAGGGCAAAGTTTGTCTCTAACTCATTGGTTTGTCCAATACTTGCTGCTAAACTATTTAATGTTAAGCTGTCTTGTCTATAACACTTCCTCACCAAAGTGTAATTGCAGTTCATCACTTAATGCTACTAACCTGCTGTTACCAGTCTGAACTAGTATAACTTAAAATGTTGTCAAAGACTTTGCATAGAATTAATATTTTTATAATTTACCAAGTTTCTCAAACTAAAATGACTAATTGGTGTTTATTGTATGATATAACTGGAAAGCAGTTTTTATCTGATGTAAGTGCCTCTATTCTTAGTAAACCTCTCTTTGAAAGGTGAGCAAATAAGTTTCTGGTAACCAAAAGGAAGCATTAGCTCCAGTGTAAATGAACGTGCTGTTTATGGATACAGGTACTGTTCTTGGTGGTTTGTTTATGTCAAGGAATTACTTTGGGTAGAAAAAGTGAGTTTTATGAATGAAAATATTTAAAGCCTTTTTAGCATTCTTTTCATAGCACCAGGAGGATCAATATATCATGGACAGACTCTTTTCTAACCCTTCCACTTCATGAGTAAATAAATATGTGAATGTCTTTAATATTACTAATTAGAATTAATTGTCTAAACTGCAGTTAATTTTATAACAATTTTATAAACCAATTCAGTGATGGTGAGGTGTAAGAAATAAATTCTGTATTGTGTGTATTCTTTGGCAATATCTGTGATAAAAATGTACATTTTTTCAGTTTGTTGACACATCATTAAATTTGATTAGTTATCATTTCAAACTAAACTTATGTTCAGTTATGGAAAAAGCACTAGGCAGCACTGATTTTAGCAGCAGTTGAATTGAACCTCTTGGGGAGATCATTCAAGAAAATTCAAGATCACTGAATTTTCCCAAAACAATGGGATGCTCATTTGCAATACCTTGCTTTTCCTTGCTTTTTTTAGTAGCTTGCTTTGGACTGGAATGGCACAGATAACTATTAACTATTTCTGTGTATCTTGGAAATAAGATAAGCCCAGCAACACCCTATTTTTGGACAATAATGCAAATTCCTCTTAGCATGTTTTTCTCCTTTTTCCTTTGCTACTAATTTATCCTCTCACACTTAATCTTTGGCCTTTTTTGTTTGTCTTTTCTTTGCTACCGCCTGAGGTTTTGACCTGACTCCACAGTTTCTTTTTAAGCCACAGGTTAGTCTGTCTTCTCATTTGCTTGAAGTAATCTGTGCAATGCTTGGTTTTACACAGCACACCAGCAAAGTTTGGCTCCTGAAAGCTGACCCACTCTTCATTGTGTGTGTTGTGCGCTGAGATTTGGTGACTAAAATTCAATGTTTTAGGCTCCCCTTCACGATAAAGCTTTAAAGATGAAGGTGTCATTGCTCCATGTGCCCAATTGATGTGTGTGAGAATGCAAGATGTTCAAATTACAGAGGATTATATATAATTTATAGTTTGCCTCTGTGACAAAATCTGCTGCTTGAAGCAGCCCTGTAACTGGAGGAGGGACTTAATGTGAACTGTGAGTTTCAAGGCACTGTCCAGTTGATGTGGAAGTTTGGGTCTGAGGGCTTTGTTTGACCTGCCTCTCTCTGCAGTGTTACACCAACAATCTGATTAATTTTTTGATTAATTTCTTCTGGACACAAGTAGCATTCAGACCCCATCAGCTGGCCTGAACTATAGTTCTAATAAGTGACTTTTTCCCTAATAACCCCTTTTTTTTCCTTTTAATCCTGCTTTATAGCATACTTTCCTGTTTCTTTTCTTCAGATATACTTAAATCCTGTTATCTTCCATGACCCAGGAAAAGAATGTTTATAGAATTTTTTAAGCAACTAGATAGGAATGGAGACTTGTGCCATGGTCAGTGATGTGGTCATGAAAAATCATGACAAAGCTGTTCTATTAAGAAATGCCAGTATTTCTATGAAAGAGGTGGTGCCCATGAGCTAACACATTCAAAAATACTTCAGAATTTAACAGCATGAGACCTGCTGTTTTCACATCATAAAGTCTGGAGGATGGGCTGTAACTATTTATTTTTTAAGTTAATATTCCTTTATGTTTGACTTGCCACAGTGTTTAACTATATTTGGAAGCATAGCTCAATTTTTTACCCCTGAGGGCTTTGCTTCAGTAAAGATTAAATTTTTCTTTAGAGCAGACATGATTTTAGGACTATTAGCCACTGTCACTAGTTTAAGTTATGTAATATATTGTGCAGTGGTTTGTAGGGAAACAATGTCACAAGATCTTGGTTGTGTTCAGTATCAGAACAGATCTGATCAGTTTATGCTGGGACATTTGGCAAATCACAGTGAAATTCTGTAGTAGGTTTCCCCTCTAGGTTACAGCTTCTGTGGTGTGAGGATCTTCATGGCTGAATCCAAAGAACCAACAGCCTGTAAGGATGCCTCCCTGAATAGTGTTTGTGATTTTTTTATTCTCTGTGTGCTTACTGTTCAGTAGCACATGTTGTAATGCCAGTCATTGGAAGATAGAGTGGTACTGGGAGTTGTGGTCTGTGTTCAGAATTATTTCAGTGGAGTTACACAACCCGATTTTAATGGTGTTGCATTAACAAGTGCTGCTGCTTGTGTTCTTGTGGGAGTGTCCAGTCTCAAGATTCTCACACTTGTGTTTCTGTCTGCCCAATTTCCTGTGTCTCACTTATCTTGAAATCCTCCTTCAAATACTTCTTTCGAGAATCAGAGTGTGTCCCATTTCTTTTGCAATTGCCTTATTTGATTTAATGCAACTAAAGTCATGCAGCAACACATAAAATATGCTTATTGTGTGAACTCCTGCTTTCCTGTTTATCCATGAAGCAGTGGAGGGTAAGAACAACAAATATGATTTGGGTTTTGTGCAACTGAACTGTGAGAAAATGATTTCCTTCTGGCTTGTTCGTGTGCATTCAGAGGCTCTAAGTTTCATTTTTCAGTCCCCCAGATTAGGTATCAGGATCCTGAAGGAAGGAACTGTGTCATCTCTTGTTCATCCTGTGCATGGAGTCCAGCTACCGGTCAGAATATTGTCTTCAGCAGCTTCTGGCTGTGCCCATATTTTTCACCTTCCTGAGGTTCACAACTCATGTCACTAACATCCTCTCTGCACAGAATGACATTTAGAAATATGACAGAAAATAGTGAAATGCATCTCTTAGATACAACCCAATGAGAAAATGAACTGGTGAGAACAATAATGGAACACAGTGCTTTCATTTTTCAAGCTGAAGTACTATAAAAAATAGCTAACACAACAGTTAAAAAACCTCCAAAATAATAACTCTGTATCAGAGTTTTTTAAACTTCATAAGTGTCTTTGAAAATCTTACCTTCTTATTTCCTGTGGAGGAACACTTCTAAAATATGGCTTTGAGGGTCTGTGGTTTTTATTGAGAATTTGGCCAGAGTCTAAGGTGTCATTCAGCTTCTCTGGAAAGTGAAACTATGATCCTTAATCTCACTTTTTCTTGCATTTCACCTTGATCCAACATCTCCCTCTCCTTTACATCCAACATTGATGCCGAGTCTTCTGAAAGTGTAGTTTTTTATTGTTAACAGAATGTGCTTGGGAAACAGGAAAATGCAATGAAAAGGACATGAGGCTTAACATACTAAACTCATCTTCTCCCTCTTGGTGTCCCCTGGGGCAGCTTCCTTGTATTTTAGATTGTTAGGACCTGTTGTAGAGTCCAGGCTATTTTAGGGAGCTCAGGACTCTGTTTTCCCAGAGGAGTATAGATAAACAGGTCTAGAAATTTCACATGAAAAACAGCCCTCCAGAATATTGCTGTAGGTTGGTGTCCTGCTCTTCCTCCAGGGTTGTGAGGGAATGACAGCTGGATCTCATCCTCAGCACACAGGATTTTTGAGGAAACTGGCAAATTCCTTCCTTTACAAGACAGTGGCCAGGGATTGTCCTAGCAGGTCAGCTTGTTTCTGTCCACACCCTGTGATGGTGGCACATTTATGAAGAGATGTGTTGGACTGGAGCATGACACAATTCTTACCTTTGAAGTATTGAAACCTTCAGTGCTTCTTAAATGATTTGTATGGTTTAGTTTTTAAAATGTTGGCTTGATCTGTTCTGAGACCTCTCCCACAAATACTGCCTTGTCAAATTGAGAAGACTGGACTCTTATTAAGCTGTTAGAGATTCTGTGGTAATGGTGAGGGAGGAGATGGAAATAAGCAGAGAGTGCTCCTTCCCTTCCCTTTGAAGTGCTCATCACCTGTAAGGTTCCTGAACCTGCTGCTTAGGTGTTCCTGGCTTGCTTCTAGAAACCACTTCTTTATCTTCACTGACATATGTGTTCAAATCTTTTACCTTCCCTGAGATATTTCTCCAAAACTTTTTTCTCCAAACCAGGTGCTGGCCAGGCTGCCTGGGCTTCCTGTGTGTGGATACAAGCTTTATATGGAGCAACATGGCATTTAAAATTGCAGACAATGTGGTTCAATAGCATCCTCTCTCCCAGCTTCTTATTTCAGTTTCTTTATAGTATGGGAACACGTGCACATGTGCTGTGAAGGCTTTGGTCTGCTGCACAAATACAGCTCCCCTTGATGCAGGACTAAGTTCAAGTGAATGGAGGACCTTAATTTTGTTGTTTTTCCCTAAATTTTTTTCCCTTTGCTTTTTTTTTCAGTTCAGTGCAGAAAGAAAAAATATAATTAGTTTGGTTCTACAATTTGTCCTGTAGCAGCTGCCTGAAGGCCAGTACACTGGCTCTATATGCATGTTATTTGTGTCTTGTTAAAAACTTACTTCAATAAACAATTGTAAAATAAAATGAGGATTTGATGGGTAATCAAATTCTTATCCGTATATTTCCCTTAATTTGCACTTAGACAAGCATTCCATGTGTTTGTACTCACTAATGCCCCTCTCCACTTGGCCCCCCCCCCCATAAACACAAATATTAAAAGTCCTGACCCACTTTTGTAGAAACCTTTGTAGAACAGGCTGTTCCATCTAATCTGCTGTGCCATACTCCTGAGTCTCTTTACAGGAATCATCTCCAGTTCTTCATCTCTTACTGTGGCTTCAGAACCAAACCAATGCTGTCTTAAGAGATTTTCTTACAGGCTCAAAACTTACAGCCTGTTCTTGGATCATCAGGAGTTTTCTTTTTTGCTTTCTTTTCTGATTTGTAGTAAATGGGAAAACATGTTTATCTTCCTTGAAATAAAACTGATAACTTGTGGATTATTTGTATTTCCGATACAGTTTCCTGCTTTTCAGGTATAACTTCTTTGGTTTATTTATCAAATACAATTCAGTCCCTTACACTGTGCAAAACCAAAGCTGGTTTTTTTTAGGAGCTTACATGAACATCCAGACTGAATAGGATTCTGATTCTGAAACTTTTATAGATGGCAAAAAATAGATGGTGAGCCATGTTCTTCTTTGGTGAGTTACTGGTCTTGTAAAGCCCTATGAGTTGAATGCTGGTCTCATATATTTCTTTAAATACAAGAGGAAACTCATATTTGATCACACAAGTCTGTGCCTGTGGGGCTTATTGAGGGTTCTGAAGGGCTTCTCTGAGCACTTTTTTCTGTCTCAGTATTCCATTGGCAAGTGAAGGGTGTTGCTCTGGGCAGAAGAGCTGATATTCCTTGCACCTGTGATTGGGAGAGTTCTGTTGTCTTGTTCAGAGCATGATAGGATAGAATGTTTGCTTTCTCATTTATATTGGAAAACAATATAATCACTGTTCCAATAAAACTGGAAGTCTCCATGTCATCTGTGAATGAGTTTTCATGGTTATTCTCTTCTGCTGTGGAGTTCCCTCATTTTTTTTAGGTTTCTGTTGTTCCCCTTTCTCTGTGCATGAAGTAGCCTCCTGGTCTTAGTATTTATAGGTATGATCCCTTCTGTTCTTTCATCTTTGGCTTGTATCTATTTTTATAAAGTTTTGCTTTACCTATTTTCCCTCTAATTTTTATTGCTGCCTAAGGTTTTTTTTTTCCTCTTTTCTCTTCTATCCTATGAGAAAAAAATGGCTCTCACATGCCTCTCCTTACCACCTCCTGCCTTAATTTTACCTTAACTTTAGAAGACCTCTCTCCTTTTTCACTCCATACAACCACTTCTGAAAATTCCCACTATCAGAAGCCAGTTACTTCACCAGAATGTAGGTGATTTCCTGCTATCCACCTTTAGAGATGACCTTAACAACTAGACTAGAACAGAGAACCAGTCAGAGATTAAGTTGTGTGGACTTCACAATGTATTCATATACAGCAAATAAATACCTTCAAGCTTTCATGATCCTTAACACACTCACACTTGCTCAAAGTACAACATGCTGATAGTTAGGCTTCTCTCTTTTTCCAACCTTCAGATTGAAAATATTATACTCACTTTGTTACCTTTTTTTTTTTTTAATGCTAGAAACCTGCAAAAACTCTTGAATTTCCCAGAGACTGAAAAAATGCACCTTGTTCTTGTTTCATTTAGCAAATCTTTATTTAAAAGAATGAATGCAGCAGCAGAAGTCTGAACTAAACAGAAGTTAATGAACTAAACTTGTACCTGACTGCACCTCTGCATAGGTCATCCGGAAAGGCTGGCTCACCATCAACAACATTGGCATCATGAAAGGAGGATCCAAGGAATACTGGTTTGTTCTGACTGCAGAGAGCTTGTCCTGGTATAAAGATGATGAGGTAAGGAATAAAGAGCTCTTTTTCTTTTGGGGAAAAGCCCTATATTAATATTCTGATATCAACTTAAAATATTTAATCAGTTTGTGTCATCTTGAACTGAGAGATTGTTTTAAGGTTTAATTGTGTTCTTTAAATTTCTGGTTTGATTCATGGAGGATGCTGACTGTCTAAGACTTCTGTTGAAATGCTGATAACAAATACAGGGTGTTGTCTGGGGTATTTTTGTTTGTTTTACTTTTTTCTTCTCTTCCTATAATTTCCACACATTGCTTTAAAAAAGAAGGAAAAAAATCCCAGGCTGTTTTGAAATCTTCTGCTTGTTGTCCTATCCTTGCTTGGGTTGCTCTTGTACATCTACTGCAAATTGATCATAAATTGTCTGGGTAAATTTACTTGTGAAAGTAACCACAGCAATTGATTTAATGAAAACAGCTGTTCTCCAGTCTTATGTTCTGAGAGGATGAAAAGCTCATCTGCAGGTGTGGATTTTCAAATTTGACAAATAATGCACCTTCATGGGTGATCAGTAAATCTGAGGTGAGTAATATGGAAATAAAGAAAAGGACAGCCTCAGTTTGCTCAATTTGAATATATTGTTAGGCAGCTTGTCTGTTCTGTTTAATGACTTTTTTAACAATGTGTGTAATGATACATTTTATCCAAGACTCCAGCAGTATTTTGAAGGATAAAACAGGATTATGTGTGCTATCAGATTTATGGTAAAGCCTCTGTGAGTTTTTTTTTAAAGTTTGTGTTGGTTTTTGTGGAAAGTTCGGGTTACATTTTAAAACATCCTAGTATTTCCTATTTGGGTCTCCCCCTTTTTTAAAATTTAAATGTTTTTAGTAAGAAATTCGTGATTTTTAGGGTGAACCAGTTCAATGGATAGAAGAAGCACAGGTAAAGAGAAAGCTTTAAATGAGCTCTAAAACACCACTCCACCTTTTCATCTGATTCTAAGTAATAACACACCTGTTGATCCCAACAAAACATGTTGATGGGCACTGTGCAAACTCATATTCTGTTTAAACTAATGTGGTGTTTTACTGCAGTGAATTTTCTGGAAGCCCTGGGAGAAGGCCTGCAGTGCATAAGGCAGAGCTCTGCAAATCCAGGATGTGGAATTCCTTCAGTAATGCTGCTGAGGGTGGGAACTGTGATGTATAGAAATTGTTATTCTTCCCCCCAGTCCATAGCCATTTTGGGATAGACCTTAAGGCAGAGGGACAAATTAGATTAATCTTGAAGATTTTGCCCCCTACCCTTTTATTGAAGTTTTAAAGGAAATCAAATATAGTGGAACAGGAAAAGTAGTGCATGTCAGGGAGAGGGGAGGAGCTGTGGGACAGGTGGCAAGAGAGGAAGTTTTTCTCTTGGATTGCTGAAATAGAATTTGAAAAAGTGCAGAAGTGACTTTATGAATTTGAAAATTCGAAGCTGTTGTTTTTTGTGATCTGTCTTGAAGATACTATAATATTTCTTAGGTAAGATACAGGCAACTATAACTGAAAGAAACAATGTGGCAAAATTAACACACCTGCTTGTTTTGTCTCAAGCAGTTGGAGGTGCATCCAAGATGAGCTGTGGCAATTTTTTAGGTAGTTTTGGTGTTGCTTTTTAAAATCTGATTTTTGTTTAGTGTGAAATATAAAAATTCCTGAAAATCCTAATGGTATGTCTTGTGCTGTGCAATTTTAAAAATAAACAGTTTTGCTGGGGAGAGTCACCTGGGAAGCTCATGAAAATACTCAGAGCAGAGAAAGAAATGGCCACTGCGTGATTTCCATATGCATGTTTAAAGATAATGTCTCTTAATTGCCAAAGAGTTATGTTTTGAGAGTCATGAAAATGTCAGTGGTTAATTCAGGCCATAGGAGGTCACTCCAGAATTTCATAGAGTGGTAGGAAGATAATAGCACAGGATAATAGCAGAGTACTATTCCTTGCTCTGCTGGTGGAGAAAGTTGCTCCTTAAGTATAGATTAGCTGTATAATTTGATTATTCTGTCCTGGAAAAGAGTTTATGAAGTTAAGGTTTGTTTGTTTCTTTTTTATTTTATTTTTGTGGGTTTTTTTGTGTACTGGACCTTCTCAGTAAGACTGAAAAATCTGCAAGGCTCCTGAGCTGTGGCTGGAGTGGCTGTGGGGGTGTTTCCCTGCAGTGAGATGTGCAGTCTGCTGATGTGAGAAGTGATCCCTGTGTTTGTGTGTCTGGCTGTGCCCTGCCAGGTCGTGGGGAGTTCAGAGCCCCCAGCTCCTGCTGGATCCTCTCCATGGCAGCTGGGGAAGGAGCAGGGTCAGCTCTGACCTTGCTTCCCTTGCCATGCTGAGGGGTTTGTGCCCTCTGTGCCTATACCCAGCGCTGCTGCAGCTCTGTACCACAGAGCTCTGACAATGTGCTTTGCAGAGCTCCAGTGCCTGCTGGGGCCTCCAGGGCTGTGTACCCCCTCTAGTGTAAGCTGAGCCTGTTTTCCAGTTTGGAATTTGCTCTGAGATCAAAATCACTAGTGGTGGCTTGCTAGTGCTGTTAGAAGGATGGAAATTCCTTTGTGAGGTGCAGCTTTTTAAGGGATAAATCCGTGGTGTAATGCATTTAAAAGCAACTTGCTTTGGCAAAAGATTTCAGATTTGGCTGCATGATGCCAGTATTAGAAAAGAAACAATTGGTTTTTTCACATGGTTTTGTTGCTATTAAACATACACTAGGATTTTATTCCTGATGAGAGGAATTCAGTGCCTAAGAATGTTTTTGAGACTTGTAGTTGTGGAAATGCCAGGTTGATGTTTGAACAGTGTGCTTAAAGCAGTAACAGTTTCAGTTCTGTGAGAACTAACCTGGATTAGTTTCTGATCCTGCATGCAGTTGCTTCTGTTTGTAACTTTGCTGTGTGACCAATACCATGACTTTGTGCTTTTCGACTTAAAAACCAACCTAGGAAAGTGCTGTGTACGGGATTTGAGGCTGCTGTAAACAAGTGTAAGATCAGCACACTCAGTGACCTCACAAATACAGATTTATTTCTTAGAATATTCCATGTAATCCTAGCTGAAGCATTATAAGGCACACCTACACACAAATTATTAAATCTGAGCATTTTAGCTCTCAGTTGTTACTTTTTTGTTAAATAGCATTAACTGAGGTTCATTTGAGAGTCAACCTGCAAATCTGAAATTTGTGAATTAGCCATTTCTGCATTAGGATGAAATGGGCTTTGGGAATGTGGAATGCCATTCTAGCTTGTGTATAAAAAACCTCTTTACTGTAAAGATATGGATGCCATTTGTAAAGTGATGTAGCATTGTTACAGTGCATGGTCACAGAATGTGATTTTATTATTCTTTCTGAAGCATCCAGAGATTTCATTGGCATTACTGCTGTGCAAAGGATGCCAGGCTGGACTCTAGGATTAGAATTTCTAAAAATGTGAAATTTACATTGATGGGGGAAAATCCCCTTTATTCTTATTTCCAAAGAAAATATTTCCATTCTGTTTCAATAGTAAATGATATTATTGTCAACATCCAGTGATGAATGCAGTCTGTACATAATTTCACAGTTTGTATTATAATTTCACTGTTTGTTCCCAGTTGTAAAATTATGTGAGATTTGAGAGCGAAATTACAAAAATAAGTGAGGAGGTGGGAGAGTGGAAAGGGGAGAAGTTACTCTAAGGCCTGACACTGTGTGTGTTTACAGAATGAACTTGCCACACAACAAGCTGCCCTTGGCTCCTGTGGCGAGCAGGAATGTCAGGGAGTTTTGTACAGCAAGAATCGAGCGATGCCTGGGAAGCAAACGGGGGGGACAGAACATGGCTGCGGATAAATCAAACCTGCTGTTAGCGAGCTCATGAGAACAACTAGGAACAGAGTACTATAGGAAGCACAGTAAGAATTTCAGCAGTGGGTTTTATTGTACTTCACAGGCAGTGCTGCTTTGACTCTGGGCTTGGTGACTGACCGGCCGTCTGAGGTCCAGAGCGACTCTTGGCTGGAGCTGGTGCTGCAGATGCTCTGGGCTGTCAGAGCGGGGTCCCACTGGCGGCTGTCCCTCAGGCTGGGTTGTCATGCGACTGCCTGTCTGTGCCTGCTGTACAGGTGAGAGGATGTTCTGCACAGCAAGTGTAGACAGGCAGACACATGACAACTCCGTCCAGCCAGTCCCTTGGAGCCATCGCCGCTGCTGTGCAACACTTTGTGCCAGTCCACTTTGGGGGGCGTTTGTTGGGGGGAACACACATAACAGAATTAAACTTTCAAACATTGGCAGCTGCAGAACAAGAACAGAACTTGATTTTATTCAGAAAAGAAGCTCAGTACATGAGTTAGCATTGTGCTGACACATATCAGGGATGCGATTTCAACAGACTGCTCACGCTGAACACTTGGAAAAGCAAAAAGAACCGAAGCCATGGTTTATTTTATATGCAATTCATACAGGGTTTTGCCTGCATACTGTACTCACACATAGTAATTTAACCAGATGTTTTTACTCTTCATGGAAGCACAGAAATACTGAAGTTCAAGATAAAGGATATGTTTATACAGTGCATATTTTCTAGGAGAAGATAAGTACAATAATCTGGGATGTTAAAAATAAAAATCTTTCTGTGTAAATGGAGGCTGCCACTTGCACATTAACCCCATTACAGGGACTGTGCTGGAAAGGAAACTGGTTGCAATTTGTATCCATTTTGCTAATAAGTGGTAGCTGTACATGTATTATATTCCTTCTAGTATTCTGGTTTGCATGTTATTTAAATTTTGCTTTGTGTCAAAATCTGTATTTTCTGACAAAATGTATTAACCTCATAAAACTTCAGTAAGTTTTTTCAGTAAAATTTGGGCTATTCTAGAGATCAGAAGCATGCAAATAACATCATTTCACATCACAAAATGTGCTGCTTTGCTGAATTTTCTCTGTACAGGGTACACACAGTGACTGTAATCCAACTGTGCAGTGACATTTGCAACTTTGCTGGGGTATTGTTTCAGAAGGTATAAAACCCATTGGAACTTTAAAGGGGACAAGAATGATTGTATTAATTTTCTCTAGAGATTAAATATTTCTGGTTTGTAATGGTATTCTTGAATCTCTGTTGCTCGCTAGTGCCACCATAGGTAAGCAACAAACTTGTGCTTTCAAACTCTTCTCAAACATATCCCATTCAGAATAGCAGCCAAACAATTTTAAATCCAGCCTGAAAACTGATTATAAATTACCAGAGATTAAAGGTGAGGATAGTGCTGAGGTTTGATATTAAACTAATAATAAATCAATATGGAATTATTCAGGTGTTCTGTCTCTGATAATTTTGCCGTACAGAATAATATATATGCATTTTAGCTAATGTACAAATTGACTATACAAGTTAAGTTTATCAGTTATATGAATAAAATTTTCCTTGAACCTAACAAGGTGGAATAAAATATCTTAAATAAATGAATCAACCACAAAACATGGCTAACTAATTCAGACCTGAAAAATTAATTCCAATACATTCAATACCTTTTCTTTATAAAATGCTTACTTAAATTTTTGTAGCTCAAAGTAAACTTTTAAGAGTATGCTTTAAGTTGACATTTCTTCCTACCCGCTTGACCATTTTGGAAAAAACAGAAGTGAAAAATTAGAAGTATTTTTAAAATAAATATAATACACTGATTGTTTCATAGATTTAATCAGATTTAACTCCTTTATGTAATTGCTAAAGAAATGAGAAATTTAGGCTGGAAGAAAATTAGGTCTCACTTTCTGTGTTATGGAACCTTCTTGAAATAACAAATAATTGTATATTCAAAATCATTGGCAATCTATAGTATAGAATATTGGGCTAGCAGAAGTATTAATTTTCTAGAATAGGTTTTCTGTTAACAAATGTCAGGGAGGTTGTTGTGCTGGGAGGAAAACCGTAAGTGGAAACTTTGTGCTGTCTTTCTACTAACTGTACACAAGGAGAATTCATCAAAGAATCAGCGAAAAGCTTTACATCTCAACAGAGACAAGTTTGTTTTTCCTTCAGTTAATTCACTACTAGGCATGACTAGATGAATATCTCCACCTGATTTTTATTTAAAAACTGAAATCTCTTGAAATTGTAGTTAACTTGCTGAAAGGGCTTAGCATTTTTGTGTGCTGTGTCTGGTTGACACATTGAGTCAGGAAAGGGCTTGAGAATATTTTAGTATACTCGTAACAAAAAAAAAATCTCATGATTGCCAATATTATATTTACAGAAACTTATGCTAAGGACCTGATTTTAAATATTGGTACCTTAGAAACTGAATTGAGATATGTATTTCCTCCAGTAGTGATCAGGACTCTTTATTTAAGGGAAGGCTGTTATTTTTAGGTACTGCTCTGCTATGTAAAATGCAGTACAGAACTACAGTAGAATAATTCAGGAAAGTTTCATTCTTAACTGTGGCATTTCCTGTCTTTTTTTGTAGGTTTAAACCTGACCCTTAATAGTATTTCAATTAAGATTTTTTTTTTCTAAATAAAGTACAGTTCAGGAAGCAAAGCCTTTTGCAAGTAAAAGTAAAGTTATGCTCTTGATTAAAACCTACTATTTAAAAAACCCAACACATTAAATTTTAGGGCTTTTGATTTTCCAATCTGCTTAACAGATTTTGATTGAAAGATTATAATGAACATTCTATGTAGAAGCCTGGAATTTTGATGAAGGTATTTTGCTATTTTGGTTATAATATTTTCCATCTAGAAATGATACTTGGGTGGTCTGGAGGCACAGTGATAGTTCAGCAAGGGGGGCAAGGAGCGTGGGGACGATGGCAGTGTCTTTATGCTCTGAAAATACAGATGCACTAAACAGCACTGGCAATGGGAGTATAGGAGACAACATGCAGCTTAATGACAAGGCAGAAAGATGGCAAATGACATGTTTTTTTTTTTAAAGTAACTAGTTTTTTTCACATTTGGATGCTTATTTGATCTATATTTATTTCTATAAAGTTAACTGACTTTCCCCCACCCTTCTCTCTCTGTTCCTTTTATTTTTAACATTAAAGGAATCATTAGAAAAGGTTTAAAATCTTTTCTTCCTCTTCCCTATTTAATTTTTTTTTGAGGGCACTTAAAAAATACACTCCCTAAAGATGAAAGAAAATCTATTATATTGAAACACTCACCTGTTTAAATGTTCCTACTGGCTTTAATGTGTATTTTATGGTAATATGTATCAGTTCATACAATAGGCTTAAGCATTGATATAGTCCTGGCTTTAGAGAACTCTCACCATGATTAGTCTGCATTGGGTCCTGCTAATTTTTTTTTATTCATTACAAAAAGTAATATTTGGTATTTTGTTTCTTGTTTTTTTTTCTCTTGAAATATTTATATGCAGCCTATTTGTGTTTGTTGACATGCATGTTAAAAGCATCTTGTTTTATAGCTATTGAAATCTCTTCTCTGTGACTATGATCAACTAGAAATTGTTTCAACTATACCAGCAGTGTTTTAAGAGCCACAGAATCATTTAATTCACTTTGAAAATGTTTTGATTACTGAGCTGAGGTCGATATACTTCCTTATTCATTGCTAACAATAGGGCCTTTCTTTCCATATCTGCTGCTTTGCACTCTGCATTTCCCCCCCCGCCTCCTTTCCAAGCCCCATGCCAAGGGGGCCTCCTCGATCTCAGCCTTAGTCTAAAAATGTAACTTTGAAGAGTCATGGGTGTATGGGAGGGGAATCACTTCCTAAATCCAGAAAGGTCATTTAAAATAAAGATTAATGCAAATAGTGGACTAGAGATAAGAGAAACACTCGTTCCATATGTTTCCATCGTCCTTGCTTATTTAGCAAAAGTTAACACAGGCTATCTGCAACACTGTTTGCATGGAGAGCCTATTATTCCCTGGATAACAGTATTTCCTTCCTTAATTTCTAGAATTTAAAAGAAAAAATAAAAGTAGCTTTGCAAGTAAGCATTAGAGAGAAAAAAAAAATTGCAAACTGTTATATTCCCCTTGAAAGCAAAACTGAGCAAGTTTCTTAATATGGGGAAACATTTTTCTACCGCTTAAGCAAAATCTAAGTCATAAAACTTTTCAGATTTGCTATGCCTAAGACAGCAATTGTACGTAGAGATTGAGAAATATTAATGCCAGTTTGACTCTAGTTCCATTCCTTTCATTTCTTCCTGTTGCTTCAGTTTTTCTCTTAATAACCACATTTAACTGTGTGTTGTAACTCCACTTTAAAACAGCGAGAATAAAAATTCTGTCTACTTGTACTATAATGGATAAAACCTCACTAACTTAATCCTAAAAATAATCTTCTGCAAAAAGAAGGAAGAGAGGCTGAATAGCTTATGAGTGTATATATACATTAAAAAAGAGGTTTTTGGTCAAAAGAAAAGTTTTGCTGGGAGGCAGAGGGAAATGACAGTGCTAGTCCTTGCTTTGTAAGCTTTAAGGCAGCCAGTCCAGGCACCATCACACCAACACTCCATAACCAGTTCTCCCCAATAGCTCCTCTATTGATTATCGAAGGAGCAATGGGAAAGCTCAGCATAATATACTGATTTTTTTTTTTTTTTTTTAAGTATAGCATGAAGCCTGTCTAAAATACAACACACATTCTGCAAAACCGGCTGGTTATAATACTAATGGCTGCATATTTATGCTAATTCTTTTTGCAGTACAGCTATTCCAAGCCTTCCTGGCAATAATGAGCACCATATAGGTGGAATTTTTTTCTGGTTGCAGTAGTTTGTTACTACTGTTAACTTTAGGGGAGCTGACTCTGGACTTCGGCTGGTATCAAATTGCAGCCCAGACTTTTTGTATTATTTTGTCCGTGGGGATTTCATTCAGCCTGAGGGTTTTTTTCCCCTACTAGGACAGCTGGAAATTCACCAAAGCAAACTTCTGCATTGGTTTACAAATTCCATTTTTATCAGTGGGATTCAGGACAAAGTAACTTATCATTTTGAATGGTAGAAGAATTATCAGCGATTCAAAGTACACATGGGAGCGGCAACAATCAATCGGTCCTGATCACTCCCATGCAATGTCCAGCCAGGTATCGGGTTGGAAAGCTCTTTCTTCCCTTTTATTTATTGATTGTTTTTTTTTCCATCACATCCTGAACTTTAAAAGGTAATTTTTCCTGACAATCAAAGGTTTTGTAGTCTGCATGGCAGCAGCCTAGCATGGAGTAGTCAGTTTTTCTATGGTTTCCCTCCCAGTTTTCATTAGCACATCTAGCATAAGTTACTTGCAAAGAAGTTTCAACTGCATATAAAAAACTAAGTACAATTTTCCCAGAGGTGATATAATATATTATACAATAATTTAAAATATTATTCATGCATTCTTTTCTAGTATTTTATTACTTTAAGCAAAAGTAATTTTTAAAAATTGATCTTCAGATCATAGATCACAACAGGAGCTATTCAGAATACATACTTCTAGCAAGCCTAAGGAAAAAAAATATACTTCTTAAATATTTATACTGACAGCTACAAATAAAAAAAAATTAAATTTACCTTTTTAGTTTGTGGGGGAAAAAAGCTTTATTTTAAATTAAAAAAAAATTAATCAAAAAGAAATGACCGACTTTAGCTTTACTGTTGTACACTTCTCTAGGCAGTGTACCTCTAGGCAATATACCTCTCTCATTTCTTGCATGGCTTTTAGTGCACCATCAGAGCTCCATCTTTCTTGCAGTGATGACTGGAGGAAGGGGGGAGGGGAGTCACCTAGGTTCGCCAGGTCATAGGCCAGGTGTTCTTCCAAAGTAGGCCTTACCAGAATGTCTTCCCCGCTTTATTCTGCAGTCCTCCTTTTTCACAGTGTCCCTTAGCGTTTCTTATTCCCTAGTGTGCAAAACCTGTGAAGAAAAATACTGGATATGAGATCTGAAAGGAGCAATGAGTGTCTTCTCCTTGGCAAGAGCAACTTGCGTCCCCAATAGTCCACGCCGCCGCTTTGCCTTGCCCAGTCTAACCAATGTGCAGACTACTGTACAACAGCATTGTCCTGAACAGGTAGTCTGAACACTGGGGCGACGGAGCAGGATCTCCGGACGCGTCTATTTATTTATTTTAAATCCTCTTTTAGTCTCGGGGAAAAACTGCCTTCCTGCATCACGGGTTGTGCTCGGCTCTCGCTCACACTCTGCAGCACTCACTGAAACACACTGAAGTGCTGTGATTTCCAGTCTTGACGTGGCACATTTGCAGCAGACTGGGGATCTGGCAATGAATTTAGGACCAGGAAAAGGGGGAGGGCTGGGCCTGAGAGTCCATATATGGGATGATGTCACCCTGGGGAGGTTTGGGTATGCACTGTGCCGCTGGTGAGACCGCTAGAATTGCCTGCTCTCAGACATGGGTCTGTGTATAAAATGGTACCAGATGTTTTAGTGTAATGTTAAGCAGTCATTTCATCTTCAGGCCAGATTTTTTTCTTCAACTGGGCAGGAAGTGGGCCCCAGTATGGAAAAGCTGTAAAAAGTCAAGATGTACAGTTTCACTGCAGCCAACAGAGAGCGAGTTAATGTAGACGCAGAATTTGCTCTTTTGTGAAGGCTGAAAAACCGAATTTATAAAAAGGATTCTGCTCGGGAAGCTAGTGTAATAAGCCAGTGCTTATTTTCTTTCTTTTTAATGACTCTAGTTGTGCTTTTCTATTTTGGCATTTCAGACCAAGAAAAGGGCAAATAGGTTCATTTTTTCTTGGAACTGTCAGCGGCATGCAGGCTGCCGAGACTTGAACAGTAATTAGAGTTACTTCCTGAAAGTGAAGCCCCCATGAAAAGTCTGGAGAAATGTTCTTTGTCATAGCCTCTACATGAGTAATTAGTTCCACATGTGGCCTTCCTATTTCCCTTCAGCTATTTTGGCTGGCTGGTTGAATACTTTGCTATAGCTCAAGACTTAAAGAAGCTTTAAAGTTTTCATTTCAAGCATCCACTGTGAAAATAGCTATTTCTGGTGTCATAATAAATTGCTTCTGGTAGATCAGTGCTATTAGGCCTGGCATTGTTTTTCACTGGTAACCCTGCTGGTCCCATTTTTCTTTTAATGGTGCTTGGTGGAATTATTCTGCTGAATTTTATCTTTGATGTTTACCAGATCTATTGAATTTTGCCAACTATGACTTTACCGTAGATTTTAAGATATTCTCCCCACAGGCAACCAGCCTTGTTCTCCGGTAAATTTTTTTTCTTTGTTACTCATTCTGTTGAATCTGAGTGTTGTACTTAGATTGATTTTGTTGTGTGGGTTTTGTTTTTTTTTTTTTTTTCCTTTTTTAAATCTGCCTTAGCCCGTGGTCTAACACAACAGCTAACAGAACAAATTAGCTCTTCTCAAGTCGAACCTGGAGATGATTGTGTTTGGGTCTGGATATGCACTGAATGGAATTGGTGCCAGCAGTTCTTTTACTGATATTTGCCCCAGAATTCCAGGCAGAATCTTGAGAGGTAGATCTCCACCAGCTTCCTGGACAGGAATGTATGTAAATCTAAACATGTGCTGTGAGCTCTGGTGTCCTAAATAACTTCTGCATGATTTGGTTCTTCCTAGGTGCCGGCAGATTCCGAGAGAGCTGTAGCTCCTAGAGGCATGCACAGGGCAGGTTTCAGAGCTCTCACTTCAGGGAGAGTAATGCAGCAAACTTGGCTGCTGGGGAATTGGAATTGGAAAAGCAGCCTTCAGGCTGCTTTGTGATGGTGGCAGGCCAAGCACTGTCTGTTTCAGAATGTGCATCCTCCAACTCTCCCATTTGGGTCACAGGGGCTGATGTGTGTCCAAGCAGTGCTGGGGTTTCTTCTTTAATGAGCAGAGGTAAAGGATTGGAGAGGTTTAATGTGATGTGTGCTTCACTTTCTTAAAAGCAGCAACAAGTGTGTCAGAGAGAGTGAGCTGGTGGGCAAGGGTTTTTGAAGATAAAACTGTAACAGGGACAAAGTAGAGCACACCATGGATAAACCAGGAGGGCTCCTTGTCTGTGTATCACTGCATGTGTAGGGGCTGGCTTTTTTATGGTATTCCTACTTGGTACTTGCCTTGTGGAAGAAGAATACAATTTTGGAAAGACTGAGGAGTGATTTTTGTGAGTGGGACCCTCAGTAGAGTAGTCAGATTTTCCCCAGTGAGGAGCTGTCAGAGATTAATTACTGCATGTGTCACCAAGAGCAAGAAATTATGTTGTCAAGGAAAGACAGCATTCCAGGGATCTTCTTTCCATACCAGCAGAAAGGGTATGAATAGGCTGGATAAAACACAAGGAAAAACATGAATAAACCAAGCAGGTTTAGGTCTGAGGGATGTGAAATTCGGAGTCTTGCTGCCAAGTGCAGCGGCATTAATCTGTGAGTTTTTCCCGAGATGGTTAAATAGAACCAGAATAGCTCCCCACACTGTGGCCTGGAAATTTGTTCCCTATAACTTTTTGTTTCCTGGCGAAAGCAGAGCTTCAAAGGAATGAAGGAGAAGAACAAGGGGTTTGGGTTGTTCTGGGAGCCCAGGAAGTTGCTGAAGCCTTGTTGGGGAGAACCTCTAATACAGTGCAAAGCTATTGAGACCTCTAATGCATTTTTTCTTTCCTTCCTAAGGGCTGCTCAGCTGCTTACACTCATCTGTCTTAGATGTTTAGACCAAGTCCCTCCTTTTTCACTTGATTTCTGTTTGGAAAGGAATAGGCCCAAAAAGCCATTGACATTTCCATTCCTTCTGATACCAAATTGAGACTAGACTTGAAGTATTTCAAATCTTCCACTAAATAGCTCCCCATGTCTACAGTGGGATTTGAACTGCTTCCAGTCAGCTTCCAAAGCTGTCCTGTACTTTCAGCCATCGCGGCAGCAGCATGGCAGGCTGCTTTCATGGTTGCAGTCCTCTCCACTCAGAGAGTCAGTATCAATAACAAACTGTTACCCATAGTTTATAGTAAATTCCTTCCAAAGGTAGTGATAAACTTTCATTTTTCATGAGTTTATCGTCATGCTGACGTTCCTGCCATGCCTATGAACTCAGCCTCGTGATTAAATTATTTTCCACAAGCTGACAATATTCTTTGATTTTTAACTTGGAGGAAACTAAAGATTTTGAGAAGTCCAACTTCTTCATTAATGCTTATTTGGAGGACCACTATGAAAAAGAAAAGAGCTACATTTCTGCTGGATTGTTTTCCTGGCAGACAGCAGTGTAGTGCCAGGCCATTCTTTCCACTGAATGGGATGGACACCTTTGAAATGGTCATGAAGTGTGTGGGGAGCACAGGAGCTGTGTGCTTCTTGTTTGTAAGACATCCCAGACTGCATTTACATGGTGAAGTGGCTGAACTGCCATTAGTGTGTATTTTTGCATTAAAAAGTTACTGTAGAAAGCGTCTGGATAACTGTAAATTTCGTATCTCTGCTTCGTAAAAGCACTAGATATGATCCAGGGAACTCCAGAAGAGTAAGTGGGATGTCTGCAGCTGATAAATGAGTTGAAATAATGGCAGGCAATTGTACATAGCTATTTTTGAAATTCTCAAAGAGAAAGTAATCTACCATGATTTGCTGTAGTGTTTTTTGCATGTCCAGCAGCAAAGGTTAACCCTTTTTGGCACTCAATAAGCTAAATCATGATTTAAAAGGATTAAAAATAGGTAGGCACAGGATACAGGCAACAGTGTGAGCACAAAACCCCTGCAAAACCACCTCTAGGGTCTACTTTGGAGCTGAGTGAGCAAAGCAAGTAGAGAATTAAATGCCAGTGAGAGTGAACAAATGCAAACAGTCTCAGTTGTGTTCACTTCTCTGCAGAATGCTTGGGCCATGGATGAAAGAAGGAAGGTAAGGATAATGTAGGGACAGAAGAGGTGAGATACATGATTGTTGTTTCTGTGGAGTTTGTGACCTTTCTGTTAATGAATATCACTTATGGTTGGGCAAGGCCTAATGCAGTCCTGCAGTCCTGTTGTTTCTTAGTCTTCCACTGTGATCAGACTCATTCTTTTAATTTTAAATTTACGAAAAAGAAAATGTGTCCCCTAGCAATATTGTTGCTTCTGGCCAATGCATGTAGGCATGATTTGTGCTTTTAAGTAGCTGTGCCCATTGTTATGAGAACATGCTATTGAAGTGTGGTGCTCATTTTCAGCTTGTACCATCATCCTCTTGAGGTTTTTTTTTAGTATCATTCATGGTGTCTGGAAAGACTGTGAGGCTGGCAGGAGTTCAGCAGTGCTAAGTGAAGCCCCCTTTGGGTGGGACCCCTCTGTGAAGGTTAGAGGACTGCTCAGAGCCACATCTATGTGCTGCACAGTTTTCCAGGCAGTCTGGCCTCAGTATTGCAGTCAGTGATTTGATCTTTTATAAATTAGTTTAGTACAGCTCTGGATAATGTTCCAGCCTAATGCCCCTGTGTTGTGTAGTTCCTGTAACACATAATGGACTGGTGAAAACCACAGTCTCTAAACACTGTATTCCCTGTTCCCAGTCTTCTTTCCTTCCTCTATCCCTTATCACTTGTCCCCTTGTCCTTTCCCTTCCCATCAGACATGTAGTTTGGATGCTTTAGGACATTTACTCTCTCACCTTTCTCTGCCCAATTCCATATTTTTGCTCTATGTGCTTTGTTTCAAACTTTGTTCAGGTTTATGGGAGAGACACGAAGAGGGAGAAGGCAGAGCTGGAGGGGCTCAGTCCAGTTATTTTGGATATTTGAGATGAAATGCATAACAACCATGTTCAGGAGCCCTTTCCTTTACCTTTGGTGTGCAGGGGACAATTCAGCACCTCTGAGGTGGACACCTATAGAGAGCCACTGCTGATTTTCTGTCCTCACAGCTATGAGGAACCCAACAGCAGGTTCAATATCAATGCCACTTCTTTTTGCCTCTTCAGCAGTCTGGTTATATTCACCCTGGTTGTAATATGTGCATCACTTTCTATGATGTCTGTATTGTTCAGTATTTTTTCTGCCTTTCTAGCCAGTGGTCAAAGTTTATCAATGAATAATCTGAAACACTGGAAAAAAATAGTGTACTACAGAGCAGGTATTTTCATGTACAGCTGACTTTGAGCTCACTGTGCATTTTTCAGCTTAAATTGTGTGTATGCACTCATGCTCATATCTAATATATAAAAAATAATATGTTATTATATACTGTATATATTTGAATATCTGAACTGTTATTTGGATAGTAGATTGGTTTGGGGAGCCACGTGTGCTCAGCACAGTGGTAACAAGTGATTCTAATGACTGGCAGTGTTTAGATTGCATGTAGGTTATTTCATTCCTGCTGAAAAAAAATAGCTGCCTTGTTGAATTGTGGCCTTAATGGGAGGTATCCTCTCTGCCTGTCATGTTTTTCTTCAGGAAAAGAACAGGATATGGAATAGCTTTGACATTTCCTTAGTCACTGCTTACTCATACACAACACACAATTAGTGGGGATGCAAAATTAGCTGAGCTAAGTTAATTTTCAGAGCAGTGGTGAAGAGCATGATATGCCCTGGATTAACACTGTCCTCCTTCTTGACTGCTGTGATCTCCTCAACTGTGTTTTAGCCCTGAAGCACGTTAGTGTTCAGCTTTTGGACCCTTTATAAAACCCAGATGTGCAGCTGAATCGAGTGTTCCTTTTCCCCACTCAGGCTCAAATGTTTCAGTCAGGTTACCACATCACTGGAATAGCATTGCCTCTCTCACAGGAGATGTCACTTCTGCTCCAGAGTGATTGTAGCATTCAATAAAGTGAAATAACTGCACAGTAAGGGGGTGCATTTGAGGGAATGTAGGAGCCTGTTGTTTACTGCTTAACGAAAGCCAGGATATATAATGGATAAATTCATAGTGGTTTATGTTTCTTTTTCCATTCTGTTCTAGAAAAAATTCCTCTTGAAAAGAGAACTGCTTGAGTGACTGAAAAATGTGTATACTTCTAGAAGTTTCTAGTTAAAAATCCTGTGTCTTGTTGGTTTGAACTGCTGGTTTTGTCTAATTAGACTTTGGGGTTTGATTTACCCCTCCGAAATATTTTTATGAACATTCTTTCTTCTGCCCAACTGAGAGACAGTTTGTTGTTACTTTTGTGGGTTTTTTTTCTGGCAAAACTTTGTGTTGCAGCTATTTCTATGTTTCAGTAACATAATACACTCTGGGGGCAGATCTTGGAGATCTTTGACTCTAATGAATACCAGTCACGTGAGAGCAAATACATGATTTATTACATGAGTATACTTTCGATAGTAATGCCTGGAGATTTTTTTAGTGGGGGGAAGGGAGATCAAGAGAGAGAAGGATGCAGTTGAAAGAAATTAGTGGCAAAGTGATGTTAACTCTCACCTCAGTTCAAGCCTGTGGTTTGCAATTCCAACATTGTGAATGATCCCAAAACAAAAACATCCATCCTTTTCATATTTAAGAACAATCTTAAGGGAATTGTGCTGTAGAAGCAGATCTTAAAATGAACACCAGCAATATTGCTCAGGGCCTCTAAAACTGAAAGCCATTTCTTCTAGTATTTATTGTCTTTGGCAGGACTATTATCCTCTCTTTATATTAACTGCTGCGTGAATTGTCGTCTTTGTCTTGCCAAAACTTCTGTTCATAACATAATTTATTCATAGGTTCCTTGCTTTTGATAAAGCCTTAACAATAACGAGCCAGGTTGTGGAATGTGAAACCCTGAGCTCCTTTCCTGAGGCTGAATGCAGCAATCTGTCATTTGTGCTTTGCAGAGGTGTCAACTCTGAGGAGGGGTGACTGTCAGAGCTGCATTGCTGCAGCTCCATGAAATCCAGAGCAGAGCAACTCATCCTCATTTATGAAATCTAATTCTGGTTTCCATACATTAAGAAGTGATATCCAAGGAGCAGTTGTGTCTTTTTCTGTAGGTATGAAGATGTAATCACCTACTCTTGCTGTCTGAGTTAATTATGTAGGCATAAGCATTTAAATTAGGCCTTAAATTAAGGGCCAACTTGAAAGCCTTTGGATTGCTCAGAGATTTTGAGATCTGATTTCTGCAAAATTTTCATGTGAACTGGTGAATGATAGTGATCTCAGGCATAATTTACAACCTCCCTAAAACATTAAATGTGTTTCTTGAAGATGTGGGAAATAAAGAGTTAACAGATCAACAGAATGTTATGATTTTTGTTACATTGTGCCTAGTATTTATAGTTGCTTTTTTTTATCAGTATCTCCAAGGAAGAGAGGTTTCAAAATTCCGCATTACCACCCTATGTATCTCCCAATTAAAAGAAAAAGAAATTTTTGTCACTCGAGCTTCTGGATCCAAAAGAGAGGTTGTGTCCTGCCTTCATGGCAGTATGTGTTGGTTGTTCTAAGCTTACTTTAGCTTAAGGGATGATTTATCAGTCTGAAATTCTGATAAAGCTGAGCTACTAACAGACTTTCTTTGATATTTACTTCACCTGTCTGCTTTACAAATAAAGTTTTAGTGCTTTGCCTTAGCTGTAGCTTTACATGCAGGGCAGGAAGGTGTGTGTTTATTGTCATTTTACTAATGTTCTCTTAGCAGTTGAGGCAAGATGTGTTCTAAAAACCTGTGAGCCATGGTGTTGGCCTGGTAGATATTTCTTAGTGTTTGACAATATCCAACTGCCTAAACTCAACTGTAGCTACTAACTAGTAGTTTAGTAAAATGTAAATTCAGTCTTGTTATGTTCATAGTAGTTTCCTTTTCTCAAATTACTAAGCATTTTCAAATGGCTGTGTAAGTTTCAGAAAAATGAAGCAATTACTGAAAGTTTGAGAGATGGAGTCATGTGAGAGAGACTATGGAGAGCTTTGAAGAGTTGATTGAAGTTCCTTTCATTCTGGACCATGTTAGACACAGGGGATGCTTTAAAAGTATTGGTCATCACAAACACCTCCATTGATGCCTCCTGGTTCACACTCTTCAGAGATCAGAAAGTTCTTCCCTCTCCCTAGAAGTGTTTGAAATCACAGCAATAACTTCACCTTTGCAGTACAGAACCCCAAAAGGAAGTATTCATTCTTTGAAGTCCCTGTTACTGCTTCAGTATGTTTTCCGGGGGGATGGTTCATGACTCTTCTCTCCTTTCATGTTCCTGCAATGCTGGTCTGTGCTCTGTGGTCTCTCACTGACAGCAACCATCACTGCATATTGATCAGTTCCTTTCATGACAGTCACCACAGCTTCATCCCAGGCCTTCCTTTTGCTGATGCAATGACTTTTCCTTGGATGTACAGAATTACCCCCTCTGCTGTCCAACTGAGTACTTCAACCTAGGATAGCAGATATTTTATCCAAGTCTTTTAAGTGTAACACTTAACCTCCTGAGGATCTGATCTTGACTGAAAAACAAAACCTCCAAAACAGCCAACAGCCCATCCCCAGCCCTTTCTGGCTGCTTCCATAGGTAACACCCAAGATCAAATTGCCCCTGTCACTGCCACAATTCACATTTCTGCAGTGGTTCCCTTTGTGATAGATGAATCTCAGGATATTCTGAAGACTGCCTAAAGTTTAGGGATGAAGTGGACAGCTCTGCTTTCAATTCTCTAAGGGACCTTCTGTCATCTTTCACTCCACCTGCAAGATGTGTTTATTAAAAAGTGTCTTTTCCTAAAGCCTTACAAAAGCTTTTTATTGCTTGAGCACTGGACCAAAACATTGCCTTGTGTTGGGTATTATGTGGAAAATACAGAAGAAACAGCGATTTTATGCATTTTAATGTTGCTTGGCATATCATTCCCAAACACTATTCATGTAGAGTGAGACCTGAAAATGCAGCTAAAAGGGTAAAATCAAGAGAGAGCCAGGAAAATGATGAGGATATATGCCTGAGATGCCTAAGCATGCCTCTGAAACTCTGCAACCAAGCAGGTTTCACAAGCCTGATGAAGCTGAACTTCTTTACAGCTATAAAAGTTTACATACCTGGTGTATGTATTAAAAAACCCAAAATACTTTGTAGTACAATATTATTTTCCAGTACCTCTCTATGGTTTTTCTGGACTACTTGAACAAGTGTTTTAATTGTTACTAGATGTGCTAGTCTCTAATGCACAGAGGAAGAAGTTTTCAGATTTTATACTTTGTAGGCCAGGACTGGCTAAAAACACCAGGGAGATGTCCTGGGTTATCCCACAGCTTCCCTCCACAGGTGGATCTGTATGGTATTTGGCATTTAACAGAGAAAATATTTTACTGTAGACTTTACAGCAAAAATTAGTAACTGAGAAGAGTTGTCAGGCATCTAAGAGTCTTCTGAAAGCAAATTCAGAATTTGGAATGGTGAAAACTTAACAAAGCTGGGAAAAAGTAATTTGAAGTAACTATGGAAATGGGAGTAACCAATAGAAAGGTTTGTTCATGCAGGTTTGGTTTTGTTTGGACATGAATTTAATGTGAATTCTCTGGGATTAGAAGGTGTTGTCACAAACTTTGAATACTCGGGTTTTTTCAACACCCTGACCTGGCTGGGTTTTAGGGTCAGCACTCAAGGATGTGAAGGTCTGAAGTGCCAGGTGGAACTGAGCTACGTGGGGGTGCCAGTTGTGTTACATCATTTTGGAGCATGTGATGCTGTACAGATAGTTTTCCATGTTAATAGGTGTAAAAACAGAAGTATTTTCTTCTATATTCATATTTTTAATTTTTTCGTTAATTTTCTACTGACTGCTTCTTTCCCTGGGTAACATTTTTCATTTTTGTACGTGCAAATATAAGGAGATATAGAATCAGCAAAACTTCCTTTTCTTCTTTTAACACATTAAATAATTCTCAGCCCAGAGTTGTCCATCAGAAATAGACCTGCAGAGCAGGTAACCTCTGTGCTCTGGGTTTTTCTGAACAGGCACATCAGTGCACAGATGCTGAGCACCTCTTAAAGCAGAGGCTGTGTCTGTCAGGCTGGGTGTGCTCATCCCATACTGGTGCACGTTCTCTCAGAGGCAAGATATTGTCAGATATGATTTTGCTAAAGTTGGTCTTGGCTTCCATCTTGCAACTATGCAGAACTTCAGTGTCTTGTCTTTCCAGGCAACAATGTTGTGTGCTTCTGATATGCTCACCAAGTAGTGCTTTTGGGAGCATTTTTCTACACAAACATCCCCTCCTACCTGGAGAAGGTAAAAGAGAAGGTGTTCTAGATTTTCTGTTTCATTTTTGCACTTTACTCATAGCCCTCTTAAAGCCAGTCTCTAAAAGGGGTGAAATCCAAACAGTTGTTAACTCAGAAATAACAAACATATCTGACAGAAAGCAGCTCGTCTTTCATTCCCATCCACTGACATGGAAATGCCCAGAGAGTGGGAAGAAGGAGCCTCCTGCTCTGTAAACCCCCTTTGGTGTCTGACAGAAACATGGAACGCTTGCCTTGGTGTTTGGATGTCACCAGGAGCTGCTGAGAATGCAAGAGGAAAAAAATAGTTCAGGCTAAGAGGAATAGGAGGAAAAGATGAGTTTTATGTCAACAAAGTCAGAAAAACTTTGGAAATAATTACTTAAATCAGCTAGGAAAGCTGATGGAATGTCATAGTTATGGAGGCTTTTTGGCAGAAGTGGTATTTATTGGCTGGGTTTAGTTTAGCACAGAGAATGTCAACTAAGTATAAAGATGTTAGTGCTGGAAAACCCTGCTGCAAAGAGGTGTAAAATGCAGCAAGCTGTGTGCTGCACAGCAAACCTGGTATGCCTGAAAACAGCAGGTTCACACAGACACAGGCAGCATCATTTGAGTGTGCATATTTTCTAAATACTGATTTATTACCTAGATCCAGTGGTACTTTCTAGGAATGATTTATCCTAACAAGATAGAGCACAGACGGATTGCAGCATTTTCATGCACAGAGTTGCCTCCTAACTCCTGTGCTGACAAGGTTCTGCAAGTGGACTTCAGATCTGGATTTGTGGGAGGGATTTCTTCATTGACTCTCTATGAAACATTGCATGGAGGAAAATGGAAACCATATGCAATTCACTGCACAGATCTGTTTTTCATTTAAATCTTTTCCTGTATTATATTTTCTGCTAGTAGAGGAGAGGGAAACAAACTGCTAGATGAATAGTATGGGGCTTAAAATGAAAGGAGTGTGGTTTCCTTTTTTTTTTTTTTAATGAAGAAAAAAATTGATCAGCAGTATAATTTCATGTAGGATTCTATACAGAAAGAAGATAATTTGTATAGAATATGTTGGAACATCTGTTAATTTAAGTCTCAGTGAATTGAATTGATATCAAAAATCTGTGAAGCTGCTGAGTTGATAGTGCTGTAGCACAGGAGAGGCACCACAGTGTAAAGGTCTTGCTGAACACTGCACACAGAACTAAAGTCTGCACTGGTGTCTGATACTCCTCAAAACATCCTTAACTGCTGTGGAGTTGTGGAAAATTTCACATCTCTGAAAGCTGTGCAGTAGATTTACTCAGAGTCTCAGGGTTTAGATTTTTTCACGTAGTTTTGAACAGAAGTTCCGTTTTTAAAAGTTCACTGAGACTCTTCAGTGCTGAGGTAGTCCCTTGGTTTTTGCACAGAGTCTGGGAAAAGAAGCACCACAGGACAAATAAAAAAGAGTACACTTTGAACAGAGCTGAGCTTTTTCATGTATTGCATATGTTATACTTTAATTCTGGTCTGTGAGTGAAGGACTTAACTGGCTTGAAAGGGAAGTTGTGAAGATCTTCTGCCTCTTGGACTTTTTGGAAGCTGTACAGAATGGAACTCTTTAGTGGTAATTACCAGGAGCTCAGCAATATATGTGTGTATATGGTAAACACCCAGATTTGTCCAGTGATTTCAGGCTGTGTTATCTGGCAGCATGAACAGCATGGTAAGGAATCTTCATTTGGTCAGGGTAGTAGTGAAAATTAACCAAAGCAGATGAATCCTTAGGTCCAGTTTTCTTAGATTTCCAAGGAGAACATCTAAATCTGCTTGAAAAATAACACCACTATGATAAAGGAACATTGCAGACAGTCAGGAGTGTTTCTGCACCTCCTGTCAGCATCACAGATTAACAAAGGCTGAAGGACCAGTCTCAGTTGCTAGATCTCTTTAAAGAGACTTCCAAAATTTCATCTAACTGTTCCAAGAATGCTGAAGTAGCCTCTGAGCAGTAGAAATGCCCAGATCAAGTGACAGTACACACTTTAAATGGTGAAGAGCTGCACAAAGAGGCCCTGAGCTCACAAAAGCCATTGAGGGCCTTGGAGAAAGCCTGAGTGGATCACAGGCTGATGACACTGCTGTCATGCAGTTGGCTGAAATCTGTCTTGATTCAATTAGCAGCCAAGACCTGAAGGCACATAAGGGCATAACCCAAAAGCAAGTCAAAAAAGCCAGAATGTTTCTGCTGTTCTGTCAGTGTCGCACAACTCAAATATTCTCTCAGAGTATTTGAATTCTGAGCAGGGAAAAAACTGGAAATGTGATTCAGGGGAATGTAACTCTGAATTCCTGCCTTCTAAGCATCAGATACAGGAGAGAATCCTTTTCCTTCTCCTTTTTTTTCCTTCTCCTTTTTTTTCCTTCTCCTTTTTTTTCCTTCTCCTTTTTTTTTCCTTCTCCTCCTTCAAAAGGTGTTAATTAAATATATCTGATTCCTATATTGGCTCTTTTTAAAAAATGCACTGAGATTCCTATCCTGTGACAGAAGCTACAGAGTGATTTGGGGTTGGTGTGGTCAAAACCTTGCACTGAGAGGGGGAAAAAAAAGGATACTCCAATTTATCTAATAGTGATATGCCAAGAGATCAGGAGCTGCAATCATTGTATCCTTGTGTCTTATTGACAAAGCATGTAAGATCTTATTTTGACTACTACAGTATAATATGTAAACACATCTCACTCATCAAAACCCCAAAGAACTCTAACAAAATTATGTTAATCCTTATGAAATATGTTTGCCTGGTATAGTTCATTCTCATTTAATGTTTTCTGCTTGTATCTTTAAACTGTAAAAATACTGATTGCCTCTGTGTGCATCCAAATCTCCATATAAAGATGTAACTCTAAGTTACAATTTAGATATTGCTATAATGAAAATACTTAGCATTAATATTTGGATTGCACATTGTTTCACAGAATCTCATTTGGATTTTAGTTTCTTTTAGGTCCCTTAATTTTGGAGGGATGGGAAATATCAGAATGCTGTCTTTAGTTTGAAGTTTTCCAGTTAGCTAGGGATAAACATGTTTTTATGTGGAAAATTGAGCTGTTTGAATGTATTTGAATTATCTGAAATTTTATTTATATGCTTTCCACCTGTTGAGAAATATTTGTGGTGTTTTTTTAGCTTTCGTTCATAATTCAAGCTGCTGTTTTGAAACTTCATATTTGGCATACTCTGAGATATTGACAGACTGTTGCCTTGACTAGGAAAAACAATCATGGGCACTTTAAAAGAAACATTTTTGATGGTGTTCTTCCCTTCTTGACTTTGAAGATCCACAAGGCATTTGATTATGTAAAGTCAATATGCTGCTGTTGAAGTCTCAGTTATGTTTAAATATACTGTGCATTCAATTCCAGAGCTGTTAGTGTTTTGTTCATTCATAGAAGAGCTGATAGAAAATTTCCTGTACAAGAGGACAAGTTTGCATAAATCTCCATGTAATGAGACTATTTCTCTTCATGGCCACAGTTCATTGTCTGTTTATTACACCAGCAGCTTTCTTTTTCTAAAAACTGCACATCTCTTGCCATTGGAGCAGAATCATAACGTAGGAATTGAAATGAGGTGATCAGTGACAGGGGACAGAGAGATAAAGGCAATATTGAATTACTTGGAAAGGGATTAGCACACCAACAGTGCCACTCTGCTCCACACAGCCCCTCCAACTTGTTCTTACAGCAAGCTGCAGAAATCAATGAAGAAATTGCAGATGATACTCCAAAGAGAGGCCTGTGTGAGGTCTGCACAGAGCCCTGCTCCTGAGCTGAGACCACACCTGTGTATGTGCACTGTGCTTTGTAGAATGAAGGAACTGGCAAGGTTTTGGTTTGTTTTGTTTTTTAACAAGTTGGTCACTTTTCATTACAGACTTGGAGACTTAAAGAGACAGTGATAATGATTCCATCATTATCAAATGATTCCATTTCCATATGCTGAAAAAGCATTAATTCAGGGAAGAGAAAAGGCAAGGAAGCTGCATAATACATCAGTGCTGGAAACATTCTGAAGAATTAAATGTATTTATTGATAATATGTTGAGAATAAGCAGTAAGATTGGAATGAAGACTGAATCAAGATTTTTGTTCTTGTCCTTGTCATAAGCTTATATGACCTTGAGCAAATTATGTCTACTTTGGGTTCTTTCTCTTTTCTGTAAAGCCTCGAGAAGAACTTGTTGAAATGCAATGCAAAGTGTTTGTTTGGGTCTGTGATAAAATAATAGCAAAAAAACCAGGTAGTAGAGAATGTTTGAAGTTAGGCAAGAAAGACTAGGGAATTATGGAGTGGGAGGTGGTTTATGTGTAAAGGTATGTTTTATAGGCTGTAAGATTGAATTCTGTCCCACAAAATCTCCTGCAGTGTCCCCTTTATGATAAGTCTCAGAAGTCCTGCATTTGAACAGCTACAGGGGAGAAAAAAGTCTTTATGTAATATACTGCCTCTGTGTCAGGACAAGAGGTTTACAGAGATCATGTTTGGATCCAGCCTGACTAGGACATTGTCTGCTGTGCCTATTGTCAGTTAGTGCTTCTGGATCCTTAACACCTGGAAAATTTGCCTAAGACTACATTGAACTTCACTGCACTGCATTCAGTTTGAACCTTGAGTGGAGTCTCCTTTGCCATGTGGCCTGAAGGTTCTATTTTTCCATCTGTGTTTTCAAAACCACATCTCCTGTGCCATCTTTCAGTTTCTTGAAGTGATGCTATCACCATTTATCAGTCTCTGACTTAAGGGACCTTCAATTCCTTCCCCTAGTGACTTTCCCTCTTCCACTATTGTATCTGCAAGCCATGATCTCCAAAGAATTGCCATCTGGAAGATTTAATACTGCAATTCTTTCTGCACCCACTCCCTTTGCTCCCCAGGACCAGTCTAGTCGCACTTAACCATTTAGCCATTAATCCATGAATATTCTGATGGACATCTGGTTTATATTTTTCCTTTTATTCTTCTGTTGTTTTGTTGCTTTGCACTCATCTGCTCATATAGAAGGAAAAAGCTGTTGGATTGTAGCCTATCTTTCATAATCTGAGACCTTTCTATACCACATGGAATTGAGTTTGGAAAGCACATCCTTTGGAAAGGAACTTGTGGAAATCATGCCTGCATTATTCACCTACTGCAGTCTCAGTCTCCCTCAGAATTTTGCATAAAGATTATATTTATCTTCATTACTGATCATAAATGTCAGTATTTTAAACTAATTACTAAATATGTCTGTTAAAGGCCAAAAAACTAGTGGTAAATTCCTTTTACATAGAGTATGTACATGTAATTAAAGAAAAACATACTCTAGAGCCAGGAATTCAGAAATGAGGCCTTACTTTATAGTATCAAAAAGTAACATCAGGGAGAGCTGTTAAACATGTACCCAATTCATAGTCTTCTGTGTAGAATCTGATATTTTATATTGCTTACATTTATGAAGGTCGTGATGATTCATTCTTTTAATGTAGCTTTGCTACTATCAATGAATTTTGTTCTCTTGTATATCAGAACATGCTTATCTACTGAATCTGTGTTAAATATTTTTGGTGGGATTGATCTTAGCTCTTTTGCATAGGTGAGTCATAACAGTGTTTAATTTGTTTACCCCTAATTGCCTTCCCCAAAATAATCTGTGACTTTGTTTGCAATGATAGTGATATACCTGATCTGAGGCAGTAAAAATTGTTCAGCATGGGTTGTGGGAGTAAATGTTATAGAAGTAGCCTCATCTTGTTAAGATTTGCTAAATCTTCTTATTTCTGTGGACTTTGGGATGTGTTTATAAAGAAAGGGAAAGTGAAGCCTGTGTCAGTAAAGGAAAAATAGCAGGAAAGATGCTGAGCAAATGCCATCAGATGAAGGAATGGAGAAGTGAGGAGGACAATAAACTTGGGAAGGGAGAGATGGAAAGGGAGCAGGCTCTGTGGTGGAGATGGTCTCAGGAACTGGTGGCATTACAAACCTTAGCATATGTTGTTAGAAAATCCATAAGGAGCTTCAATAATACTGGCAGCCTCCCAGAAATCTTCCTATGATGGTTGTTAAGTTTAATGATAAAAATTCAACTTGGCAACAGCAGCTGAGTACTCCAAGGGTTTGTGGTGCAAACACAGGTGTCAGATGCTGAAAGAGCATCCAAAGGTTGGAGTAGGTGTGCTTGAAGACTTTGTTCTCTGGTTAAAAAATGAAGGTGTTGCTGTTTGGTTAACCCTTCAGTCACAGCTGGGTGCTGCTTAGGGAGGAATATTAGATCTGTCTTCTGCTGTGTGGAAACACAGATCATTAAATTTGGCACTTGGTACCTGAATATGTTCACCATGACCTGGTTTGAGCAGGTGAAGGATGTTGAACACTCCCACTAGGCAATTAAGGGTTAGTCTTAGAGGCTCTTTCTCTGTATTCCTTACTTGCTATTCACACTGGTTTGCTAATATTGTTCTTAACTATATTAATTGTGAAACTCGTGTGCACGTGGGGAAAAATCCTGCTTTGCTGTCCTGTAATTATCTCTGAAAACTTCTGAAAAGAAATGACCTTGTTTGTGCCTTTCAGTGTAGACATTATGTATTGAGGGCATTGCTAAAGCACGGTTATGTACATTAACAGAAACCTCTCCTTGCTTCCATACTGCTTTTGTAATAAAGTCACATTGCACTGGAAAAGGCTGCAATCTGCTTTCCATCTCCATTAAGACTCACTGTAAGCCATGCTATGAAAATTCCTGAATGAATGGTAAAATTGGAGACCTGCTTACCTGTTTCCAATAGAAATGAGAAACCCAATTTAGCTGAAGTGTTTATTCTGTCGAGTGAAAAATCTTGAATTTGCTAAGGATATTTCCTTCAGAACCTTGTGCCAGTTTCTTCCCAATGTCAAAGGGAAAGTTTAAGAATTCTTTCAAGCCTTGGACAGCATGGAAAGCAATCAGGAAAGGAGAGGGATACTCAAGGAGATAGCACACTTCTACTTGTAATCTTCTTAGTGATGACTTTTGGGGGCTAGATTTTAATTTTACTGTGTTCTAATGCTCACTGGCTTACTTGCTCACACAGCTATGAGAGAGTAAAGCACAAACACTAGTTTGCAAAGTTCTGTTTGCTTCTGCCCAGTGAAAAATACCCCAGTGGTTAAAGGAGGTGAGCCAGCCAGAAACTGCAGGATGTGTGTGACTTCAGGAGGTGTGGCTGGGATCCCTGCTTGAGCTGGCATGGAGTTTTCCTCCATGAGTTCTCAAAGTAAAGCCAAGGAGACCTGATTATATGGGACCCTTCAATACTATTTTCATGGTTGTTTTTTTTAAAACAGACCCAGCTTAATAAGCAGTGCTTTTGGACATCTGTTTTGGAGCTATGGAGTAAAAGTATCATGTGTGTATTTATCCTGTGCCACCTGCTGAGCCAGCAACTGCAGTGTGCACTGGGTCTCTTCCATGCTAGCAGTTGATGCTCTGATAGTCTAACTCAGGTATAAAGGCTACTTTATACTGCCTTGGAAGACATGATTCCAGAAATTTGTATGAGCTACTTTCTGTTTTTCTTGCAAGTTGTGCTGGGTAAGATTTGTGCCCTCGGCTGCAGCTCAGAGCTTCTGCTTGCTTTACTAAAACAGCTCCAGTAGCTTTAAAGGGAAAATGGGGCTTATTTTATGTGTTACTATTTTCCTTGTATTTTTTTGTAAGAGTGCAATGAAAATGCTATTTACTATAGGTTGCCCTCCAACCCCCACCCCCACCCTTCTTAATTGTTTACTTGGAGCTCAGAGAGCACAGTTCATTGTTAAGAAGACAGAGAATAATTCAGACAACTTGGTCAATCAGTCTGCAGCTTGTTTTAATTTTTACACTGCCTCTATTGTGTGGAAAATATGACTTTTATAAGCATGATAGTGCAACCATGAAGTAAGAGTTTTTGCAAATGTTACATCCAAAGATGAGTAGGTTTCAAAAATTGATTCTGTACTCTATCAGTCACATTGTTGCAATGTTTTTAGGTGTAGGCTGTACAAGTATTACAACCAGAAATCTACATGAAAGGAACACTGTTTGCAAAGTCAAGTACTCAGAAGCTAGAAACTAGTAGATTTATGGTTGTTTGTACAAATGTAATTCTCTCCTCTTGTGTGTGCTTTCTGCACAGTGAATGGGGCAGGAGTCCTGGAGCAAAGCAGTGCACAATCACGGAATCAGACACTTAATCACAATGCCTACACACATGGAAGGAATGGAGGTTCTGTGTGCAACCATAAATCTCATGTTCCCTGACTCTCAGGTGCTTGATGTTGAAAGAATTTCATTCAAGTTGCAACATTGGTCGGTTTTGGGCATGATTTCCTAACTTTAGGAAGGAAGGAAGACTAAAAGTTTATTCAAATCTTGAGGTTGAGTGCAACTCTAGGGATGGAGGTTCAGGGTGAGGGGCTGAGCCTCACAGCTGGTGCAGTTCTCAAGTGTCACAGTGCAAGCTGTGGGAGCACTGCAGTGCTGGGGAGATCAGCTATGTCTGTCCCAGTAATAAACTTACTGTAACCACTCTCTCTGCCTTTCAGTCCTTCACCCTGCAGCACTGCCAGAGGACTTGTAGGGACTAGCAGTGGTAGCTGGCAGAATGAGAAAATTGTCTCAGTGCAGTGGCAATTCATTGTCAGGTTGAGGTATTGTGGCCATGACAAATGCCCAATGTCAGATGCTTTCCTTCTGCGTGAAGAAAAGCAAAGCAGAATTCCATGGGTTGGAGAAAAAATATTGTAAAATCTCCTGGATTAAAGAGTAGGTTTGAGTTTGGTTTCTTTTCCTCCTCTGCTGTGTCTTATCAAGAGCTACAGATTTGAGAGATTTTCAGAGATTAATTCACAAAATGGATTAACAATGGGAAATGTGAGGGAGTTAATTTTAGATCTGTTAAATTTGAAATGGTGTTATACCCAGATTGACTCTTGCACAGTTCATCAAGATTTTTGGAAAAGACTAGGTGGTTGTAAGAAGGTTCAATTTATCTTCTGTAAAAATCCCATCAAATCTGATGGATAATTATTCAAAAATATAACAGCCATCTTGCACAAAAGCAGCTAAACCAAAACAACCTATGGCTATGAACTGCTTCTGGGTAAGCTTCAGGAACTGAGCACAGTTGTCTCCCCTGTCGCCCTGCATTGACTGCTCCATCACAGCCTGGAATTGCCTTGCTCTTGGACCCCAGGTGGGATTTGTACATCCAGCACTGTCTTTGAGTCACAAAGCTTGCAGTCAAGTGAGCAGATTCTTGGTCTTCGACCCCTGGCTTTTTAATACCTTACCTCAATTGTGTAGCTCTCATGTGGAACTGCACTGATCAGAAATGTAACGTGAAACTGATTTTGCAAAACAATAAATTGCAGAGAACTTGAGGAAACAGCTGGTTTTGGTTAGTAAATTGCACATAAATTACAAAACATCAGTTAATGGAAGGCTTGGCCCCAGGAGAGGAGAAGCAGGGTTTAGCCCCCTTGCTTTCCCTGTGCTGGTGATTGGTTTGAGCTCACTTGCTTTTGGCCCCAAAGGGGGCTGTTCCAGCAGCCTGGAATAGCCAGAGCATTGCAGAAGCTCAGTCACAACATTTGTGTCTGCCTTTGCTGGAGATTGTAAATAGCAAGTTAGAGCAGCAAGGAGTGGGAGCTTCCCATGGGAATGCCTCTGCCAGGGGCATGTCCCAGGTTTCTGGATTTGCCAACTCTTTTGACCCTGGTGGTGGCCAGAGTGCCATAATCCACTGGGTCAGCTGGACCACAGGTTTAAAATGCTTCTGTCCTTGCAGTGGCTTACGATTTGCAAAGGCAAATGAAATCACCTCAAGAAAAACTAAAACTATCCAAAAAGAAAAACCCCAACCAAACAAATCCTAAAAAAAAAAAAAAAAAAAAAAAAAAACCTTTTTTCAATTTAACAAGA
>VXBI01005058.1:112409-177231 GCA_013397375.1 Toxostoma redivivum | reverse complement strand
CACCAAAAAAAAAAAAAAAAAAAAAAAAAAGAAAATCCTTCTTTGCAGTTAACACTGAGTAACTAAGTATTCGTGAGGTTCACACTAACTACAGTAATAAAATGTAGTTGATATTGAATTAATCTTACCACTTTGATGCATGTGGTAAGGATGATGGCTGCTTCAATCCTTACTGTACCAGAGATGTATAAATGTAAATTGTGTTTTCTGAACTGGAGCTCTCTTTAATGTTGACTTCTAGCTGTGTTGCAGTAAACCCGTGCCCAGATCCAAGACTGCAGACGCTCACACACAATTAATCTCACAAATTTATGAATGCCAGAGCATGGAGCAAAATGAAAACAACTGGAGGAATGTATAAGGGGAATAATTGGACTGTATCCAGATGTGCATGTGTAAAACATCACTGATTGACTCCTCCCCCATATCCTGCCTGAAGAAAGGATTTTTTTTTCAAAAATAAACTGGGGTTATTTGAAAGAAGTTGTGGTGTCTGAATGAAATCTAATAGGCAGGATTAGTGGTAATTAGGTACATTCTTTGCTCATTGGTGTTTTGGTTTTGTTTTGGTTTTTTCCAGCTCTTTAAGTATCGCTGAATTTAGCAGATTCTTTGCAGTTTCAGTGTTAGAGCTGGAGTTTTTCCCTCACTGATTTGAGCTGCAGGATAGTAGAGGAGAATCACAAGGACTGCATGTGTGTTTGTGTGTTATGCATTGAAAATTTTCTGAGCGCTACCAGGCATTTTTAAGTTCTGTATCAGGATATTTTTGTGGTGAAGGTTGTTTAAGAGGCAGAGGGACACTTGAAAGTTTTTATATAGAGAGAATTTACTAAACAGGGGGAAAAAAAAAAAGAAATGGCCTTTGCTTGTGTTGTATCTGCAGACTGGAGTGGAAAGGAAAGTTGCAAACATGCTGTTACCCAGAACTGGTTAAGTGTCAGGCTCAGGACTCGCAGCACACGCAGGCAGGGCCAGCATCGTTCCTCTGCCTCCGCTGTTCGCTCTTACAACAGGCAAGAGAAGGCAAGAGAAGGGCAAGGGAAAGGAAGGAAAAAAGCCTAGACTGGAGAAAGGTCAACTTTTGCTTTACTGCTTTGTTAATTTAAAAAGAAATAGATAAATCTGGCATTTCTCTAATTACTTGGATGTACTTTTTCTATTCTTCCTCTTCAATAAATCTCGTTGCCCACCTTTAAACGCTTGTGTGCTTTCTCAGCACGAACTTTTCCTAGACATTTTGTAACACTTCTTTTTCTCCCCAAATTAAAGTAGCAGAAACTTTGGCTGAGTTTCACAAAACACCCTCACCAGCATGCTCTACTGTCTTATGTTTACTTTGGTTCTGTACCCAAGTAGGTTGAGAAAAAAGAAAGAAATAGCACTGAATCTTCTTAAAAGCTGCAATCGATACTTACTGTGGGGAAGGCTCGTAATGTTCTGATTCTTTTTCTAGTCCTTGCTCACACAGCACTGTCCCTGAAGCCAAGGACATGAAAATAAAAAAAAATTCTTTGGGGTTTGGACCACGAGACTGTAGCCACCTCCCTCCACTAAAGCCTTTATCACAGAAGGACTCTGTGCCGATTTCTTTTCACAAAATCTTGTTTTGGACTTCACCCTTTATTTTAGCTCTTCTTAAAATGGGGTTGAAGCAATGTTACAGTTTGGCTCCTGTTGAAGGGATGGGTTAGAACTTAGGCTTTCTGTGCTTCAAGAAGTTAGACTTTTTTTTTCCCTCCTCTAATGGAAAAGGACATACTAAACTGTCCAGGCAGGCTCGTAGTGTTGCCAGGGATGTAAAACTCTTGCACTTACACTGAAAAAGCACAGAGGCATGATACTGTTTTTACACAGGTATAAAAGTGCCTGGCACAAATCTGATTTAATAGAATATGTGAATATGTTTTTAAGTTTAGTGTCAGAGTGTTTTCACTAGAATACAGTGATAGATATTTCTGAAAAATAGTCATACTCCTTGGATAAAGGGCTCCAGAGATTAATCTGAAAACGCTTTCTAGTTGGAAAGACTCTTTAGAAAAAAAAGTGAATTTCGGGGTTGCCACAGCTTGTGGTGTTGCTTTGCTGGAGCTGCAGCAGCTGTGGAGGTGAGATGGAGTTGCCTTGGCAACAGCACATATTGTATAACAGTACCACAGCACCATCAAACCAGGGAGGTGAGAAGTAGTTTAAAAGCATTACTAAATTTTTATGGTTCGTCTGCTACATTTTCAACCTTGTGGTTGGCTGAGTTTACTCAGTGTAGCCTTCCTGGAGCCCAGAAAGCTCAACTGCTGAATCCTGTTCAGTGAAGAAAAGGGAGGGGGGAATCCCCAGTTTGTGTTCATTTTTTATGCTTTAAATTCTTAAGTTAAGCTCTCTCTCTCTATATATATAATGTTTTTTAAAATTATGCTTATGCTAACAATGCAGTTAATACTTTACCTAAACTAATTTTTCTCTCCTTTTTATACCTTCTATTCCAAGCTTTTTTCGCTGTTCTAAGTAATGAAAGCAGGAGATATTTAGAAAAATCTATTAAAACTTAGCAGAGAAAGCCCCCAAAGATGAAATTGGCCTGGTTTTATGTGCATTACAAATATGGGTATTCAAATGGTGATGTCTTTTGTGATGACACAGGTACTGTGCTTTCTTTCCAGCTTGTTGTTTTCCAATCCTTTGTGCTTCCCACAGCTGTTTAATTTAATAAAATATGAAATCACTTCCCACCTCACTATTCACAAGGGATATCTGTTGCATGCCCCTCCCTCTATATCATGGATTCAACCAGAGGACTTCAAATCTATTTTTTTATGAGACCAGTGGCCTCCAAAAGATCTTTAAGGCTCCTTTCTGAATTTATTTGCTAACAAAGCATGTCTTGGTGGAGAGATTGGTCATGTAAATTTTTCACCTACCTTCACAATTATTGTACCTCTTGGTTAATTTTGACAAAGATTCAGATCACCTTGTGTCTTTTTTGAGTGGTATTTAATGGCATTAATTAGAAACCAGGCAAAAAACAAGGGTGGGTTATTTCATGCTTTTAAACTTCAATCTGAAAGCAAAACAAAAAAACCCTTGAACAAAAACACGGTAGGAACCCTAAGCTGAGGGGAAAAAAGCAGCAAGAGGAGCAAGTGTTGTGAAAAGCCTGCAAATCACAACCACCTGGTTAGAGTAGTGAGTCCCATGTAAATTAAAGAAGAACTGACTTCAGTTGCAGTGTTCAAAAAACAAACCTACAAGAGGCTGCCCAAAACTCTAGTTAATAATTATTGCAAACAGCTTGGAGCCAGCCCAAATTGTCCAGGACTGTTGGATCCTCTCAGGGGTTCATGCATACCACAGTGATTATTGCATGCTTTTCCAAGCTCCATTGTGTGCTCTTGCTCGTGGGATGTGGTGCCTCTAGTGCTGAGCTCTGGAACTCTGTGACAGAGCTGTCCCAGCAGGTATGGTCAAGTTTCTGCTCCTTGTGATCTCTCTGAAGTGTCTGAGAAATGGTTTCTTGTGCCTGGGAGCTGATGGAGCTATAGAACACATTGTAGAAATTATTCATAGCATACCTAAGTGCTGTTGGAGTTGCTGCTGCTGAGCTCTTCAGGATCAGAGGATATTCCAAATGTCTCCTGCTCAGCCCTATTTCAGGCACCTGTGCTGATAACCTGATTAAAATTCAGGGCTCTCTAACCTGGGTGTAGCCCTTTGGAACCAGTTCTGTCCCACTTCTAGTTCTTCATTCAGTTCAGAGCTCCATGTGTAGAACAATACCCTGGTGACAAAGATCAATCTAGCAGGGCTTCCTGTATCGAGTTCTCTGTCCCTAGAACAGGTGAGGCTGGATTCTCTCTGCCAGTGTCAGTCAGTCTAGCAAAGAATCTTTGAGATTTGTGGATTTTGATATTTTTGGTATTTTGATTTTTTGTCCTTAGCATAGGTGATGTTGGATTCTCTCTGCCAGTGTCAGTCAGTCTAGCAAAGAATCTTTGAGATTTGTGGATTTTGAAGACAGAGGAGAAGAAACTGAAGTAATAGTGATGAGGGAGGAATCTGTCCTTTCAATAGACTTTAAATCCTACTAAACCACCAAGTCTGAGCACTGTTACTAGCCCATGCAGTTTGTTGTGCAGTTGCACAACTTTGCACTTCATACTTATTTTCAGTGAAGTTATGTGGAGGCAATCTTACCACCCAGTTATCAGTTTGTAAATAATCCTCACTTTCCTAACATGACATGGTTTTTCAGCCTTTGAAATAGGGTCTAGCTCCAGCAGCAGAGGAGAGTGGATGTTACTGGGACACTGCCACATGGCCTCCAGACTTTTACTCTAGGTGACAAGGCTTGTCAGCCCCCGGGGCAAGAAACCTTACAAGTATTTTTACAGTGCCAGTTTGGAATATTCCCTAGATGTTCCCACAGGCTAGGTGATGGTAACAGTCCTAATCCCAGTCCTGAGTTTAGCAGCAGCTTGACAGGATCTGAATTTCTCAGACCTGCCTACCTTTCTCTGCTCCCATTGCATCATAGACCCATACATTTGAATATATATTTTTACCAGTAATCAGAATATAATTTGAGTTCTGCTGAGCCATCTCTCTTCATTAACCACAAGTAAGAAACGTAATAACTACAGCACATTTTTGGCTGAAACATTTTGTTAATTGCTTTTTTTAGTAGCTTGGGTGAGGGAGCTGGCCTATTAAATATTCCAGTGGTTTTAAATAATGGTTTAAATTTTGGAAGGTATTTTCTAGTAGCTGAGGCAAGTAAATTATTGTCTTGGCAGAGTACAACATGTACTGAAGCAAAAGCAATGAGGAAGGGGATCAGAAAACTGGATAGTATGTCTGGTTGGTAGTTGTCACAATAATTTCTGTGTTCTGCTCCAAAAATGTGGGTTTTTCCCCTGTACATCTTTGAAGGTAATTTTATCCTGGTCTGTAGAGAAAAGGCATCGCTATTTTTGATTTATTGATAACATGCCATTGGGGAATTGTATGGTAGATGTGCTCCATTGTTCCTCTTTTCAATTCGTTTGGGGGTTATCTTACTCATAGTACAGATCCTTAAAGAAATTTTGTTTGAAATCATTCTGTGTCCCTTTGGAATGGCAAATGAGAGAAGCTAATATCTGAACACACTCATTTTGGAAGAGTTTCCATAATATTTCCTTTTGCCTTAATATCCTTTCTCTGAGGGACAGACCAGTATCTGCCCATGCCATAGGTAGAGTTGTTGAATTTTGTCCTGAATTGTTGTTTGTATTTCAAGCCTTGCTGTCTGTCTGTGCCCATTGGTTGCCATCACCATTGAAAACAATATTTCCTCTTGTGGAATATTACACTGAATAGCTCAGTGGATTGTCTTAATGGTCACCATAGTGTATCCTAGTGGAGAGGAATGAGAATAGTCCTGAAGCCTCAAGTCTCTGGAACTTGATGCCATTTGCAGCAGGAATAAAAAAAAACCCTCAGAATGTCCTCACTGAAGCTCCCATAGGTGCAGCTGGGGAAGATCAGGCAGGTAATGAATGTGGAACTCTGGTAACATTGGTCTGATGTTGCCCTCAGAGCACACATGGGGTTGGAGCACTGTGCCCTGTGTGTGGAGGCTGCTGCAGCTGTGTCTGCAGGAGCTTTCACCTGGCTTCTGGGAATCTTGAATAAATCACCAAGGCCCTTCTTTTCTAGTTAGGAAAGGTGACCATGGTGTAAACAAGTCTTTCAGGTGCCTTAGCTGCAACACATCTATTCCACTGACTGCTAGAATGTGGGGCCTCAGCAAGATCAACACACTAAAACAGGCTGTCTTGGTTTAGGGCAAAATTTGGGAGGAAACTTCTGAATCGGGGTGTTTAAAAAGCAGATTTAAGTGGCTCCTCTTCTAATTGGTTTGGGGAAAGATTTTTTTTGGAGAAAAGTGGAAAAAACCTATTTCTTTAACAAGTACTTACAAGCACAAAAAATTAATAAAAAAAATAATAAAACCTTCTGCTGTTCTGAAGAGATGGCAAATGTAGAAAGTCTCTCTCATGAGCTGTAGGTCAGCTCCTTTAGTCTCCCATCAGTCCCTCCAGCACTGGAATGCAGCATCCCAGGCCCTGGTGGGCCACAAGTGTGAGCTCCCAGTGTTCTTCTTTGCAGCTCAGAGCAGGTTTCAACAGTTCTAAGAAAAAGAAAAGCCACAGTCTGAGGAACTTTTCTGCCTTAGCTAGCCAGAAAACTAACTAAAGGTAAAGGAGAGCTCTCTCCTGCTGTCTGTCTGTGCTGCAGACAGCACAGTCCAGGAGAAGGAATGCTGAAACTCTCAGTTTTTTGAAACAACCTCCTCAGACTTTTTATTGCTTCTCCTTCTTCCCCCCTTCACCCCCAGATCTGGTTTTAAGAGTGTAAAACTTATTTCTGAGCTAAGCAGATGAATAGGGATACAGTTAAGCATTATAAAGTCACCCCAGAACACAGGCTTAGAAAGAAATTGTTTAAGAATGGGTTGATGTACCCTTGTGTTCTGTTAAAGGGAAATTTGTTATTTTTCCCATTCATGGAGTCACTTAAAAAGTGGGAGAGACTGGAGATGGTATGGGGATGGCAAAAAGCATCAGTGTAAAAGATGGCAGTGACTCCAGTCTGAAAATAAGGAATGTTGTAGTTTAATTAATGTGGGATTAATCAGTGGAGATGAGACTGGCTGCAGGACTGGTATCTCTTCTGTTGTTTGTTTTTATGTAACTTCTGATCAATCTTAGGCTATTGATAAAGATTGTGAAAACGGACTGTAACTTTCATTGGTGTGAGTAGCTTTTATGTGATCCATCATCTAAGAGACATCCCATGTGCTAATGCATGTTTCTAAGCATATTTAATGTGCTCTCTGTTTATCTGAATTTTTGCATTTCCCACTTATGAAATGCCCTTTTATTTTTATTGCCTAGCTAACAAGTGAGAAGTAAACTCAGAGTAGTGGTTTAAATATTTTGCAAGAAAGAACAGTCTTGTAACCAAAACATAAAATGAAGAGTTAAAAGCTATGATCGGGTTTCTGATTTTACTGTTTATCTTGTTGTTAAACTCACTGTAAAGAGATACTGTCAACATAAAATCAGACTAAAACTGCAATTTTCTTATCTCTTAGATGTAAACAAAACTTTACCATAATGAAAAAGCTAAGGAAAGAAAAATCTCCAGTTTTGACATTGTGTATGTGACAGCATTTTGAAAAGCAGCAATTCCTGTCCTGAATCAGTTGAGTGTGTTTGTCAAAGCAGCAAATGCCAGATGCTGAAGAGGAGCTAAATCTAATAGAGTGCTGCAGCCCCCACAGCAGACGGCTGGGCAGCATTTGGCTCCCTCCCTGGCTTTATGGAACTTTATTTTCCTTGCATGGGTTCTTTCTTCCTTTCCTAATGCAGCTGGGAACATCCATAGGAAAGGATTTCTTGAGTCACACTGAATTCTCAGTCTCGAGGATGCTTGGCATCAGTGCAGATCATAGCTTAAGTATGTGCTTTGTTTAAAGAAACTTCTGTTTATCAGCTTTCACAGAGGAAATGCAACAGTCAGCGACTTGTTAGATTTCATCTTCTGTTTATATTGGAGAAAACAATATTCACAAACACAGAAAATTAATGTTAAAGCTACAGAATGGTAGGTGGGTGCTTAGAGGAACAGGTAGAACCTTACACTGCTGAATACAGAATTGCATTTTTTAGTTTTAGATTAAAACATCAAATACATGTCTCTTTGATTGCAAACTCACTGATAGAAAAACTGTGCATCTTCCCTGTAAGACTTCCATTTAATGATTTATCTTTCTAAAGAGTGCATAGCTCCATTGCAAAATGCATAAAGTCAAAAAACAAATACTTCCTGAGCATTTAAATGCCAGTGGCCACCAGTGGGTTAAAAATCCTGCACATTTTTGGTAACGTTAGAAGCCCTGATGGGTGGAGTAGGCAATGGGCGTTGGAGTGTGGATGCTTTGCTAACCCTTTGCTGTGCAGCTGCAGGACAAACACGCTGAAGCCATGGCCAGCAGCAAAGTGGATTCTTGGAGAGCTCTGTTTCTAAAACCCTTCTCTGTGCAGGAGAGATTCAGTGATTTCTGCTGCAGGAGGAGCGAGGATTTTAACTCTTCTAATCACTAGATTTTCTGGTAAATGCTGTAGAAAAAGCATTGCAAAAACAGCTTTAAAGAGTTAGGAAAGCTCGTTAGCAGCCAGTTGCCAAAATATCTGTTTCTACATACTCTACACAAGTTAAAATAATCAAATTAAACGAAAGGTGGTTTTTGCATCTGGTTTTGGATCTGGAAATAAGTTGATACAGACAGATTCACTGGACAGTTTAATTGCTGTAATAAATTTGCAGTAAACCTCGTGAAAATAATATTTTCTTTTTTCACTGTGAAGACAGATACATCCCTACATAAAGAGAAGCTGGCTTCCTCCTTTGTCTCGTTGACAACTGTAAATTTTCAGTTAGATTTTGGTAGTAAGTAACTACACATAAGAAATCCCATCTGTATGAAATACTGTGGGCATCCACAGAGGTGGTCAATAAGCAGAAAGTCTAGCAAGAAATGTCTTTTTCTTATGCTTTGTGAAAATAGCCTCTGGAGATTGCACACGGGTGCTTTGTGGGAGGGCATTCCACACTGCGGGAGCAGAACGAGTGCCTTTAGGCATCTGAGGTCAAAATGTGGACAAGGACTGCAGACATTTATAGCTGTGTTTCTCCCTGCTTACAAAAAAAATACTCAATAGTTCAGGGACAGTTTGTATAGCAAGCTTAATTTGGGATAACCAAGACTTTATTGGCACAAGTCTACATGAAACGTAGAATACTGAGTTCTTCATTATTTCCATCATGATCTTCTTTGCTGTGTGCAATGCACAAGTTCCTGTAGCCTTCATGTGAGACATGTGAATTGATGCTTTTCTGTAAATTATTTGCCACTGAGATGATGGACCAACACCCTACTCTACCAAATGGAAAAGATGAGGAGCTACTCCTGGGCTAGGCTGGTACCCAGCCAGGAGGGGATAAATTTGGGCGTGGTGCTTTATTTCCCAGAGCCTTGAGCCCTTTGCTTTTGGAGCACACCCAGGTGTTGACCTGTTCCATGGAAGATGAAGGTGCCTCTATGGACTGAGTCTCTGCTCAGCTGGACTCACTCTTCTTCCCTGGGTTTGGTTTGAAATCGCAGTTTATTCCAGAGTGGGGTTCTCATGCTGGGTGAGCACAGGGTGCTGCTGCCCTTCAGCTCCACACACAGAGTTGCACCATTCCTGATAAATTGAGTTTGTTTAGTTCTGTTTTTAGAGCCCCTGTCTCGTGTCCCTTTCTCAAGCATCTTTGCCAAGCTGTGTCTAACCCTGAGCACCTTCCTGACAAGCATGGACAGGAGCTGGGACTTGGAAAAGTTCTGGAGAGAAGGAGCTGATGGATCCAGGTCTAGAGCATGGAAAATTACCTGCACCAAGATGGAGCAGAGGGGAAAAGAGAATGTGCTTGAAATACAAAAGCATTTGAGACTCTCAGGCTTTCCTTTCGGTGAAGTCTGTGTGTTGTCTTGTACAGCAGAGATGCTGCTTGCAGTGTAAATAGCAGAGTAAGAGCAGGGCATAGTTCCAAGGAGCTCTTGGGCATTTTAAGTCAGGTTTTCTGCTTTGTTCTCTTTCTGTAATTTAGATAAGAGGTTTACACATATCATTGCAGAGTTCTCTCATGACTTCAGGCTGTTGATTTAAAACCGAGAAACTTGAGAGAGCTGAAGGAATGGGATGGGGGCTTAACTGAACTTTGCAGTTTATACTAGTGCTTAGTTTTCTTTAACTTAATTTTATTTTCCTAATATATAGCCATAATAATTTTCACTGCTTTATAGGCTTTTTAGTAAAGAGTAATGTAAAAGAAAGATTGAGCACTGGAGCTTTCTCAATATCTCAACATTGCCTATTAATGGGTTTTCCCCTCAACCAAGCAGTAGGTCAGCTTTTTCCATGGTGTGTCTGTTTTAGTTAAAATACCTCATTCAGTTCTCTACCATGAATCTGTATTGTGATCACTGAGAGTCCTGGTGATGGTGAAGCACGTGTTCTTTGTTGTTTTATTGCCTTTGGGAATGCTCTCTGTTGTGCCAACCCCACACCAATCCGTGTGCTTTTGATATGAAAGATGTTGCTTTCCCAAGGATTTTCTGTCCAGCTCTCTAAACAAGAATATAAAGATATGTCAGTTTTCCAGAGGAATTATTCCACTAGATCTCTGTTAGATCAATTAAGTGGTAATTTTGATTCTGTATTAAAAATTTCTAGCTTTTCCTGTTTGGGTGCCATTACTAAATCAATCTACAGGTATTTTACATAAATGTGCAGCAGTTTCTTCCTAACCTTATTCTCACCTCTACAGCCACTTCTCCAGGTCACCATGTGTTATCAACTGGTCTTTTTACTTTCTCATTTTAATCCTTGAGGTACTCTGAACTGCTTTATAGTCATCCTTGCTAGATTCTGCTCCCTTCCAGCCCCACCTCCCCTTTAGGACATGAACAGCAGAGAAAGGAGTGTCATGATTCTGTAGTTAATAGTTCTTTTTAAACGAGTCCAGAGGAGGCCACTGAGATGTTCAGAAGGCTGGAGCACCTTTCCTGTGAGGACAGGCTGAGGATGTTAGGGTTCTTCAGCCTGGAGAAGAGAAGTCTCCAGGGAAACCTTAGAGCAGCTGAAGTGTAACTTAAAGGAACTCCAAGAGGTCTGGAGAGATACTTTTGGCAGGGGCTTGGAGTGGTAGGACAAGGAGTGATGACTTTAAATTGATAGAGAGTGGGTTTAGATCAGGTATCAGAAAGAAATCCTTCCCTATGGGGTGATGAGACCCTGGCACACGTTCCCAAAGAAGCTGTGAATGCTCCACCCCTGCAAGTGTCCAAGGCCAGGTTGGACAGGGCTTAGGGCAGCCTGGGACAGCGAAAGGTGTCCCTGCCATGGCAGGGGGTGGGAATGAGATGAGCTTTCAACTCCCTTCCAACTCAGACCATTCTGTGATAGGATTTTTTCCTTTTGTGGATGTTTGTATGAGGGCAGTGAGCACTTTCTTGAACTGCAGAGTAAGCTGAGAGTTTGCAGCCTAATTCAAACCAATTAGAAATGTTTTTTTAAGGAACTCAGCACCTGACACCAGTCAACTTTTGTGCTAAATGAACCAAATCATGAAATAATGAAGACTTTTTGGCTGTGGTGTTTAAGCTGAGAGAATTTAGTATCCAATGGTAATTAGAGTATAATTATTTTAGATTGAGGGGCATGTGCCTGTTATGGTACATAAAATTTTCCTCCATTTCAGTGAGCAAAAGAAGAATTCCATAATGTGCTTCATTTCAAGGTGACTTTGTGTCTTAATGTTCTGAAAGGGTCTGAGATTTTGTTTATGCCTGCAGAAAATATCAGAGGTCACTGATATCAGAGGTTCCCATCTTCCCTGTCAGGAGGAGGTAGTGTCAGTTTTGTAGGAGTGCAGTGTATGGTTCCAGTCCTTTACAAGCCGTGCCCTTTCTGCAGAAAGCACCTACAAGTGGTGGTCTTTGTCCACACACAAACTGGCAGAGTTGTCTTTGCATTTCTCTAGTTCCTAACTTGAAAAGCACTTCTTGTACCAAACGTCTTTTGCAGGAGATGTGGGAGGTAGATGGGAAAAGGAAGTGAGTGCAAGAAAAACAAGGGGACTCAGATTCACCTGTAAAGGCTCTGTGCAGCTGCCTAGTGAATTGGATTTTAAATCATAGTTTTGTCTTCTTAGTCTAAATTGTATTTTTCCCCTTCTGAATTAGGTTCTCCACACCCACATTTCCAAAGTGCGATTTCAGGGCAGATTGAAAAGCATTTTGAAGTCTTCTGTTTTCATTAGGGAATGTGAATTTCTTTTAAATGTAAATTTTCCAGGCTTATAACACTTGATTTGGGGAGGATTTTTTTTTCTTTTTTGAGTAATGGCAATTAGTTCTGTAATGCATTTATTTAAATATACATGCATTTAGCCTTGTCTATTGTCATGTACTTCTTTCCTGGGAATTACAAGTAATTATATTTTGGTAATGTATTAGTAGAAAGCCCTCATTATTTCAAGCTATTTCAGTATAATGTATTATTAGACATTTAAAACAAATCTAAACTGCTAGACAATCTAGTTTTTGTAACCTCCTCAGAGGAGCACAGAATGTTATTTCAGCAAAAGGAATGAATCGAGACAATAATTAAAATATACATTTAGTTTGAGTAATGTAAATGCAAAGAGTGGATCACAAAAAATCAAATTGCTGAATAGGATGTTAAAACAGTGCTTGGGCAGACATAGAACATTTTTAATGAACTTTTTATTTCAGTATTTTATTTCAATGCTTTTGAAGGCCAGAGGGGAACTAGCTGAGTTGTTTTCTTTATTTTACATTGTATTTTTAAAATTTTGTTGCATGGACAACTTTGCAGTAAGCTGTCCTCCCTGCTTTGTATCTTTGAGTGACCTGAAAACAAAATGTTTGTCTAAAATGTTCTTTATTGCTTTAGAAAGCATTATAGGATGGTCTCTAATAACAGAAGTAACTGTATGTGAAATAAGATCATTGACAGCTAATAAGATGGTTTACATGAGTAAGGCTTAGTTGTGTGAATTCAGTTTTCAGAATCCATCCCAGAACCAGCTTCTTTGTGAAAAATGATAGACTTGGCAGTTTGATAGTTTCACTGTTCTTGATTCCTTACTGAAATTTCATTTTGTACATATATTTGGAAGTTAGCTATCTTGTTTTCCCTTGGATTTTTGTTGTGACCATGCTCTTTCCCATGGAAACACTCAAAATGTCAGTGTTAGAAAGCAGTTGTAATAGATTTTTGCAGCAGCAGTTTCTCGTTGGTTGCAATATCTGTAAAAGCTAACGACATTAAGGAATAATGGAGTAGATCTTTCAAAGCACAAGTTAAGAGTAATAGGGGTGTTTTGACATAGTGTTTAAAGAAAAAAAAAAACCCAAGGAATTTGGTTTCCTGCCCAGAACTTTGACTGACTGTCTGGGAATTCAGTGCCGTATGTCAGTGTTATGTAGAACCGGTGTACGTACGCTGCAGTGGTCCTTTACAACTGTTACAGTGTCCTGCAAGTTTAGAGCCAGGGAATTGATAGTCTCCAATAGTTTGAGTCAGCACTGATAAAGCCTTCCACTGCTGAGGAAGTGCTGTACAGTAAATATTTCCCTTTCTTCCAGAGAGACAGCGGGGTTCATCTTCCTTGTCGACATCCTGTAAAAATTCACCATTTTTGCAGGCATGTTTCAATTTTTGGATTTCAGTGCACCTTTTTTGTTACCTTCTGTGTTTGCAATAATTACCTCTTGCATTACCATTGGTTGTGTGGAGTTCTCAAGCTCCTGGAGACTTTCAAAGCCATTCTACCTTCCTTTGAAACAGCTGAGGTTAAGCATGTGTAGCCAGTGCTGCTGAAGCAAAACTTTACACCTGGTTTATTGAATCTTTAAAAATCTTATTTTCATAATATCACTTCACCAACAATAGCTATCCAAGCTGCATGTTACAGATTTTTAGAGCATGATGTAGATAGTTCTTACAGCTATTGTGATCATTGGTAAGACGTTTTTTTCCCTAGGAAAGAGCTCCTTTCTAATTGTGCTCTTGGGGAAGCCAACTGACAGTATCTTACAAAGATGATTAAGTAAATGCAGGTGTTTGTCATCCTAACACGACTTTCAGACTACACAATGGTGTATTCAATGTGTATTTCCCTCCCTAAGCAAACAGCATGGAATAGAAGAGGGTGTTAGGTATGAATCAGAGTAGTAGCTGATTGCAGGAATCCAGACATGGGAGAACTGGAATTCTTGAAAGATGATGTTATTTTATACAGAGGAGAAATGACATATTTTAAATGTCACTGCAAGAAAAGACAAGGTTTGGCATTAGTCTGGAGGGGAAGAGATAGGGAGAAAAGTAGAAAAACAATTAAAAATACTTTTGAGTTATTAGTAAGGTTTTTATTTGGGGATAGCCAAAGAATATGACTGTAAGAGTCTTAAATCTGGCAGTTACTGAAGAGCTCATCCCCTATGCAAGGGCCAGGGAAATGCCTCCTCCCAGGTGCTGATTCTCTGGAGAGATACTCTCCTTGCCCAGTTTTTGTGCTTGTCACTCACAGGGATGACGATGGAGTCTCTGGTGGGCTGAGGGCTTGGTGCTGCTTTGCTGAGAATGAATCTGGCAGCCAGAAGCATCCCAGATGTTGTCTCCTGACTTCAGCACCCCACTTCCCCCCGTGCCCCTCGCAGTGCTCAGTGGCAGTCCAGCTTTGTTCTTAGCTCTTGGCTGTGACACTGCATGATCTGCCTCAGCACAAACCTCTGCCTGCTGCCTCTGACATGGAGAAACTGATCCCACATGGCTGAGGATGTGCTGTTGATGCCTTGGAGAGGCTACCTAGAGCAGAGACTAGGCAGAGTTAGAAAATAAAGTAGGTATTTACTGAAAGGCATTCAAAGGGTACACCTTGAGAAGTGCAGGAGCCTCACAGAGGCTGCACCCAAGATGGATGATGGTCATGAGGTTTTCAGACAGACAGAAGTTTGGTCTGTTTGCACATCAGAGGTTAATTGTCCAATTACAGCTTCAGGTAATGAAGTAATTTACTCCCAAGTTTTGCCCCCCATTTCACTGTTGTTTACACCTCTCAGGCCTTGAGACAATAAGGCGTCCTTGAGTTTCAAGCCAAGAGAGAAATTGTTGTGTCTGAATAAAATGGGAGAACAGTAGCTGACAGGCTACTGTCAATTTTAGAGGAATTTTAGAGTTATACACTAAAGCAGTACTGATCTGGAAAAATAGAAAGGCTAAAAAACTTAAGGCATCAGTGTGAGCTGGTGCTTGCACAGTGATTGTTTGCCTGGTTCTGCTCGAGCTGGCTGCAAAGGTGGCTTTGGATGATCTGTCCTGGACATGGCACAGCCTGCTCTGGACCTGCAGGAGAGCTGCCAGCAGTGCTAAGGATGGCCAGGCTTCAAGGCTTTGGTGTTAGGGGTGTCATCCTTCACTGAAATTCAGCAAGGGCACAAGGATGGGCTTGGATGAAGCTGAAAAAGGTGATCTGTCAGTAAATAACCCAAGGTCAGCTGCCACACGAAAGGCAGGGACAACACTTTAACAGTCTGTGGTGATTTCAGTTTGAGGATGTCTCTGTCCTTCCAGAGGGTTTGCCGTGTGCTTCCCCAAAGTGTTCTACCTCCTGCTGGGGTATCTGCCTGAGTTCAGCACTGCCAGGCTCTTTGAAGGGAGCCTGTGGCCAAGGCAGTGGAGTTTGTTTCAGATGGGTGTTTTTAAGGTGTGCTGTGGGTTGACAACTTTCCCTTGGGGTGATGCTGGGTGATGCCCTCTGCTTTCTGCATTGTGCTGCAAGGGAGCAGCTGAGCAGCACAATCAAAATGATTTGCAGTATGCCCAGTGTCCTTCATGGAACACAAACCGTGATAAACTAACAAAAAGTTATCAGGAAAGAGCAACATTTGGACATTTACATTTAATCTGCAGCGTCTGCAGATTAAAACCCACTATATTTGGCAGCTCTGCTACACACACTTCCCTCTGCACACACTCCTAGTATAGGGTCAGGAGGAGACCAGCACTGCCTGGCACATTGCAGTCCCTTTTTTTGATGGAGCCAGTCCAGAGAAGGACAACAAAGCTGATGAAGGAGTCCAAGTCATATGAGGAGAGGCTGAGGGTTCTGGGATGGCTCAGCCTGCAGAAAAGGAGGCTCAGAGATGACCTTATTGCTCTTTACAGCTATGTGAAAGGGGGCTGTAGCCAGATGGGGTCAGTCTCTTCTCCCAGACAACCAAAGACAAGAGGAAGTGGCCTCAAGTTGAACCAGAGGACCACTGGATCTTTGGAAAATTTTCTATTTTCTTGGATGTTCTACTAACCCTTTTTTCCGCATTCCCATGCCTCTGTTTGTCAGGATCCTTTCCTTGAGTCAATCCCCACTCACATTTCAGCACTTACTGGGCAGGTGATGGACATTCAGAGGTGGCTTCTGGCTGAGGAGGGTTTGAGAACAGAGAAAACTTAAGGGCAATCTTTGGCTCTGAGCTTCACGAGTGCTTCAGTCTGAGACAGCTTCATGGGGACATTCCTGATGAATATTTCTAAGGAGATTTCAATCTAATATTGATTTCCAAGGACAGAGGGCTGCAAGTTTTCTGCAGTAATTATTTTAGGATATCTTTTGTCAAATTCTGAGACAAATCTCAAAACCCTCCCTTGAAGATTTGATGGCATTATGTGACTTAGCATTTGGAGATAATGTTTTTGATATGAAGTAGAAATAGTGCTTGGTGGTTATGATGTATTCAGTTTTCTTCGTTTATTAGTTATAGGAACATCCCTGGGACTACTTATTTTACAAAAGAATTCAACAATTTTGCAGTTCAAATTTTCTTTGATGGAATTGATAAACTAGTATATATTTATACATATGATGTAGAGCACGGAGGGAGATAGCTTCAGACAGTTGTCTCAGAAGTTAATGTTTTCCATGACCCAAGTATCTTGGCTCGATTGAAAAAAAAAAAGGAAAAAAAAAGAAAAAAAGGAAAAAACTGAAATGTACCTTTCAAAAAGTGCTCCTATTAAAAAAAACAACTAAAGAGGAGGGGTGCTGGGAGAGAAGTCTTGACACCAGCAGCTCTGTCACAGCAGAGTTTCTCTCGGATGTCTGGAAAAAGTCTTATACTTCTGGGATGCTTTCCAAAATATTTTCAGTGACCATTGCCACAGGCGTGAACTTCTTAATGCATTTTGCAGTAATCTCCAGCACAGTGAAATTGATTGCTGTCTGAAAGCTTTTAATGATAACAAGCAAGTAGGGCAGTATAAGTGCCATGAGCTAATTTGCCTGTGTGCATTATGTTGCATGTTTAGGAGTCCTGCAGAGACAGATGCATCACCTCAGGAAAATCCTGCTTAATGTTTTTTACAGAATTATGTAATTGCTTATTTATAATTTTACATCTTGCAGGGAAGATCTTTTTTCTGCATACACAAAGGATGTATGGTCTCTGGAGATACTTCATTTGGTACCCAGGGAAAGGTCTCTGGTGGCTTCCTGAGTTTGAGCTTTTCTAGGGTTCACTTTGAAGAAGCTGAAATAGATAAAAAAGGCAGAGCAGTTTTAGGAAATGCCTTTCCAGCAGACAAAAATGCTCTGTATCAAAGGTGCACCTTCTTCATGTGCCTACCAAGGAATGTCAGGAAGCTTATAAATGAAAGATTCTCTTTCTATCTTTAAGTTAAGGGCATTGAAGAAGCTTAAAATACAGTGCAACCTAATGGGTTTTTTTTTCCATATTATCTTAGTATTCCTAATACAAGAGATCATTAGAACTAGAGAGGTTCATCCACGCAGACCATCACCTTTCCAAGACTGAAATCTGAGCTGCACTTCAATTCAAAGGAAGAGGTTTCAAGAATTATGTTTTTTCTGTAAATACAAAAAATCCCACCACCAAAACACGCATGTATACATATGTGTATATATATAAACCACAGTATTTTTCTACACACACACAGATGTGTGTGATAATCAAAATTGTTCATGCAAACAGAGAAGCCTGATCTCGCAGAGCCTGGTGTGTCATTGTCCCTCTGTGCCAGCACAGACATGCTGCTCCAAAGCCCTTCATCCTGCACTGCTGCTCCCACAAACCACTGTGGTTGCTGGATGGTCTGCAGAGGTGAGGAGTGAAAAACAAAAATTTGAGCACCAGCAGAGAAAAACAAGCTGTCCTAAGAAGGCTTTGTAGCAAGGGATAAAAAGGTCAAGGGATACATTTATCCCCCTCTACCTTGGGAGCAGCCGCTTGGCACATCCAGCAGAATTTTTCCAGACTCACTGGTTCATCAGTCGGGGCTTTCTCTGAGTTTTAAATGCCAACATCACTTCAGTTCAGAGGAATTGCTGGCTTCTTTCCCAGACAAGATTTCCCAAATTCAAAATGACCTTTCAAGATCCTAACTAATAGGAGCTAAACGGAGATTTCCTCTTCATCAGACCCTTTCTCAGATTGATCCTTTTACTGACAGCACAGACCAGGGAAAGACCAGCCCTTCACTTGTGATAATAAACACCTCTTTTGGAGAGGGGCAAACTTAGCACTGAATTTGTTATGTATTCCAGAAACCATTGCCCTTGTGTTTGATGCACTGATTATGTAAAGGCAGAGGGGAGTACCAGTGGAATTGCTAGATTTCTAGATTGCTAATTTTTTTTTTTAAATAATTGTGAGGTTCTGCTCTGGGGTGTGCTGTAGGAATTCAAACTGCAGCTTCAGCTCCCTGGAAACCTGTGCTGAAAAATAATAATATAGAGACAGCTTGTCCTGATGTTGTTCTGGGAAGTCTTGAAATGTGGCAGGATAGAAAACTGCTTTCAAGGAACACCCAGTGACTATTTCTTGTTGAAGTATTTCAAATGCAGAGTTACAAACTCTTGCTTTTCTATTCCTGGAGAAATCTGGGCAAAACTAAAGTGCAGAAACAAATACAATGCTGATTCTTACTAGAGGAAAATCACTGTGGGAAAGGAGTGACACTCTGTAGAATGAACAAAAAGGCCAGACTAAGGACTGATTTACCATTAGCATCAGCTTTAGTCCCATAGCTGAATTCTGAAGGAACAGCAGAGATAAAACAAGGCTCTCAAAATTTTTTAATAATACGTTGTAGAAAAAGATACCAAAAGATTGGGAAAAAATTGCAAGTGCCAGAAGTATGCATAATTGCCTGAAAAAAGATAGTACAAATGTAAAATACAGAAAGATAATAACTGAAACCTGAAATAGTTTGGTTCTATCATGAGATCTTTCTTTCAGCTATGGTTTCAAGTTTGGCATTTTCAGCTTTGTTTTATTTATATTTTCAGCTTTTCAGTATTTTGTCCATGGCAAAAGACTGAAGGAATACAAGATTTGGTATTTGTGCTCTGTGCCATGTGCTCTGTTCTTCTAACAGCCCAGCTTATCAGCCTGAGCCATTGTCACATTTTTGTCATGAGACTTTAAGTTTGGAGTTGACTCTAGAAGACTGGAGGGGAGAGGTGCATAGATGGAAGAAACGTGTTTTCATCTGCAATTTGTTAAGTATTCTTTTGCAGTGTTTTTCATTAAAATGTTAGAATATTTAGGTACACGTTGTTTTTCTGGTAAAGCAGCTCCTTCTTCATTTTATAGACACGTTAGATTATGTTTTCTACATCTGTACCCAGGAGCATGCTCAGGCCTGAATCCCAAACTGCTAAGTAGACTTAGTAATAAAATAACTTGCTTTATTTTTCTTCAGAATTTTTCAGTAGTGTCTGAGCATCTCATGCTTCATTTTTCAAAGTATGCTTTAAAGCCAAGTGTGGTGAAGCAGAGACCATTGTGAAGATGTGTGGCTTTGTCAACTGAGGGAGAAATATAAACTGAAACAGAAACACAGGAAAATTCTCTTGGGTATGTTTAAAGTCAGAATATGGTAAATTCTTGGATATTGATTTGAATACTATGGGGCTTTCTATGAGGCATCTTAATAGTTTTCACTTTCATCAAATGCCACAGCATAGGCTGTTTGCACTGGCAGCCAGAGCTCTGAGGTGTAAACAAGGCTGAGCCTTTCCTTTTTGGGAGTAAACAGGCACAGACCACCAGCAGTTCCTTACATTTCTAGTATTTTTCTTCTTCTTTCCTTAATACAGATCACTCTGGCTCAGCAGGTTCCCAAGCCACTGCTTCTTGTGTCTCTGTAGAATGTGAACACTGCTCTGGCCATATAAAATAGTACAGTACTATAGAATATCTTTGCTTTGGGATTATTTTCTGCCTCTGCTGCTTAACTGCTTTGCAAAGCAGTCGCTTGGCTTGGGTGTTCCACCCACAGGTTTTATTATTTTAAATTTATATATTTATCTAAATATCCTGATTGTAGGATATTTAATGATGCCCTGGCATCACTGGCTGCTGGCAGAAACAAGGTGAAGCATGATGCCTGTGAGTTGTCCCCAAGTATGAATGCACAAACAAATCCAGAGAGCAGTGCTGTGTCGATCTGGAAATCTAGTCCAGAGGCAGAAATGCTAAGTTTCTTATCTGCTGTTCCCCAGCTTTATTTCAAAGCTGTTCCTCCTCAGTTCATGATTTTAAAGCAGTTCACTCTTTTGCCTCATCAATGCCTAATATTTGTTAATGCCTCATACTAATGGCAGAGGCATTTGTTCTCAGTGCACAGTAAAAACTCCTGAGATTTGTACTCTCAGCTGATGCAGAGAATGGATCCTGCTATAAACCAGCCTTTGTTCCAACCTTTCCAACGTGGCCTGTGCTTCCAGCTGGGAGCTTGATTTCTTTGAACTTGAGGTCCCCACACAGACAGGTTTTGGTTGGTGTCATGACCCTCCATTTCAAAGCTGGTGTTCTATAAGGCGTTGGTAAGTGGTGAGCAAACCAGCTCAGTTCTCTTGATGTAGCTAAAAGTGCAATTGGGCCAATGCTTGGCTCAGTCCTGCATTTCAGAACCTGAGCAGCATGTGCTTGAATTGTGCTGCATAAACTTTAATTCTGTTCTCTTGTGGAGAAGAGCCTGTGCTGCTGCTGCTGAGCCTTAGCCAGCCTAAAGTGACAAAAGAACCACCTTTGATAACTGCAGGAAACTGAAGTCATTTAACAATCTTTTTCCTTTGAAGCAAAGGAATTCTGTTCCTCTTATCATCCAGCTTGCTGATGTTGTGTCCAAAGTTTCTTCTGCTGTTTTGACTGAGCCTGAAAGTTCCAAGAGCACTTTCTGAAGCGGCTTCTGCCCCTGGCTGAAAATGCAATGGAGTTCATTAGCCTGGAAGTGCTGGCTGAGACCCTGCTGGGGGAAGGGGAGCTGCTGTTGTATTTTTTGTATCCCTTGTGCCATTTTGGACTCGAGCAGTATTTATTTTTAGTACATTTAAACAGTGCAGAAGGAAGGGGCAGTTGTAATATGGCATATTTACATCATGCTGTCAGTTCCTGGCAGCTCCCTTGCCTGTCAGAGAACAGAATTGGTCCATTAAGGATGTGAGTGCTACTTATGCCCACGAGTGGTGAAACATCGTCTCCAGGGTGGGAAGGCCTCCCCAGGCCAGCAGGTTCGTTTGTTTTTCTAAGGTGGAGTATGGGGAATTTTTTTTCATGTCACAGGGACAGGAATGGGCCATTCTACCTCCCACTTTTTCCTTCTTCTCCTCTACTCTGGAAAAAGAGAGGCGAAGTCTCTACGTGAGATCAGCATGTGCTGGTTTTTCCCCTCATGTCACGCTTAAGTTCTCTGCCCCTTTATAAAAATAAAAATCTATAAATAAGAAAGAACAAATGCTGAGGGGGACAAGCTGGACCCACAGTTATGTGCATGTAGTCACTCGTCAAAGTGTGCCTAGCCCCATTCCTCCCAGGCTTCATGCATTCCCTGTTTCTTATGCTGTCAGCTTCTCAGGATGGGAAACATGCACAAATAGTCCTGGCTGGAGCTTTTTTTGCCCTACCATAATATAATATTAATTGAGCTTAGGCTGAATGTTGGGCTCATCTGCTGTTGAATTAGCTCGTTCTCCATTTCTGTATATTTTTCCCCCCACTTTGGAGGGGAAAAAAATGGCAATGAGTTTTGCTGCCACACTTTAATATCCCAGTAATACCTTTCTCTTGGAATTAAGCAGTATTTAGCTCTGATCTCTCCTGTGTGACTCTGTTTGCCTCAAGCACAGGCACCCTGTGATTTCCCTTTCTTGGAAACTGCCCTGTCTCAGCATGTGGGTAGGAGGCCATGTAAATAAATACCAACCACTTCTTAGCCTTCAGTAGGCATTTCCTTTTTCCTGGTGGCTGCAGAAGAAACACTTTCTCACAGTTTGGCATCAAACATTTATATAACTTTCCTGCTTGTGGAATTTTTGTTTAGACAATCAGATTCTTGGTATAGTTTTTTCATCAGTTTCTATTTTTGTTCATCTGTGGTTGCTTGGTTTGTCAGTAAATAGTGTCTGTCAGAAGAAACACTTCATCAGAAACTTCTTAAATTTTCAGTAATTGAATAGCAAGTCATGATAAGCGTATTCTGTAATACTGAAAAATAAGTTTTAAAGAAAAAATTAAACTTGGAGTTTTTTTCTTAGCTATGTTATAATATATCTGCCCAAAAGACTTTTTTTATATACAACCTGCCTTAAGTTTTTGAAGTAGAATACAAAGTATCTTACATTGCCTTGCAGTCCAGCTTTCAGGTGAAAAAGAAAATACTTGCTTTGATACAAAGTTTAATATATGCTAGAATATTTTTCGAGTGTGTGTCCCTTTGTCATGGCAGCAGAGCTAATACATTGTTATCCTTTTATTTACTATACTAGTTAGGATATAAATTTATAATAGCAAAACGGATCATATCAGTACAAATCAGTGTTAGATGATAGGTACTTCTAATTTGCATATATAAGTATTTATAAGATCTTTATTTAGATTGTTTACTATTATTTTTTAATTGATAAATTATGAATGTACATGGCTTAGTTTTATTAGTCTCAGTGGTAATTCTCACTGAGTGGGTGATAGTGTACAGTCCCTGCTGGGAGAGCCCCAAGGCTTTGAACCATACAGATTCCCTGGAAGCAGAATACAGATCTGAACTGTGATAAACAGCTACAGAGTGGCACAGAACTAGAATCCTTCATGGGAGCTGGTGTTAGCTGAGACAGTGAAGAGCATACCAAAGTATCTTCTTTTGTGAGGAATAATTTCTAGGGTAGTTAAGATAGAGGCAGTTTTAAAGTCCATCAGATGCTTTTTATGTAATACACAGAATTTGATAACCTTTGTATTCAACAAGAAGAGAAACTGTGCTTTTCCAGAAGGGCTTTGGAAATCTGCTTTTTCCTCTCCTGAGGCCTGCTAGGAGGCTGTCTAGGAAAGTGAGCCCTTGTTGGCCATGTCACAGTATTTTTAGAGTTTCACTCTTAGGGCCTTTCTCATCCAGCTTAGTTTTGCAATCTGCTGAAGCTCAGCCAAGATGAATTGCATCTGTCCTCACAAAACACACGTTCAGCCCAGCCAGGACATCTTCACATCTTCCAGTCCTGTGCCCTGCAAGTTGCTTCGTGTATTCTGGGAAGCACATCCAGAGAAGACAGAGTCCTAGTTTGGTTTGTCCCTTTGTCCTGGCTCATGGCATACAATAAACTCTTGTCCCATGCAGATTTCTTCCTTGAGCCAAGCCCCATGAGTGGTGTCCCAGCCCAGAATACTTCAGGGAGTGCAGTGGTGCTGGACTTCAGAGCTGGCTCTGCTGCTGGCTGGGCAGAGACCAGTCAGCCTTGCTTCATGCTGCCTGATAAGGGACTGTAAAGGAATCAAAGCTCTCCAGCTTGGGTGATTTATTGAAGTTCTGTAGGGTCATTGGGTAGCCAAATTCACAAAAACCCCATTTAGTATCTACTGGAAGAATTCCAGGGCATAAAGCCTCTCTGCACTCCATTGCTGCCATGGAGGAACCAGCCTTACCAGTAAAGCCTTAATGGCTTTTAGAAGCTGTTCAGGTGTGCTGTGTTAATACCCCTGTGAGCAGTGCTGTCCTGAATGCCCAGAATGAGGGCTTTGAGGATGCCCTCTTGTCTTTGGATCCTTCTATTTAACATCAGGTGTGTTTGCAAAGCCAACCAGAAAGGTTTGCTTCAGTTTATCCATCAGTGCAAGGACTTTAACACAATGGAAACAGCTAATAATCTCAGGGGTTTTGTTCTGACACAATAAATTACTTGGGAGTATTGCTAGTTCATAATTGGAAGTGAGAGGAAGGAAGAAACCTTGAAAAGGTGAAATTACAGTGATTGTGCTGTGAATGAGGGTTGTGATGAAATTGCCAAGGAGTTAGCTACAGCAAGAGTGAATAACTCATTCCTGTTTGGAGAAATAAGCTGGTTAGATTAGAGTCTGATTTTGTTTGTACATTTGATTGATTTGTATGGGTTTTGTGTTTTTCACTGGCAGAGTGAAAGTTTCTGTGTGGGTTTACTGAATGCCATGCTTACATAATTAATGATAGCAACAAAGTAGAGATGAATTTATGGCACCAGTTACTTCACTTGCTGTGCAAACATAGAAGAGTTCTTTTTTGATCAGACACTTTTATTTAAGTCTGACCCTTGCCTTTCTAGAATTCAGAGGAATGAAAAATAACAAATGTAGATGTTTATGTGTTTGAGGTGAACTTTTTTTACTAGAAAATGTTTTAAAAGGGTGAAAAACTGAAACTGAGGTTTCATTTCTCTTGCAGGTAGGTCTATGAAAGATAAGCAGACATGTGAATTTGGGTATTTCCTTATGATAACAAATGTACCAAGGTCATTACCAACTCAACAGAGCTTGCTGACATCAGGCTTCTTCTCACACAGTGTTGTTTTAATCCTTTTTTTTTTCTAGGAAAAGGAGAAGAAATATATGCTGCCTTTGGACAACTTGAAAGTGCGAGATGTTGAAAAGAGCTTCATGTCCAGCAAACACATCTTTGCATTGTTTAACACAGAGCAGAGGTAAGAAAAGGTGCTATTCTGCAGACACTTCTATCAAATGGGATCTAGCTGAGCATTTTAATAACTGTGAGTGCAGTTCCACCATGCTGAGTACACAAGGTGCTGATATTCTTGATTTATCTGCTGCTTTGCTGTTGCATAACCGTGGGATGAGAGGTTGGTGTCCTCCGAGCCATTCGTGGGGTGAAACAGCTCCATGATGAGTCAGCCAGTCCTTCCTTATGGCTGAATAATCATGTCCTGATCCTATTTTTGTTTTATTTGGCAGTCACCTAGGCTTACCAAAACATTCATGACTTCTGTACCTTGTGACCAGATTCAACTGGTGTAAATCACAAAAGCGTCATTGCTTTTCACTTTCTCCAGTGGAAAATCTTGCCTGTCACTAATCTTGGGACTCATTTGATTGTTTGTTTGGGTTTAAACACTGCTGAATGGATAAAAATTAGATTCCTCTACTCCTCTAATTAATAAAATCTTTGCTTTTTAGTTTTTGTCCCACACTTTTCTTCTCAGACTCCTCTCTGTTTTAAGTGGTGCAGGTGCTCTATGGAGGCTACTCCTGATGCACAGCCAGTTCAGATTATTGTGCACAAACAGCTTCTTTAAACACTACAAAAGATGTAAAAGTGTAATTTTTATTTTTTTTTAACTGAGGAGGAGAGTTGCATTTTAAGCTGCTTCAGTGGAATTGCATTTTAGCAGATAAGGGGAAATTTCTTTAAGTTTTTTTTTCCAGGCAAATAAGTAAATTGAATTGCAGGGGTAGCATGGATAGATATCCTTGTTTCCCTCTACTGCTAAATTCCTTCACACTTGCTTCTCCCTCACATCACCAAAGCTTGGCATTACCTACAGCTACTCAAGATGATGAGGGCTGGATGTGCCTCTGTGCAGAGGCAGCTGCCTCTGCTCCCAAACTGGCCAGGAATAGTGGCCAGAATTTCAGAAGCAAGGAGTGCCCCACCCCTCCTGCAAAGCAAAAGCAAAGCATGGGATTTCTGGGCTGTCGAGTTTCTGCTGACCCCAGAAATGTGAGGACACAATGTCAGTGTCAGGCTGAAGCAGCCCAGGAAGGCTCTGACACCTCAGCCAGGCTGCAGGGACATGGTCTGCCAGGAGATGCCCTTTGAAAGCATGTCACACACATGCTAGCTGGGAATAACATTTCAAATGCTTGATCAGTTGTGTTCTGGAGCACAGAAAAAAAGCTTTGAAAAGCTTTTCATGTTCTTAAAAACATAAATGATCTTTGGATGCTGGAAATGAATGTAATTCTGATGATTCTTGCTGTAGTTATGTGGGGATCATCTCAGTGTCGTGTGTATATCCATCAAGAAAGGTAACTTTGTCCTGATGGCTTGATAGCAGCTGTACATATTAGGTTCCTTCCATGAGAAATTTGTTAATTTTAGCTAATTGTTTCTCCTTTGCTTCAACTAATGGCTTTGAATATTATCATCATCATCAATAGTAATCAGTGAGCTGCTGTGAAAATCCAAGAGAAGCATTTCCATTGGCAAGTTTAGGATTTATTTAGGTATTATATAGCTGGACATTCACATTTTCACTTGATCTTCATCCATACTAGACATGAAGGATTTCAAAATCAGATGTCTAAAATGTTTGCCATGTCTGTAATAGCCCTGCCCCTTTGGGCTCTGAGTAGACCCTGCAGCCTCTGCAAGCTGCTCTAAAAACATCCTTATATCCACATGGGCATGTTAAGACATGACAGCACAGCAACAAGACCACAAAATACCTTTGCCTTGGGAGAGGCAGATCATGGAATCAGTCTTGCAGCTTTAAGGGAGGCAGAAGTTGTTTTTGAAGAAATATTTATTGAATTCTAATTAAAACAGCAGTTTCTTTGTTACTGTAAACCAGATGATTTTTGATATTTCTAAAAATCTGCCTCCTGGCACAAATTGATCAAAACAAGATTAGTATCATTTTCCACTGAATCCTGAATTCATAGATGTGTCAGCAAAAACAGGAATATTGGTTCTGGAGTACAGTGATCTGGCTGGGGACTCTGTCCCCTATCCCACATTCTTAAGGGAAGGGAAAAAGGAAATTGATAAAGATGCATTGAAATAAGAATTCTTACTGTTGTTTTACTTTGTGGTAATCTGTTGAATCCTGGTTTCTGATGTGTGTGTGAGTATGGCTTGGTTTTCAAAGATCTTGTAAAAAATTAACTTTGTTTCTGACTGGGTTTTTTTTTTCTTTTTGTGGGGGGGTGGTGGAGTGGTTACTTTTTTTTAATTAAAAAAACCTTAGCAACTGAGAAAGAAATCTGCTTTCGAAGTCTGCCCACTGAGGGTTCTGGTTATGGAACCATTTTGCAATTTAAGATGTAGATCGTTAAAGAACAAAGGAAAATCATCTGTTCCAGCTTCCATGATAGCACAGAGATTATTCTATATCTTTTTTTTCCTCCCCCCACCCCGCTTAATCTGCAGCATTTTTTCCCCTTAACTATGAAATCTTTCTTAATGTTCAATTAAATTATTTTCATTTTCAAGCAAAAACCCTTTAGGAGAAGAATTTTAATAAGCTTGTTCTCTTTTTCATTCCCAGCCCCTCACTGCATAGGTATTTGCTCCAGCCATATGTTTCTGATACTGTACGTTTCAATAGTTTCCTGGATTATGCACTGCATTTTTTCCACTTATGAAAACCTTTCCAGCTCTGAAATATAGTTACCAGGAAAATACTCATTTCACTGCATAGAAGGAAAAACCATCTTGAGTTAGCTGAGACTTGGGGGTAGATGGAGAAGGAAACTAACAGTATCTGTCATTTTGATTTACTGCAGAAGTCAACAGTTCTCTGACAGGAATCAAATGTGACTTGGTAATGCAGAGTAAATGGAGACTGTGACGATTGATTTCACAGTGAAGATAAATTCTCATGAAATGAACATAATTGTGTGTTTATGAAAAGGCTGCGTTGTGAAATAATTAAATTATTTTCATGTTACTTTCTAATTAAATCTTAAAAAAAAAAAAAAAGGGGAGGGGGGGAAAAGGAAAACTTTGCCTGAAAATAGTTACAGTATTACTTAAAGAAGGGGGAGGTTGGGTTTGTTTTTCTGCAGAGTAAGTAATACATTTAAAGTTCTTGAATGGGCCATTTACTTAATTTATAGACACTATGGAAGGCCTTTGCAATGGACTCCTCTAGTTTCCTTACCTTAGGAGTACTAGATATTAAAACAAAGTAAATTCAAGTGAGTGCCCTGTGATTCCTGGATCATTTTTGTGATCCAAAAATGCCTTTAAGTGACTGAAGTTGAGCTGTGGGTTCAGGCAGTGTGTGTCTAAACCTAAAGCTGTCAAGTGAGTGCTATTTTGTGTTATCCATTTTCTCCACAGGAAACTCGTGGCAAGTCTGGTTTTTTTTAGACTGGAAAAAGAGATCAAATATATTGAGTATTTAAAAATAATGATGCTATAGGAAAAGAAAGAATGTTTGCAGTACTGCTGTAGAGCTTACTGTGAAGCTGTGTGGATGTAGCCTCTGAGTGACTTTCTAGGCAGAGCTAAGAATGGAGAAGAGAGGATTTTGGCAGCATCTCAGCTCACATTCAAAAGATTAACCTGTCATGTCCTCATTGCTGAGTGGGTAAGATTCTTGTTCAGAGCTCAGGAACAAAGAAAACAAATTCTGTCCATCCCAGAAAGTTTACTTTCCTTACAGGATTTCATTGCAAATACTTGATTTATTCTCTGTGTATTTCTTGTGAAAATTGTTCACTTCTTGGTGCTTTTTCTGTCACCCAAGTCCTGTAGCCTGGGACAAGAGCTGTAGTCTTAAATGTGTGTCCCTGAAGGATCTGTGCAGGTCCCACCTCTCCCTCCCCCCTGAGAAGGGCAAACACTCCTTAGTTCTCATGATCTCGCCCTGTTGATCCACGTGGAGCTATTTTGACAGATTCTCTGTTGTTCTAAAGTAATCTCGTGCCTTTGCAGTAGTGTAATTGCACTTTTTTCTTGATTTGCTGGTCAAGAAATTGTTGTATTACTGTATTAAAACTCCATTTATATAATATTTCCCTTTTAATTAAAGAAATGATGCTGAGTAAAAAAAACTGTCTTCATTTGCTAGAAGCAGAGAAAAAGCTTCTTTCCACCTGTTCTCCAACTCTGGATTCTCTTCTATAAAGAATTCTCTTTTATAGGAGTAGGGATTCTCCTAGTTACAGGTTTTGGGGGTTATAAATGGTCAGAGGCTGCAGTGTTTGTTAAGTTGGTGAATTTTCAAGCCTTCCCTACCAATACTGGGAGCAGTAAGCACAGAGTGAGGAAGGGTTACCTGGTGGGGAGTCCCTGATCAGCAGCCCCCCTCTGCTCCTCTTCAGACTCATCCCTTTCCTCAGAGCCAAAGGAGCAGAAGCAGAGTGTGGAATTCTGCCTTCCTTGCAGGGGAAGATGCCAGCAGTTCTTGTCTTTTACTTTCCTGCCCAACCAGGACCCAGATGAAAGCATTGCTTTCCTCACCTCTGTGGTTCTGTGTGATAGAGGGGTGTGAGGAGCAAGTGCAAGGCACAGAACTGTTCCTTTTGCTTTCACAGGAGTGGGTTCCTGGGAACAAAATGCCCCTCAGTAATGACAAAGAACTGGGACAGAATCTGTCATCCCTGCTCCAGAGCTGCCTGTCTGTAAAAACAGATCTTTAATCTGACAAACAGATAAATGTGCAGAGGAGAGCAAGCAAAAGGCCATTTTGAGGGCACACAATAGGACTGAAAATAGAACTGCCAGATGAGGAATTGTAGCTGCTGACTCCTGAGTACACTCTGTCTGTCAGGAATCATATTGCACAGGGAACTGTGGTGTCTGGCAGGACCCAGGAAATCACACTGTGTACTCACTGAAAGGTATCTCTGCATATTTTGGAGAGGTGGTGTTGGCTGTGTGCTGCTCTAGAAAGGGATGGAGCACAAGTTGTTTCTGGGACTCCAAATGTACTAGGGCTTTAAGTACTGAGTTTCTGGCCATGGGCAGCAACTGGTTAACTGCTATCCATATATAAGGGAAATTGGGCAAGAGCCAAAATAAAGGGAACTAGTGAAAGGAGACCGGGTCAGAGGAGGTGTTGGATAGAAGCCAGGCTAGAGGAGAAAGCCTAAAATGAGATGTATGTTTAGTTACTGTTTTTGAATTAGTCAGAAAGTTAAGCCCCAGGAAGAGCTGGACTGTAAGCTATTCAGAGCCCTCTCTGTTCGAAATGGAAGAGAGAGAATCTGTTTAATTAAAAAGCCCTACAAATTTAATCCAGGAAAAAAGCTGCTAACATTTCTAAACAAACTCCTAAAATGCTGGAGAGTACAATATTTAAGAACAAGAGAAATATACAAACTCAACTCAAGGAATAGCTAGCCTTTATTGCCAACTGCTTTCCCTTAAAGGAAAAAAAAGAAAAAGGTTGGTTAATGTATTCTTTTTTTGTCATTATTGACAAATATTTTTTGCATTACATATAAGAGAGAATATGGTGCAGGTATTGACAGCTGGGGGCAGCTTTTGTGTCTGTGTGGCCCCGAGGCAGATTCCAAACCAGGCTTCCATCCCTCCCCGCCAAAGGCATCAAAACTTCTCCTCCAGGGACTTCTGGAATATTTTAGTGGCAGTCACTGTTACTACTGCGGATTTTGGCCTGTGTGGTGTTAGTTTTGGCTGCATCTCTGTTCTGGGTTACATATAGGACTCGAGATACTTCATTGCCAAGGCTGGCCTATATACTGAGCAGCATATCTTCTGTTCATCTGCACCTTAAAGTTGTGGGGGTTTGTGTGTGTTTTGGGTGCGTGCACTTGAAAAGATCCTTCTGCTTTTGGGAGAGCACTCACATGACATAGGTGGCAAAATCCTTAAGTGTTATGCTCAGAGATTGTCTCCTTGGCTTTTCTGGATATTAAGAAAAAAACAATCTTCAGAGCCATGTGTAATTAATTTTAATTAGCATTCACACTGGAGTGATCTGAAATGGTCTGCCTTGATAGAAAATGTTAGTCATTGCTGTTAACTCAGAGCAGATGGCCATTTTTGTTTCTTCAAAATATATGATTTGCAGAGCTTCTGGTAGAGCTTTCTTATTTGGAAAAAAAAAAAAAAGTACATATGCTCAAACCAGCCACTGTGCAATTACAGGTGTCCAGAATCACAAACTAAGAATAAATTTGAATAAGCAGAGTGTGCACAGTGGAGTTGCAGGTTAAATAGAGAACGTAGCATTTCATCCAAGATTACCTTTCCCAATAGCTGGACTGTCTGGATTCTGTTATTTTCTCCCCTTTTCATTTTAGGTGACTGTTCATTAAACCCATATTCTGCATGTTTGCAATTTCCATCAAGTCAGAAATACCTAAGAATTTAATCTTTTGTGTTTTTCATGGAATAAAATGGGACCAATTTGCATTTAGTTCTAAATTTCTAATGTTTAGTTCTGCTTCCATCCTAATAGAGATGAGATGTTTACAAAAAATCACTTTGAAATCCCTGTAAAAGAAGATATTCCTTTATCTTTCAGTCTGTGAGTAGCTTCACTTATGTCAGTGTGACTGCTGAAGCTAAATACAGGTTTGTGTTCTTTGGAGGATTAAAGTAGTTTATAGGCTCAATTCTAAAAAATGTCACTTGTTGTGTAATGGTTGTTCTGTCCCCTCCCACACTGGCAAGAATAAATGCATTTTTAATTAATCTTGATTTATATTTTCTCTCTATAAAAAGAAATTTCATGCATAGCCAGTACAACTTTGTCTAGTGAAATCCAGATCCAGCTCAGCCTAAGAGCTCCCCATGCACATGATTATATGTGAGTATGCATTAATATATATGCACATATGTTAAGTGGATTTGTAATGTGCCTGCAGTGGTTGCCCTTCAACATTTTCTAGGTTTGCTGGAGATAAATATTGAACCTTATCTTAGTATTAAGAAATTGCAGAGATACAGTTCATCTTGATGTGCAGCAGTGGGGTGTGCTCAGAGAGCACCTTCTGACGTGTAGCCACTATGGAGGGAAACCCACTGCTGTTTCACTCTTCTTTCTGGTGATTTTCAGGATTTCTTCACTCCCTGGTGCTGGACAGCAGAAATTTGGTTTCTAGGCAGTCAGGCCTTCCCAGGCAGTGCTGACAGCCCAAGCTTCAGGGTGGGTGGAAGGGAAAGCTCAGTAACTCACAGCTAGGTCAGTCTTCAAGCTTATCTGGCATTTCTCACTTTCCTCTTGGGCAATTTCAAATACCTTAATCCAGTCCTGTTAGGATTCATTTGTGATGAGAAGAGTTCAAGAAACAACTATGGACCTTTCTGTATTAGGCCCTGAAATATACAGGGGAAAGGAAATCAAGAAATCAAGGTTAAAATGAAGTGAAGAAGTTGTAGGGTGAGCAAAGTCACAGCTGGGTGGCTGCTGGACTTTCAGGTGATGGGCCTGACCTAGAGAAGGCATGTCCTGAGTGTGGAACCTTTCCAGAGATGGAAACAATGCTTTTAGTCCAATTGTCTGTTCATCCTCACGAGCAATTATGTTGTATTTTTAGTAGACATGCAGTTCCAAGCTGAGGTGTATTTATCTAGAGTATAATAAAATCTGCAGGCAACAAATGGTAGCCTTTTGTACTTTTCACTTTGGGGAAAAAGAGGCAATATTATCAATATTATGCTGATTTCCAGTAATGCCACTATAGTTATATTTTCATGTATTATGCATGATACTAAATTCCAATGATGAGACTCCAGGAGGAAGTGGAGTAGGTAGATGTGGTGATGAACACAGCTTTGCAGTTCCCTCATTTATGTATTCACATTTAAGAAATGTTAAATATTCAAGGGAAGTACTACTTGCAAATGGTATTTCTAGGCATGTTCCCATTTTCTGTATCTGTCTTGTTTCTGCAGTCCCTTAGATTTACAGCTGCCTGAGTATCAACAAGATTGGTATTGCTGAGAGTTCTTTTTTCCTGCTATCTTTATTGTCATAGCTTTGATGTCTAACATCCCATTTAGCTGCTCTAGAGATGACAGTGAGAGCATAACTTCACAGTATTCCATATGGAGAATGTAGGTGAGGCTTGAGTAGTAACTGTTTCTGTGCTGATGTCTTCAGCAACTTTAAGTAGTGAAGAGAGAATAAAACAGAAAATCTGAATTGTTTTCAAGAACGTTTTTACAGCTTTCCATGAGACGCCAGTGGATTCCTAATGAGTAAAACATGTTAATATGTTTTTGTAAGATTCCACTGGTAAGAGGAAAAGGACACACTCTTTTTAGAAGTTACTGCAAGAAGTTACTTTGGTTTTTTTTTTTTCCTTTGAAAAGTTCCTATGCTTGTCAGCCTTTCTGGGAGAAAGGCAAAGGCAGTCTTAGCAGCAAGGAAACCAGCTGGGGAGACAAGCATCCCCTGACCTGCCCTGCTGGAACATTGCTGGGAGCACTCAGGGTGTGCATCCTTCAGTTCCTCACACGTGCTGTGTCCTTGGCAGTGGCAGTGGGGTAGAATGAGCTGCTCTGAAAAAGATCTCTCAGGTCCTTCATGGAGAAAAAAGGGCCTGGGAGATGAGACATGAGCTGCTGGGCCATGAGGTGTCCCTAGCCCCAGAAGGCCTGACACAGAGAGGCAGAGTGCAGGACTGGCAGCTCCCACGTGTTCAGAGTGCTTGGCTGAAATCCCTGCTCACACAGCCACGCTGCTTGGAGCAAGCCACAAAATGCCAAAAAGTGTAATATATAACATGACAGGCCTGAAAAAATGTTTTCACAAGCTGGTGTCATGTTGTTTTGCTCTTGCAGATAAGTGTTTTTGGAACTTCCCTATCACTATGTTTTACAGCCTTTATTTGCTCTATTGTTATTTTTAGTCATCTTTGCTGAGAGTACCCTTTTACCATTTCAGCTTCCTATTTCTTCAAAGTTGTAGCTGCTTGGTTATCTTAGCCAGAAAAGCTTATCTCAGTAAGTTTCTCCTAACAATAAATTAAAACAATTTTTTCTCTGATAATTTCATTATGCTTCTCTATTTTTTAATTTTTTTTAATTGACTTACTTGTTTTGTTCAGTAAATGCTGACTTAGAGTTCCACAATATTGCAAATTGAATAAAATTCAGGTATTTGCTCAGTTTAAGGTAACAGCATCTGATAAGGTCATCTGGGCTGTTACTTCCCTTAAGATAGGATTAGTACTTTTGGAGTCAGGGAAGAAAAAGGATTAATTTTAAATTTCTCAATCAAGAAAAGAATCCACAGAGCTTTCAGTTGTTCATGTTGTCAGTGGCTTTGGCTAAACTCTGGGATCAGGCTCGTTAGTGTCTTTTTGTGACTTTTGGGACTGGTTTCTGTGGGAAGGAAATGCCCTGGTGGCACCTCCAGTCTGGGATTTTGAAGGGAGCAGTGCAAGCCTGGAGTGCTGCATGCTCAGATGTAGCCTCTGAATTTGGTGAGAATTGAGTCACCAATGTAGGGAAAGAAATCTGAGTATGTCCTTTATTCTTTGCAGTTTTGAATTCAACCTGTGAGCCTGTTAAAAAATACCTCATTTTGCTCTCTTCAGAGTGGGTGTGCTCTGGTTGCTGTACTGTGGTTTCAGAGGTGATAATTTAATGATTTGGTGTCATGGCTGCTTCATGCTCAGGTTCAATTACACTTTTTTTACCTTTTTTTACCCTGTTTCCTGAGACTGCCCCTAAAAAGGCAGGCTGTGAGCTGCCTGGTGACATTGTTGCTTAAGAGAGAATAATTTCTGTGAGTGGGAATTACATCAAGTCAGTTGTGTTCCAGCAGTGTGGCAGTGAAATCCCACCAGTCCCTGAATGCTAAAGAAATTTGTCTAGGCAGTGGCAATAATAGCTTTATTTCCTTGTTCTATAGTGAATTCAGTATTTTTTCCCTCTCTAAATATGTGGGAGAAATTACTTCTGTAGTTGCATAATGAAACCAAAGGGCCCCTTGTTATTGAGAGTGAAGCAATCTCCATGAACCCCTCTCCTCCCCAGCTTGCTAAGGGAAGAAAAGAGCCTGCTTGGGATGGAGGATTGATCCTTGTGCAGCTGTTAAGATCCAGCAAAATGTGGCTTCCTAACCCTTTTCAGCTAAGCTCGTGGCCTTTCCTAAAAACTCTGTTGGCTGACAAATTTACAGTGATCTGGTCTGTGTATAGAATTGGAATTCAGAAACTAATGGCTAAACCATAAGGGGAAAATCTGTTCTGTTTATTGAAGAATTTACAAGTGCCACCTTCCTACAGAGGTATTTTTCCTCCTTTCTCTTTTCTTTCATTAAGTGATTCCCTGTATTTATCTCATGTGAACTACCTGTAAGAGGTTTATTTGAACATATCCCAGTTTTCTTTCTATGATGAGAGACATCAGAGGTTTGTTTTGTTTGTTTAAAAATATCTTGATTATCATTTCTGGCTTTTCCTCTTTTACTGATGATGTCTAAAAACTAAAAAGGGTATAAAATGGACTGAAAGGACTTAACATGGGAAGAAATTGCATCAATGATGATTTTGGTATTTATTGGTTACAGCAGCAATCCATCACAAGCTGTGCTGTTACATTGGCATGCCTTATGTCTTTGTCCTGTTCATCACAACACCCCTTTTTTCCTGAAAAGTGCTCTGTTTTAGCAAAAGCAGGAAAATTGATTTAAAGTAGTTTCACGGTGCTTTTAGCTGATTATTATTTCCAGAGCTATGCTGTAGCATTCTAAGATATTTTTAAGTACTCCATGTAATTATTAAGCAAGCACCTGTCCCATGAAGTCTGTTGTCCAAAACAATTACCAAGTAATTTCTGCTCCCAAAGGATTTTTAATTGAAAATGCTGTGTGCATGATAGAGAGCAGTAAAATGCTAGTTTTACAATGTGGTGCTCTTTGTTCTAGGAATGTTTACAAGGATTACCGTTTCCTTGAGCTAGCCTGTGACTCCCAAGAGGAGGTGGATAGCTGGAAGGCATCTCTGCTACGAGCCGGTGTCTATCCTGATAAATCCTCAGTAAGTTCAAAGCTCACTGGTTTGCCAGTAGCTGCTCTGTTTGAGTAAAAAAAAAACACAACTGTATCATCTGGGAAAACACAGTGTCTGCAGATAACTCAAGAAAGAGCAGCCTTTTCATTGCACGAGTCTGTGGTAATTCCAAAATATTCATAATGAAATATTTTAAGACCAATTTGTGCGTCAAACCTCAATGTAAAAAAACCCAAGCAACCACAAACCAAACCTTCCAACATGTTTTTCATTGGATCCATGTAGTAAAAGCATTGAGCAATTTGGGGTTTCCTGAGCTTCGTTGTTTCTATTAGTGTTTTCTAAGGTAAAGATGTGCTTTGAAGAGTTTATTCCCTCAAGCTCTGTATTACAGAACTGACAGAAGCATTCCAGGCAATCATGTATATTTATTTTACTTATTCACTGCATCATTTTTTGTGTATGAAACACATGCTAAACCTTTCCAAAGGCAGTTTTACTCAGCTAATCATCATGTGGAGCAAATTGAACAGGATACAATAAAAAAGTCTCTATTAATTTACTAGAAATGACAGAAAGTTGGGAAACAGAGTATGTCCAGCTACTATTTAATATTTTTTGGACCTAGATCTCTTGATATTTTACTTCAAGTGAAGGTTTGAGGAGATGTATCCAAAGAGCCTTTGAAAGTTTCTGTAATGCACAGCTCACCTTTGTGCAGTGAGTGCTGGATGCCTTCAGCAAAATATCTGCTCTAAGAAAAAGTGTTTTGATTCTGATGAATTTGCTCTTCTTCCTGATTGTTTTCCATGGGAAGGCCAGGTTCCTCGAGTCCAGGGTCTTGTGCTGTCTTCTCTCTTCATGTTTTTTGTTCCCTTATGGCTTCCAGTACAATTCTGTGTGCATCTCCTCCAGGAGCTATTCATGCAAACAAGCTCAGCTTCTTCATACAAAGTTTCAAGACTACCATAAAAAGATAAATAAGAAATTCTTGTACTGGTGGATTCTCCAGTTATTATAGAAATAAACAGTGATGAGGAAATGATGACTATTTTTTCAGAGAATATGCAAATATGCATTTAGCAGGTGTCCTACCAGGTATCTGAGACTTCACCTTTAAAATGTAAAACAGTGTTGGTGACTTTTCAGTATGTTGCCTGTTCCAGCAGATCTGTTCCTACCTAAGAATATCAGAAGCCACTTAATGAGTGTTAATTATGAGATTATGAGAGTGTTGTTATGAGAGGTTACCTAATTAATTACTTGGACCAATTTGCTGTATTGCTTTGGTTTTTTCTTGGTTAGGTTTTAATGATGATTTCACAAAGGCCCGTTGCTGCCTCTGGTTTAATCTTGCATTCTGTGATGGTTTTATCATATTGTTATATCTGGTACTTTATCCTTAAACAAGGCAGACTAGTTGGATTTCTGAACTTTTCTTCTGTCTTCCTGTCTCTCCCTTCCCCCTAAAAATACTTGGTATTCAAAACATGTTTACAAAGAATTCTTGGTTTTGTTTAAAGTTGGTCTGTCAAAGGAGTCTTAGATGCAAGATGAGAGACTTCCTTGAAAGAAGTAGAAGGGAGTCAAAATACAGTTCTCCTTTGAGCTGGAATTATCTTTACATTACAAAAAGAGTAAATATTATTGTTCCAAATGCCAGCAGTTTGAAATTCACCCAGTAGTTTATGAAGCTGTTCAGGAAAGATGCTCCATGCTACTCTAGGCTCCAAAACTTTTTTCCTAAAGGACTAGAGGTTCAAATGTGGACTGTGAGTCCCCTGTTAAAAGGAGATGTGTTCTGAATTCCCACCAAGCAAATCTCTCAACTAAGAATATTCATTTTTCTGTTGATTTTTTATTTTTTTACTAGTGCTACATACAATTGTTTGATTACAGTGGTAATGGGGCTCAGTATTTGCTGCCACTAACATGGAGCCTCTGCTGCTCATTTAATCCTGTAAGCTAAAATCCAAGCTTCTAGATTTATAATCTTTCTTTTTGCCTAAGCAAGCCTCATTAATATTTTAAAGGCCATATATCATCCCCCTTCCTCCATTTCCTTGTTTCATTTTGCTTGTCTTCCCTGTCCCTCTGTCCATGGGGATGCACAGAGTGAATATGTTCCCATATTCACTGTCCCATGAATTACCTCTGATCAGCCCCCAAATTCTTTGCAGTTTGCCAAGTTACCTCCTTCCCACAATCCATTTGCCTTTGTCAGGCCATGGGCTCTGACAGCCACCCAGATAGCAATGAATCAGTGTTTTTATTTTTCCAACCCATATGCAAGTCAGCTTGCTTGATATAAATCATCCTGTGGCCAATTCACTTTGAAATGGGATATCCATTTACCAGCTGACTTTACTGCTGGATTTCTGGACTGATGCATCCAAAACCCTCCTTTTTTTGTTAAAAAGCGACTACAACGTTGTGACTAACCTTTCCAGACTGGATTTCTCAACTGGTGTAGGCTGGTGTTTATTTTGGCTGCCTTCCCACTGTATAATATACACTCTGCATGCCAGCTCATGGCAAAACTCACAATTAAACCAAAATAATAGCCCAGATGTTTGTCATAACTTGCTCTGCACACTTTACCTTGTTAGCACCGCCCATTCCTTCTCCCCCCATGCCCCCCAATGCCATCTCCTCCTTATTTCTATTACTAATCTAAAAATTCCATATTTGCTTTTGAAATCTTGAAACTTTCCATTTGCTGGCAGGTTGTAGGGAATGGCTGTCATGGAAGGCTCAGCAGAGATGTTTAGTGGGTTACCAACACGTGAAAATCCCTCTGGCTGCCATCCCATCCCTAGATCATTTCAGGTCTCATTTGCTTCTCCCTTGTATTTGTATCCACTGACTTCCCAGGAGCTGCTCCTGATTTCCACCAGAGGAAGCAAAAGCAGGATCAGAATGTTTGTGTAGTGAGGAAAAGAGCTCTGCTGAACATTTGTGTCCTTTGCAGATGTCCTGTGTTCCCCTGGAAGCTGTCTGACTGCAGGATTCACTGAATGTACCCTGAGTCAGTTCCTCATTTGGTTTGAGCCATTTCCAGAACTGTTCAACTTAGGCTGATTGCATGTAAAATGCATATAACTAATATTTCTTTATTTCCCTCTTTCTTCTGTGCTGCATCCTGCAAAGGGGAGCAACAAAGTAAGTTGTTTGTCCTTTTACAAAATCCTTTCGCATCCTGTCTGAAGGGCTTTGTAATGAAAATTAGTTTGTCTTTCAGTTCACACAGCTATTGCCTGCATGCTCTTAACAGCAGAATGTGATTTAAAATGTGGGTGCAAAAGTGTCTTCAAGAAAAAGTATTACTGACTCTTTGTTTTAATTCTGGAGAAAGAGTGTTAAGTGTTGCTGAGCTGTTTTTAAGGAGGTTCAGTAGGAATGATACTATAAAAGTATTGGGCCCAAAGATTATGAAGGTATAGTAATAAAGACCTTCTGAGGAAAGGTTACTACAGTCTGATGAAACTCATTACAGCTGGGTTTTTTGACCATACATCAAAGCTTGTATTAATGGGCAGTTATAAAAACCCAGCACTAAAGTCTTAAATAACAGATTTGCTGGCGTTGTTGGCTAAGCTGAACTAGATCAGTGTACTGGCTTTGAAGGTGCCTTAAAATGGATGGAGGAGGGTGGGGTCAACATTTGACTTGGCTTCTAGACCCTTGATGTGTTCCAGCTGGACAGCAGCAGAAGGGTGTGGGGTGTGGAGAGGGAGAACTGAAATATGCGTGGTAGGGGTTTTTTTTGAAAGTAAGCAGCACATAAAAAGACATTTTTGCTGATGTTGATCTGATAAACGAATAATCATGCAGTTCCCAGGGTTAGGACTTTTTAATGCCATTTTTACTGAGCTTGAGAATGGAAGTTGCACATCTCACACTTTGGAATAAGATGCAGAGAGAGTTTGTCATACCTCAGAAAGGAGTTATGCAGCTTTTGTGACTTTTTTTCCCTCCTTCCTGTTTTGGTATATTAACCCTTAGGAAGATGAATCTGGAGCATCACAAGATGCTTCACAGCAAACATTGAATATTGCCTGTAGCATCTCTTTATGAGCTGGAAGCTTTCTGGGGTATTTGGGAAAGACACGGGTGGTTTTAGAGGTTTTGAAGGTTGGGGAATTTTGTCTGCTTCTAATTTTTGTATTTTTAATCAGTTTTTGAGCACTCCTATCTCCACAGTGGCTGGGCTCAGAAGCATCAAAAATACCCTTTTTTGTTGGCCTGCCTGAGAAAAGGTGCTCTTAGTGTTGGGTGGGGAGGGGTTAAGAGAACTGGTGCATTGATGGCATGGAGAGAGGGACTTTACATAGGAGGTGGTGTGAAATGTAAATGTTAACTGTGTACACTAAAATGTCAAGGTAGTGTTTATAATGTTTCCTTACGACCCACTGGCTGAAGGCTTTGCTGCTGCAGTGGATGCTGCTCTGATCTCAGAGGAGACTGTAGGTGCTCTGTTAAGGGAAGTGGGGATAGATGGGACACCACTGAGCTCTTGGGGCTGGCACAAACTGAGTCTGGAGGTCAGGACTTGCATGGCCCAGCTCTGTTTTCCAGAGCTGGTTGCTGTGGGGTACCCCAGGGAGGTCAGAACAGAAGCAGCTGACAGATTTCAGCAGGACACCCATGAGCAGGGAGAGGAGAAGCCTGTGAGATGTGAGGATTTGGGAGCTCTTAACTCTTCCTTCACTCTGAGCCAAGGACAGTTCTTGCTGTAGGTTCAGAAACATTCTCCATCTGGCCTGGGTTGCCAGCCAGAAGATAACTCCAAAAGAAATCTCCAGGAAACCATCCTGATCTTTCTCTTTGTTCCCTGTAAGGATTCTGTCTCATCATCTGCATGTCCCCCTTCTCCTTCACACAGATCATTCCTGCTGCAGTCTGGAGGTCACATTATCCCAGTTGGACAGGTAGGACCAACCTGCAGCTCCCTGCAGAGGCTCAAACCCCAGAGTCTTCTCGAGATTTCTGTACTTAGTGGAAGTGGAAAATGACATGGAAAAAACTGAGAGGTGACCAGAAAGTTTCGGAGAAGAGGTCAGGGGGAAGAGAGGAATGGCAGATTGAGAATGATGACAGTGTCTTAAAGCTTCTAATGCAACTTTATGCTGAAAAGCTGCATGATCCTCCCTTGCTGTCCTGGCACAGCTTTCCTGGGCTGCTACCAGAGCTGGAACCCTCCTCCAGTGCTGTTCATACACTGGATCCTGTCACATGTTCACATGTCAAGATCCTGTACTCACCCATCCGTTCAGACTGTGGCAGCTTTTATACCTCTGCCTTTAGCTTTGCACTCTTGGACTTACAAAAGTAAAAATAAACATTGGAGTAATGAGTCCATAAGAAAAAGGGGGAGGAAGGGAAGTGAGGAGGGTTTATAATCGTCAGTGGACTACTAATCATTTTTATTTTTACTTTTTATTGTTGCACAATCATTACTGTAAGTGAGATTTCTCACATGGTTAAAGATAAATATATCTTCAGAAGCTTTGTTGGATAAAATCTGTAAAAGGGTCGTGTAGAATGAGGTAATGGAGACCTACCTCATTCAGCAAGCACATGTTGGCAAGCTGCATTTTGCTAATATTAACACTGAGCTCCACAGCTTTGCATGGGGAACGAGTGCAGAATTGTCCAGAGCTGAGCAGAGTGCTGCAGCTTCAGCCCAGCTACTGAAGACAGAGGAGCTGAGGGCTTCTGACTGTCTTAACCACCACTGTGGATTTGCTCCTTACCCTGTGCAGCTTCTTTACCCCCATTTAAAAAAAACAAATCCCCTCGAAACTGCCCTCCAGATGCTGCTGTTTGAAAACAGTATCAAAACCTGAACCATTCTCCCAGAGTCCTCTCCATGTGCCTCTGACATTGTTAGCTTAAAAGAATAGATAGAAGCTGGGTTCTTAGGAAAGTTTGATTCTGAATCCTTGTTCAGCAACTCAAGCAATAAAACAGCAGCAGCAGAAAAATCTCAAAACCTTAAAGTGCCACTTTTTAATGTAAAAAGTCACCTTTCCTTTGTCATCATTAGCCAATAATTTCTATTTGATTCGAAGTACCAAACACTTGAATGATGAGCTCAGACTTGAGAAATTTGACTTGGAAAACCAAAATCTCTTAAAATTGCTTTTTACAGCTAGTGGCTACAAATTTCTTGCCTTCCTATTATTTTGCATTGCTGTGTTTGCTGATACCCTTTACAGAATGTGTAGAGCTGGAGTCTAGAAACTCCATATTCACGTCTCAGTGGAGCTGTCATAGTGCAGACAATGCTGCACATGCAAACGGTCACTGAATATAAAATCAGTGTAATTTAGTTTGAATTTTCTCTTAGGAAAAGCAGAATCCCCCTGAAAAGAGAAGGAAAGTATTCTTCCTTAGTTCAGTTTTTCTATTGGTCCTTCAAATACTTTTTGGTGACATATTAATGGCTTAAATTGAAGTCTTTCTTTTCTCTCCCCATTTTTTTAAAGTTTTTATTTTATTTTAAGGGGAGTTAGTGTTACTAAACCCAGATTCCAGATCAGCTACTTCATTAAGGAGTCCAGATGTCCTCCTGTCTCTTGAGACAGTCCTGGAAAATGGGAACATAGTGAAGTCAGGATCCTCATTCTCCCTGCATATATGACAACAGTGCTCTCAGTTCCTGCGTTTCGTGCTTGGCTCTTCCTTGTAAATGCAGGTGCAGTGCCAGAAGCTGGAGGTGTCTTGCACTGGAATAAAGCTCTGGTGCTTTCTTTTCAAGTCTGGCCATGTTTCTGAAGGGGTTTCAGTTCCCTCCCAGACATAACTCTGTTCCTGGCTGGTGTGATGCCCCGGCCAGATTCAGGCTGGAGGTGAGTGGCTCTGCTCTGGGACTGCTCAAGTCCCTGCTCAGGATAAGTCCCTAAAGCAGAAAAAGTAAAGACTTGTTTGGGTTTGTTGATAAAGCAAACTGCTGATATGTCAGAGGTAAAAACAGCGTAGTCAGAAGTGTAAACTCTGCATTTACTGAGTTTACTTTTTTAAAACGAGTATATTTTAGAAAAGAAAGGCATTCTAGGAAAAGAAGAATTCACTGCAGTTGGGATTAAAGGTGGCTTCAAGCCAACTAGGTTTAAAAATAACTTTTAAATGAAGTGTTAATTTTTTTTTCAAGTGGAAAAATGCCATAATTTTATAGACAGTGTTTCAGTCATTGCTTCGAACAGATGAGTTGGATTTTACAAGGAAGCCCCGGTGTAAAAGAGCAGCCCGAGGGGTGCGAGTGCATGCGCACACACGCTGGGTCAAAAGCAGTCCAAAAGCCAGGGAGGAAAGGAAATGGCAGCCTGTTTTCCAGTTCCTTTCTCTCTGCCTCGCTGCTCCAAGGATGTGAAAACATGTTTCAGATGAAAGCTATCTTCTGCTTCTCCTAAATATTTACTACTTCAAACAAAAACTAGATGAAGCCTTGTTCTCCAAACGTTCCCGAAGAAACAGAGCAGTCCTGGTTCGTAATCCTGTAAAAGAACTGCTGTCCCGAGAGAGTTAAAAATGTCCGGGGGAGAAGAGATTCACAGGATTGCATCAGTTGCAGGGAGTGTAACAAGATGCAGGCTGATGTTCTGAATGATTCCAAACCCAGTCTCAGCAAAGCTGCTGATCGAGGTCGGGGGTTCAATGGCTGTCACAGGGTTTTATGTTCCTGCTCTTAGCTGGGGCTGCTGACGTTAAGCAAACTCCAGGAAATTTAGAAATGAGCAAACATTTTTTATTTCTGTTATGTATTCACGGTGGGCTCTTTACTGTGCTTTTGGCAAGGCATCTGCATACTGAAAATATTTTTAAATTCTTTGTTTTTTATGGGGCAGCAAGTTTTTGCACCACTTCCACTCCGCTGAGGGATTTTGATGAAACTCTGCAGAAAGGTGAAAGTTCTCTGGCTGTGAAGTTTCAGGTCATGGAGCATGAATGTTAGCCCCATTCTGGACATTCAGTGAGGTTTGCCCTGGGGAAGGGAAGGTGGCCAAACTCCTAGGGTGCTTTCCCAGATCTGGTGAATGGGCACTGAAAGTTGGCTGGAGGAGAGGAAGGCGCTTCTGGGCTGTGCTGCACCAATTTCAGCCACAAACATCCTTTGGAGCCCAGGCTGGTACCTGCAGCTGGAGCCCCTGTGGCTCCAGGTCTTGGAATAGTTGTGATCAGGAAGAGCAGGTTGCTCCTGCAGCATTGGGATCACCCCTGAAGGGGACTGAACAGAAGGGGAAACACACAGCTATCACAAGGTTTTGGGACAATCCTAAAATATCTTCCTTGTCTTCAAGTCAGTAATTGCACAAAAGCCAAATAGTAATTAAAGTAAGTAAACATACGAAATTTTTTTTTCTGCTAAAAATGTCACCAGGCTCACTCTTCCATAGCATGTACAGTGTAACAGGAAATGTCATCATTGGACATGAGGGTGGAGGGCAGCTGGTGAACAGCCAGCTACTCCTTTTTTCTCATCTAGAAGGGAAAACAAGATGATCAGGAGAAACTGAATGTTGCTTTCCCTGACTCTGTTTTGGACTAAAATGTAGAAATGCAATGTCTACTCTAACACACAGTTCATCCTGGATTTCTTTATCCTTCTTTACCCACCTTTTCTGTGGAGACAGGTTTATAATTACTTTCCATGTGCTGAGTCACAATCAAGGCCCATATTATGGGTGTACAATGCTCCATTCTGGAGCTGCATTCTTTAGTTCCATAACTCTCCTTCCATGATGTCCTGTGTTCCTGTTCTGTGGTCACTCCTCAGCTCCTGTTTCCCAGCTCTATTGTGGCCTTTGACTGATGTCTTCCCTGTTCTTCTCTGTTTGGTGTGTGACACTTGATAGCTCAGGTGTGCCAGTTTTGGAGAACGGTGATTTCCCACTAGGAAGAGCTGTCTGTGGACATGTTGAGGTGTCTGATCAATGCAGTTTTTTGGTGACTTTCATACCTTTGTTCCTGAAGCCCCTGTTCCTGCAGCAGAGAAACAAGTGATCTCACTCTGTTTGCTTTATATTCTCTTTGAAACTCTGCTCTTCCTCTTCTATAAGCAAGCTATTTATAATTAAAACAGAGAATTATGTTAAACAGAGAGTTCAGATAATACATCACATTATTGAGGTAGGTAGAAGCTCAAGTAGAAGCTGAGGTAGGTAGAAGTGGGTGGGCACAAAATTACCAAGAGCTGTAACACATGGTGTCAAGCCCCCATCAGACCCTTTAGCAGCAGACACTCAAACTTTCTGGTTGCATTTACTGCACAGTATTATCTTGACCTGTTCAACAGCTGGGGTTTCTAAACTGGGTGGCAGCAAACCTAAGGGCATTTATGGAAATCAAGTAAAGAAACTAACCCCTAAGATAAAGTCCATGAGAAAAATTAGTCTTGTGCAATGTAATTTCGTGTTCAGGTGTAGTCTGGTTTAATACTGTTTGATTTTCAGATCCAGATACTCTTCCAGTAGAAGCAGGAACCTTCTTGTAGTGAACAGAAGCCTTTCCAGTCACAGGCCAGCTGTCCCTAGCTGTGTTTTGCTGGCACTGTCTACAAATATGTAGTTGTTCATGACCACGGTCTGGAAACAACTGCTGCACCATATTTCTAAATTATAGTTATTAAAGGTTATCTGGCTGATTCAGACAGCAAAGTCTCAGAAGTAGTGTGAGTGAGATTGTGCTTAGCTCTCCTAAGGACTGACCTTAGCTCTGCTTAGCTGAGCTTTTAGCCACTTTTGCAGCTGCATACAGGGCAGGCACCCTCAAAAAGCTCAGCTTCTCTTTGAGATCCCCCATGCCCCAAGATGTGGCTGCAAACACTCAAGAGATGTGTTCATGTCAGCTCTGTGCACCAAGGAATTCTATAGGCAGAGTTCCTTGCTGCTCCTCAGTTAAGTGTTAAGACATAGGTGATGGTCTCTCATGTGAGAGCAAAATGCAGCATTGTCTGCAGTCCTTAACACCAGCTGTGTTGCCCTTGGTGTGGTGAAAATCAGGGCTCTTGCTTTAGGAAACTTCACCTTCAGCTGTCTTTATAGTTTAAAAATATCAGCACCCTCTTTGTTACACACTGCTCTGCAGAACCTGCCTCTTAATGTGGTGGGTGGATGTGTGTGCTCAGAAATGGTTTCGTTTCAGCCAGGCTGGAAGATGGGCATGGGGAAGTCAATCACTTCTGGAGAGTGAGAATTTCACCTGTTGTGAGTGGGGGTGTTGTCCTTAGTGTTGCATGACTCAGGGGACTGTTTGGGTTTTTCCAGTGCTTTTTTTGCAGTCTGATTAGTGTTCTTCTAAAATAAAGTTCTCCTTTCGTAGAACCAATCCTGTCTTTGTCTCACTGGGGCTGTGATTTCTGCCCCATGTCCCATTTCTTTTATTGAGCTCCCTCTTCTTTGTGCAGTTTCTTTTGTAAGCCCCAGCATGATGCCTTTCCAGCAGCTGGCTTTAATATTGGGAATAGATACTATTTGTCTAGAAGTTGCAGTTGCAGACCAGGATCCCATTTTACAAACTGAGAGTAAGAACATGCTTCCTGGCAGTCCAAGAATGGCATGAGAGAATCAATGAATTATTGCAGGACAGTCAATAAATAATAAAGGTTTTTCACTAGCACTAGAGTGCTTCTAGAAGCAGGGTTTTGGGGCACACTACCTGTTTGGCACTGGTTTGCCTAGCAAAGGACATTTGTTCTTTAAAAATACCTCACTCCAACGTATCTTGAGTATGCAGGATTTTCTTTCTGCCTGTCTTTTAAATATAAAGGGGATTAATCCTTCTGTTCTGATAATTTTCCGGATCCTCTTCAATTCTCTGAAATTTGACACTTCTTGATTCGAATCCACCCTTACATGGTGGAACCACCTCAGCTTAGAGTATGATTGAAAATTGCTCAAAAGTGTGTGTTGAGTCAGTTGTTCAAGTGATGAACCATAAATAATCCTTGTGAAGAATCCTAAATACAGGCATGCATATGAAGTTCTCCCTCCTTTTGTGTTCCCAAGACTGAGTGTGTGTTTTCCAAGACCCCGGTGAAAGTCTTTGTTCAGGCACACTGGATGGGCTTCCTTTAGTGTATATAACCATCAACATTTTCCCATCAAAATTCTGGTCTTTTCTGATGGGTTCCTAGTGGAGAATTGCATTTTTAGGAGTCTGTGTTTAGAATAATCAATGATTATTCCTTCCAAGTCTGGATGTCTTGGCTATGAACTGCTTCACTCTCTTCATTGACAGTGGGTCCCTGGAAGTGCCAGGTTCTTAGGTAATTGCCTTTGAGTAGTAAAGCAGGGGAATTCAAATTTCTAATGGAATATTTAAATACACACCTTTTCTCTAGTGAGGCTCTCAGTGTGACCTGTTCCTCTCTCATGCATTGCTAGGCTGTTTTTTTTTTTCAGGCAAAGTCTTTCTGTCTATGCTCCTTTTAGTTGAAATCTTCCATTTGGGATGTTGGAATGGTTTACTTGATGTAAAGATGCTCCCTTTTTAAAGGAGTTCCTTATATCTTATTTGCAGCTGCTCATGCTTCTTCAGTATTGGTGGCCTTTAGAATGATGTTTCATAGCTTTTTACAAAACATGTTTCATCATATGGATAAGAACATTAAGCTACAGTCACAAATACCTGAAAGATTGTCACAAATGCCCCATTCCTTCCAAATTCAACTGGCAATGGAACATTGCAGTTCAGATATTGGTTATGCTACTGCTTTTGTTGCTGAGCATTTGGGTAAAAACACTGCTTTACTATGGTAACTTCTCAGCCCCTTGGGAATGACTATTCAATGCTTTCAACCTTCTATTTGTTTCTTGACAATTTTCTGGCTATATCCTGAAAAGTTTCTGGAGTCTGCTGTGGCTCTGCAGCCGCTGAGAATAAACTAAAACATGTTCTATCCAGTATGTAAAGGTAGAACTTTGGGCAGGGAGGGTTTCCAGTGCAAAATAAAATGTCCACATTCACACTTAGACTAAAAACTCATCAGAGAGTGAGAGAAAATTGCTAAGAAGTTGCTCCCTGGTTCCCACTCAATCCTCTTGGATATCTGCAAAAACTAAGGGATTTTGCTACAGAACATAATCTCTGCTTGACACAGAATGTTTCTGTTAATATTCCTACCTGGAATTTCCTGATCCAACTTCAGACATCACAGTGTTCAGATCTGGTCATTTGTTGGGAAACACTGTGATTTCTGATATTTTTACAAATTCACTGAGTTTAAAGTCTCTTGCTGGAAGGTATGCTTAAAAACACGCAACATACTTATAAAATGTTGTGCTAATTAAAAAAAAAGGGAGAGAAGAAAGAAAATAAAAGGAAAAAACCTCTTAATAGCCCAAGAAGTTCTACACTGCAAAATCCAGCCATCCCTTCTTTGGCCAGGACTGTTCTTTGCCCAGCCTGCTGTGTGTCTGATAAGATGCTCCAGAGGGAGATGCAGTGACTTTTCCACTCCTTGTCTTTGGATGTGGAATGGCAGGATATCTGAATATAACATTTAGTTTTAAACCTGCAGAATGCATTGAAATCCAGGCATTTATTTATCTTGAGAGTGCACCTGCATGTAGTCAACAGAGGAGCTGTAACAAAAAGCATTTTTTCCCCACTTTCTCCCAGTTTGCATTAGACATGTCACACAAGAGCTGGAATATGAGGCAGACTTAGCAAGCAGCCACAGCAGTTCTTACTGGTTTTTGGGTTTCCCAAAAGGATCTGTGCTCAGTAGCTTGTTCTGCCAAAGGTTTTATCATGTGGACTGAATATTGTAACAGAACAGACAGCACCATCTTCATGTGTTTTTAGACATGTTATTTACTGGGGTTTCCCTGAAGAAAGCTCAGGGATTCTTTCCTTATGAGTCACTAACAAAGTGATTGTTTTTATATAAACTTTCCTTCAGCTGGTTAGAGTTGGAACACAGTGTCTTGTGCTCTTTCTGGGGTCTGACTTTTCTCTTAATTTCTTTTAATAGTTGTTCCTGCAGCCAGCAGGATGGTTTGAACCTCCTGGCTTTCCCTCACACTCCCTCTTAGTTCCATAGTCTTGGAAATCACTGTTCTGCCAGCGGACGTGCTGCTGGAGATCACTGTGTGTGTGCAACTCCACTTCTCAGCTTTCTACCTTGTGCTGCTTTTTCATCTCTGCACCTTCCTTGTGGTTTAAGGGAGAACGTGCTGTTGACATTACCCAAACTGGAGTTTGCATTTCATGTGCTGAAATGAAAACAACATTTTAAAGAAGCTTGATGGTTGACTTCAGCAGCATAAAGGTTAAAAGCTGGAAAGCGCTGTGTTTCCATAATGGAAATCACTAGAGCTGGAGAGACACATCCCTTGCCTTGCCTGAATCCTTCCCCACCCTCTTTCAGTGGCTGCAGCAGTGGTGCAGGGTCACTTTTAATTACCTCCCTCCACAGCTTTTGAGTTCAAGCCCAACTGATGGCGCCAGGGGCTGAACCACAAGGAGATCTCCGGGCAAGTGGTGCCTGTGGCAGCCGCCTCGCCACGGAGATGCTGTGCAGCCCACTGCACTTCCTTGTGGGGTTTTTTTATTACATTTTGCATTTTTGAGCCTGAGACAGGAGCTGTGTTAAATCTACTAACTCAGTAATGTGCCCATACTTGTGAAATCCTAGGCTAGGCTTAGCAAGTTCCATTCCCTGAGCTCACTCAGATATTTATACTCTGTGTGTGCATTTCTGGAATCACACAGGTGTCTGACTTCACAGGTAACATACTCTGCATTTACAGATCTGTTAAGATGCAGGGCATTATTTTAACTCAAGAAGTATGCAGAATTCGACGAGTCTTTTTCATAACCCAAGATTGGATTTCTTTATTTTTACAGGAACAGGAATGGTTTCACTGGAATGAAAATGTTCATTCCACTGCATCATTAGCTACAGGCAATCTTCAGTTGAAGCCTAGCCCATTTTTCATGCTAAAGCTCTAGTAGTTTGGTCATTAATCAACATGTAGGATGAATTTCTGGGGCTGAGAGAGCTTGTCTGTATGCCTGTAATTTAAGATGAACTCTTTTTTTGTTTTTTCTTATGAAAGGAAGGTAGTCAGAAAACAAATTATATTTTAAGGAGTTCACCTCTCTCTCACCTCTTTCTCCCATTCCCTTTCTGATAAACACCCAAAACTTTTCATGACATGGATATGGAGTTTTAGATGGAGTAGCAGATCCTCAAGTGTGTCATTTGTTCCTCCAAAAAATCTAAATCAACCTTTTGTTAGGTGAGATCAGTCTCTGACATGGTCACTGTCTCAAGTGTCCTTAGTACTGATAGTCCAGTCCAACTTGCTTTCATCACTTTAAATGTTCATTTTAGGCTCTTGGTTAAAGCTTTTCCTTCCCTCCTGCATTATGTGGAAGCTGTAACCAGCAGCCCATGGGAGCATCAAGATCTGTAGTCAGCTATTTACCTGCCTTTTCAGCTGCCTGCTCTTCTCTCAGAAGGTGAAAACTCAGAGGACTGATCCTCCACTTTGGAGGCAGCAGTGGGAAAATCCTGCTTCAAAAGGCAGGAATTGTTTCCTTACACTCCTGCTCTGCTCTAGTCTGACCAGGCTCCCTTAATTGCTCTGCACACACAGAGCAGCTCCTCTCTGTGCAGTGGTTTCCCATAAAACCTTGCCTCAGTTAGAAAATGAACAATGCAAATGGTGCAAATAATTTTGCAGTGTCCTCAGATCCCGAAAGCACACACCTGTGGAACATGCACTGCTTCTCCAGCCACATGAAGAAAGTGCTCAAAAAATAATCTCCTCGCCCAATAGCCTTAGAGAAATCTTCTCCAAAGGCCACATTTCCTCTTTTTCCAGCTCCACTAAGCAGCAGAAGCAGCTTTGGGTGGATCAGTGAGTGCACAGGAGTTTCTGGAGGGCACTATCCAAATCCCTTCCCTCTTTCCTCCCTTATATACTCCCAGCTTAACGTGAGAGCTGCTGCAGAGCCCTTTCCAGCTCGAAGGCAGGGGAGTATGGTTTGGAACATGGACAAGGATCTCATGGGGGAGGAAGGAAGAGAGCCATATAGTTCATATAAGAGGCAGAGTTACTCCAATTTAACTGTCCAGGGCTCTCAGAGGCTGCACTGCTCTACCCAGGGGAGGCTGGAAAGAAGTTTCAGTGCAATGAAAATAAAATACTCTTGTTCTCAACGTGCAGTTTCATTTGAGTCTTCAGGAAATAGCACAGCAGCCCTGGGAGCAGGGGAAGTGTCAAGTATTATCTGTCAGCAGGAGTCTCAAGGCCTCCTCCATCAGTGCCCAGTCCTGTACAAAACAGTGTTACCTCTATTGGGTGTGCACTGCTCACAAGACACCACCAGCATGTGTGCTCCTCCCATGGCCACATCACAGCAGTGTCTTGGAATCATCTGAAGCTCAGTTGCATGTGCCTGGGATTTCCTTTCCATTTTTATTGCCAGCTGATGAGCTCTCTGCCCCATGCAGCAGCTGGCATTGCTCTGTCAGCATAGAGCAGTGATTTGATCCTGTTTCTGTTTCTCCAGTCCTTGAAGTTATCCGAGTCTTCCAGGACAGTGTTCAATCCCTCATTGTGTTGACACTACCTCACAATTCTGTCTAATGGGCAGAATCAAATTTAACTGGCAAGTTTATGCTATTTTATTTCAGTAAGACCCATCCATTCAACACTTTGATGATTAAATCCTTCAAGGCTTCTAGTTCTTCTTTCCACACTAAACGAATCCTTCAAGGCTGCCAGTTTTTCTTTCCACATTATAACTTATTTATCTCTTAGAGACTTGTTTTGCTGCACTATTCTTTCATTAATACTCATCTTTATAAGCTTATTTGCCAGTCTCATAAGAGTATCACTTTGCTGAACCAAAGATCTGTCAGGTTTTCTTTGGTCAGAAAAATCAGTTAACTTACTGAGTTTGGCATGCTCTGCCATCTTTATTTTTCTTTTTAAAATTTTATTTAAGGTCTCTCTTTAGAAGCATGTGCAAAAATCTTGCCTAGAGTCATGGTTTGACTGAGAAGCCTGTACTTGCATCAGTTTTCTTCTCATTTTGGTGAGTCTGGGTGCTGCACCAGCTGTTCCACAGAACCAAGGACCATGCTGGGATTCTGCAGCCACTCCCATGGGCAGTAGCAGGAGCTGCTGCATTACTGGGGCTGATGTCTAGATATGGATGGATATCTGTGATCATTTCAGGGCATTCTGCATAGTTTCTTTCGTTGTTGTTGTTATTGTTTTGGGTTGGGTTTTTTGCTTTGTTTGTTTTTTGTTTGTTTTTGTTTTGTTCTGTTTGTTTGAGGGTAGCAATTTATTCCCTCACGGTGCCCATTCACATCTCCTGCCCTGGTTAGGAGAGAATGATGATTTTGCAGTGAGGTTTCTCTCACCTGTGAAAGCTGGTGCAAGAATTTTGTCTGTGAAAGCGTGGTCTGAGGAACCCAATGGAAATCATCCTGTCAGATAGGAAGCTTCAAGGCAAAGGGCTCAGGTTTTCCCCTGGCCTGCTCTGGATGACACAAAACTGCCTGTGAGTGCCAGTAATTCACTCTTGTGACACAGCATCTTCTCCTTTGACATTATCACTGAACTGCACCCTGAAACACAGCCTGTGATTCCAGACCGTGGTCTTTCTTCTGTGCTTCCTTTGCTGCTTCCCTGGCCACTGGCTGGGTTTTGTTTTCAGATTCTTTCATTTTTCTTCTGGTTCAGTTCCCATTCCTCTTCCACGTCCCCTCAGGCAAGTTGATCTCTTAGTGCCTGTTTCCTTCAGCAGTGGTTCCTGTGAACCTTGGATCACATCCTCACAGATTTTCTTGCCACTAACCCATGGCCCTGCACTCCCACATCCTATCTGTGTGTGGGTGAAAGAAGGACATGCTTTTGTAGGCATCTGAATTGAAGTTGTGCTAGTTCATGCCGAGGTAGGTGTCTCTAATTCTAGACAGCATTAGGCACAAATAAGAATTGTTTAATGTGGAATATGTAATTATCAGTTGGAAAATCTGCACGCTCTCAGATGCCTTGTCAACACTTCATGCCTCAAAATGTGCAGTGTCCAGCAGCTGTGGTGTTAACCTTTGCTAGGCCACGCTGAACATGTGAAAAATCAGAAATTTCTGTGTTTGCATGGGATCTTTGTTTGCTGTGATTAATGGTCCACTAACAATGTCCAGTGCAAGTTCAGTGCAATGTACAAAGTGTCTTTGATGCCAGACATTCTACAGTGCTGTGCAGAAACCAAAGTTAATAGTTGTAAGCCTGAGAAGACTGGAATGTTTTCAATTTACTTTTAAACAAATGACTTTATTGTGCCATTCTCACATGGGAGTAAATTCCACAGCCTTAGTGCCACATTAGACAAAACTTTTTTACCTGCTGGTTTCTGTTTATACTTGGAGAAAAGAAATTAACCTCACTTAGGAGTTGGGGGGAATAGGACAGGACTATTAAACTCAGTGGGAATTCTGGCAGGGGTTTTGCTGGGAGCAGAGTGGGATGCAGGAGTACAGGATGTAGCTGAAGGATGATTTGTGGTGCAGTGTGGAGTTAAGGAATTTTTTTTTCTTTGTGCCTGAAAATCAGACTCGTGAAGGGCACCTGTAGGAAAAGCATTAAAACTGGTTTTGCCACTCCAGAAATGTAAGGAAGTTGTAGTCTCAAGTAGATGCCAGTGGATAGTGGGAAGGAGATTCCTGGTGACTGTGGCTGGGGATGGATTGAGCCCAATTCCTGAAAGCAGCAATTCTCATGTAAGTAATGGGGGTGTGTGTCCATCCACGAGTGACAGATCATGACCTCAAGGGGAGAAAGTGTCCCTGAACTCACCACATTCTTCTGTAATGGTGAAGATTTTCAGACCAACACAGGGAAGTTCTGAAAGAATTCAACGTTAATGCTTATAGGATGGACTAATACCATGACTTTTAAAAATATGAAATGTGTGCAAAATGCCTAAGTAGGAATGTGGATCTATTCAGCATTGCTCCAAGTGGGAAACCCTCTCATGATAAGTGTACTGTGATGTTCTGGTAGATAAAATGCACAACCATTCCAGTGACTCCTTTTGGTTGAAACATGAGTGTACATTAATTATGAACAGAACCAAGAACACTGGATGGGTTTTTTAGCTGCTCACTTGGCCTTTTTTATACTAAACCTTTTTTTAATAAGGCTTTTGTTTAGTGCTTGTTACATGGTCTTATGGCTTTATAAATCCATATGCAATCAAGAAAAGGATTTGAATTTTGTTTTGACTAGTTTTTGCTTTCACTTGAGCCATTTACAGTTCATTAGTATTTATTTTAAGTGTCACTGCATGGAAATCCAAATGGAAAAAAATTACAGGTTTAAATGATGCTCAGATAAGTACAATTGAAAAATTGCAAAAATAAATCTCCTCACCTGGGAACAGCTTTAGAGTCTATTGTCTTCCTCTGATGTTTCTAACCTGCATCTGATCTTACCAAAATAGCAGCTCCTCTCTGTGCAGTGGTTTCCCATAAAACCTTGCCTCAGTTAGAAAATGAACAATGCAAATGGTGCAAATAATTTTGCAGTGTCCTCAGAGCCCTAAGGCCTTTGCTGCCACTTGTTTGGCCTCTAGGGTAAGATACATCTAAAGGTGATGCAGAATGTAGATGGAGAAAAGGGTCTGAGAGTGATTTCCACTTCAACTTGTGAGGCAGAGAAAATCTTTCAGCTTGGTTTCTTCTCACTGTATGGCCTTTTTCCCTGTGGAAAAAAGGTGTATATATTGTATATTTCATTACTGAAAGAAACCAATGTGTGCATAGCAGGTGACAGCTTTTACTCATCCTGAGTCAAACCTGAGATCAGGCAGAGGCAGGGCCAGTCCTTCCCAGGTGATGCTTGTGCATGGTTCATTTCCTTGAGTAGAACAACGATTTTGGTACAAGTCTGGATTTTCCAAACAGTAAAAATGTATCTCAGGACTTGTTCTGGTCCAAGTCCTTTTCCTATGGTGGGGAAGAAGCAGTGTAGGAGAGGACAGGATTGTTAAACCTGGGTGTTCCTGGGCAGCAGGTGCCCAGCTGCCCTCTTGAGATGGAAATCATGAGTGTGCTGAGGAAATACCACCAAGCCTGAGGCTGTGTTGGGTTTCCAGGCTGGGCAGGGTAAGGAGCAATTTTGTGCTTTTGCCTAAGATTGCTCCAACTCTCTCTAACCCCCTCGTTTCCTGGCCATCTGGAAAGGCAAGCTCTCACGTGCAGAATGTCTTGGGAAAAAAGAGGAGGAGGGAATGTGCTGGGCTGGAAGTGTCTCATCCCCTTTATCATCTCCTAAATGCCTGTCTACAGCAGGGAAATCACCTGTGCTTCAAGGTGGCTCCCCAGTTTGGCAGACTGGTAGGGAACACCAGAGGGTTTCTCAAATGAAATGATACTCGAGTCTTGCCACGCAGGTCTTAATAACCCATGAGTTTTAATATGGCCATAAGGCTATAAATTCAGGGATTTTGACCTCAAAGTCTTTGAGTGTGTTTAAAAATAGCTCACCCATCCTCATTTTATCACTTCATATACTCTGACACAATTTTGGAACCTGCCTCTATCCCATCTAGCAGGGGAACACTATAATTAAGACTCAGTTTTGAAAGGCTGTTCTCTCTTAGCTTAAGGCAGAATAAGGCTTTATGTATTTTGCAGGAGATTATAAACAATTCATTGGCTAAAATTAGCAGTAAAAAGGGAGCCCCAGCTCTTTCCTGCCCTGTGGTTTGTACCACAAAGACTTAGTGTTTTTAAATCATGACAGAGCTCTCTAAAAACCTTGAAAGCATATTATGTATGTGTCACTTTGGCTCAGTCAGGAATAGTCTCACCTCCCAGCCAGAAGGCCGTGGGTTCAAATTCCATGCCCGCCCTTGGATAGAGCTGTCTCCCAGTAATTTCACTGCAGAAAACATTCAGAACCATTGAGGAAGAGGAGGGAAATTGTGTGTCTGTAGCTCCACTGTGAGACATTCAGTCCTTGGGATGATGCATTAAACCAGGGCTCTTCCCCCAAGCTTTGCTCAGCAGGCACAAACGCTGGAACAGGGGAGGGAGAGCTCTCATGGGGGTGGCAGCTTTTCCTTTTCATGACAAAAGCAGTTGTAATCCTCAGGATTGTGTGTGTGAGCTACTGCTCCTCATCATGCTGCCACGAGGACAGGGTTTCCTTGGCACTGTTGTGGAGAATGAGTTTTGACTTTATCTTTTGCTGCTGATCCGTGCCAGAAGGGCATTAAATAAAATAAAAGCAATAAATCCTTTTGAACTGAAAGCGCCATAAGAGGTCATTTTAAAAAGTTAAATTGCAGAAATAACGAACTGAATTGCCAAGTTAGGGGTGTTTGTGGCAACAGCAAAGCCAGGTAATTTTAACTGCAAAGGTAAACTCCATATGGACACAGTCCTAATCAGTGATGTCCTTTACCTTCACCATTGAGAGGTCAGAGTGATTTAAGCTTTAAACTTTATAGTTTCATTGTGGTTTATGCCAAAGGGAATGTGGTCTTATAACATGAAGTGTTTATGTTTGTTGCTTACAGACATGTGTATTAACTTATCAAAATCTCACCTTCTCTTAAATAAAATTTATTTTTAGGAGGGAAAAAACCCCATTCTTTCATTTTCTACTGCTTTTATAGAATACATAGAAGAGGTTTGTCATAGTTATACCAAATGGAAGCCATGTCATAAATGTTATGTACAGCATATTTTCTCACAACTCATTTCTTACCCTGAAAACAATTTTCCCCAATAATTTTCAGTTTCTGATTTTGTGGCATGAATCCAAAATGCTCCTCTGTGAATGATTTTCTTTTGTTGAGAAATATTTGTTACATGTCAGTAAAGCTCTCAATGCTTTAAATTCCTCCTCTGCCCTGTCTTGAGGCTTTTTTTGCTACAGCAATGTTGCAGGTCCCATTTTTGCTTGCAGTTTTAAAGGGGACCTTAAATGGAGAGTGTGGATATGGTGATCATTGATGCTCTGCTGGGGTAAGAGTTCCTGCCAGAATTTGTGGCCCACTGTCACTCTGCCTGACAGAGGGCTTATGGAAAACCCACTGATGGGGATGAGAACTTTGAGTCTTAGGACCTGAATTATCAAATGAAATGTTTTGATGAGAACTCTGGCCAAGCTATGTTTGGGATATGATTAACATCTGGGAAAGGCAGATTTATCAACATAAGATGCTGGTGGTTCTTGTGTGTCCACTTACTAAATTAGATTAGTAATTTTTTTTCAGATAGGCAATTACAGAGACTATGAGAATTGGGCCAAGAGGTGGGGGGATAATCCATCTTGTCCTGGCAGGAATGCTGGCTCATTTAGTCACATCTGGGATGTGGGTGGGATGGTCCCTGCAAGGCTTGAGTTGGTAATGGGCTGTCAAAATTCGGGGTAAAAGGTGGGCTAGGGGGTTGTCCACAAGACAAATTTCTGTACTATGATCTTGTCCGTGCTGGGAAAAAAAGATTGAGAATCCTTCCCATAGAGCCTGGCTGAGCAGTGCTGGCTGAATGTGAGGCAAAGGGGAACGGAAATGGTGCTGCTCTGGAGCACAGGGATCCAACTGTGTGAAACCAGTGTGGGTGCTATTAAAATGCCATCTTCCTCTCCTTTCCCCTTCCCTTCCTCCCCCTCTGCTGTCAGCCTGGCCGAGGAAAAGTCAAATAACGTACGACTGTGTTCCTTGGCATCACCACTGCAATTTCCCTTCAGGGGCTTCAGACTTGAGAATGGGAGGTTTTAAATCTTGCTGATTCGTGCTATTCCAGCAAGCATATGTGTGAGAAAAAAGAACAATGCCAGTTCGAAAGAGAAATCACAAGTGAGAAATCATTGCTGCTAAATCAGGTGTTGCAGAGGCCAGTGGAAAATTCAGGCACTAAGAAAAGTAGGAAATTACTTTGTTTAGAGCTGGAAAGGTTAATGAGAATGAATTAGAAAGTGCTCTCTGTGTATTCAGCCCCTAAGGATTTGAGCAAAGTTAGAGGGATTTATTTACTGATTATCCAGACTATACAACTGGCAATAAGATTAAGTGAGGAATTTTGGATCATGCTGACATTTCTTATTTGCATCATTTACTATGGAGATCATTTGTCGGTGCTGCACTGAGTTTGTGGTGAACCAGGCTTAGTCTGGCCCAGCAGAGACAGATCTGGTACTTCTCATGGCTTGAGGGATGTGGGGGTGAAAACAGTTTAATGTCCTCTTTTGTGTCTCAGAGAGGAAACATCAAGTTTGTCTAGGTGCTTATCAGGGGAGAATTTCAGAATATTTTCCTAGAAACCATTAATTATGGAAAAGAACAGAGTTCTAGGGGCCACATTGCATTAGATCAACTAAAAATAAAAGACAGGGTTGTAATTTATAGAGCCCTGCACTGGATGCTGTACAGAGCTCCCCCACTGCAAGGCCCCTCTGAGCCCATCCCTCCCAGCATGCACACAGATCTGCACATGGATCTGCTGCCCTACTCCTCTTCCTCCTCCTTCTCCTCCTCTTCTTCCTCTTCCTCCTCCTCTTCTTCCTCCTCCTCCTCTACTCACACTTATTTTAACCAGGCTGCTGAGTACCCAAAGTTACCACCTCAGCTGGAACAAATGAGGAGGGACCATGGAATAGGAGTTCAGTACAGGATTAATTTCAATCAGAATTATGATTTTAATTGATTATTCTGGGTACCTAGCGCTGAAATGATCACATTTGGTGAAAAAGTGGAACTCTTAGACATGTTAAGTCATAAGCTGCACTTTAAATGTCATCTCAGGCAAAGTATTTCACTCAGCCCCTGTCCGTGCACTGAGCACATACTTGCCCCATTTTAATCTTGAAAATAAGAAAATTCCTTGTTCCTAAAGGAATCCTTCAGCTGATCTCTGTGCAATGTTGCTGGAATAAGGAGAATTTTGTTAGTGACCCTCTCTTGCATGGTTATTGCTAAGTAAGGGAGGTAAATAACAGAGAAGAGAGGCAAGGTGTGATTTCAGTCTTCATGTTAATACTTCCCTGCTCAGCCTCATGGATGACTAATTTTCTTGCTTTCTGTTTTCATCATCTTTGGTAGAAACTCTGGGATTTGTATTTGTTTTGGTTCTTAGGGGACTGCATACCACAGCCAGTAGCTTTAATCCTTTAATCCTCGCATGTCCGGCTGATGCCTCCACCCATTGATTGCCTCCTTTCTCAGCAAATGATTCCACTCCCCTCACACTTTATGGCCACTGCTGGATCAGGCTGCTGTCTCTGGGAATGTGTTTCATGCATTTGGTAACAAATCCACAATAAATTTTAGCCTGAACATTATCTGGGCTGATGGTTACACTTCGAGTCATCATCATGACTTCAGTTCCAGGGTAACTCACCACTTTTGGACTTCCCAATATTCACTGACATCCTTCTAGACTGAAATAATAGCAGATATCATGCCAATAGTATCTCATAGCTGAGATTTTTTTTTTTTTCTAATGTTCTCTTATAAATATGGGGCACTTCATGTATTGTTATGACAAGGAAAGTCTTTGACGGAAAAGTTTGCAAATTCCAAAGTAGTATTTGTTTTATAAACAAAGGTGCTGTTTTCCTTATGCCAGCCTCTTTCTGCTTTTGCTTGTCCAGCAGTCTGTTCTGAAAGGCATGAAGCAGCTGTTGGCCCCCAGTCAAAACTTGCAGTGCAGGGAGGGTTATGTAAAAGTCCTTTGTGTGAGAGATGTACATGGCAGCAAGTGGTGAAATTGGAGTGCAGATTCTTTGAGGGGAGAAAGCTATTCTCTCCACAGCAAGGTCTTATTTTTTACTTGATCTTTGCATAGAACAAAAAGTAGAGGATACTGTAATTTTTAATTTTTTGGTTTTGTATTTTCAGAAATCCCTCTTCATGTTGCAGTGCTGTGGGTAACTTCACAGCACTTTGCACCCAGTAGCTCCTGCTGGATGGAAGGGATGTGAGAGGTTGCCTATTTCTTTTTCTCAAGGGAAAATCTCTGTACCTAGGTCTTTTCTGAGGGATGCTGCTCTAATCCTTAAAGAGATTTACAGCTCTCCTAGTCCATCTATTTCTGTGCTTCACTGTTCTTACCATATAACACTTTCCAAATATTTCTTTGACTTCTTTTGCTGTCTGCAAAGATGCTTACCTCTACCCTTCCACAAATGATTTCTTTTCAACTCATCAGTCCCAATTTATCTTACCTGTTCCTTTCAGGTAATATATTACAGAGCCCTGAACCATCTTCAATGGCTTCCTGTGAACACTCAAAATGTTCCTTAAATTTCTGGTGGTGTGATAACGAGCACTGGATGCACAATTCTTGTACTGATTTCATAACAGCAAGACATTATTGACTCATGCTCTGTTTATACTGCACTGTAGACACAGCTCCTTTTCTGCTGAACTGCTCCTTAAGTGGCCATTCTCACACTCTATGTTTAAAAGTTATTTATTCCTGCCTGAGGAACCTCATGGTGGGATTCTTGGGGTGTCCTGTGCAGGGCCAGGAGTTGGACTTGATGACCTTTGCAGAGCCCTTCTAACTCAGGAGAATCTGTGAAGTCAAATACTTTCTCTTCATAATGAATTCATCTAGATTTGGAACCTGTTTCTTGAGGTCATTGTGAACTCTGGTGCTGTCATCTGACTTGTTCACATTCCCTTCCAGTTTCTTCTCATCTGCATGTGTAATAAACCCAGGCTATAACCCACTACCATGGGCATTAAGACTTTAATAAGCACATTATAAACCACAGCCCATGTGCAAGTCCCCTTGATCCAGTTCCCCAGTTTGCCAGCGAGCCATTGGCAGCTTTTCTATGGCAATGAGCATCCAACCAGGAACTGCAGGGAAAGCACACTTGCATTAATGAAAATGTCACTTGAGATTGTGTCAGAAAGCTTTATTGCAGTCTGAAATGTGTGGTATCTGTGTTAATACCCATAAGATCTGAATGCCTGCTGCAAAAGGAGATTGGATTGATTTGCCATGATTAGTTATCAACCTGTTAAGAACTGTCAGATGAAAGTAAGTCCAGATTTCATAGAGTTCTGCTAATACATCATTCTTCTCAGTCTCTCAGTTCCAAATCAGCTTCTCTATGGAATGAGGCAGAGAGCCTGGCAGAGTCTGAATGTTTGAGATGGTTAAAGCCATGCAGTTACCTGGGGAGCAGTGGAGGATTTAGCTAATGGTCTGTACTGGGCAATGTCTGTAACCACAGAGAAGAATCACAGTAAATGCTGCTTTAGGCTCATCCAGAGAGTGAAATACTTGTGAACCAAATTACACTGGGGTGTATCATTCTTCTGGGGATTATGAAGTGAGGGAGATGGTGTATGTGAGGGAAAGGCAGATCATAACCTCTGCTTGGAGCAGTTCAAGGCTGCTGCTGAAGGCAGAGCAGCTGAAAGGGACAGCCTGTGGGTGGCTCAGTCAAGGGAACAGCAGTACAAAGTCAGGACATGCTGAAAGCATGGAAGAGAGTGGCAAAGTCACCCTCTGTGAGGGAAAAGGACAGCTTCCAAGCTACCCGGGAAGTGTTCTTTTTCTGCTGCTTGCTTTGTTGTAAATACACAAAAGTAATGTATTGTCATTTACTTGTGGTTCCTTCCAGTAAGAAAACCTCGCTGTGTGAAGCCATCATGTGGTTTCAGCAGTCCTCTGGCAAAAGGCACGCTATGTACAGCTGAGAGGATCTTAGCTAAATTATATACCCAGCATCAAACTGCAGTGAAGAGAAAATCAATTGGAAAGATTTAGGGAAAAGCAGGGAGGCAAGGACAACTGCAGTGTGCTGAGTGTTGGTGCATTAAAGAAAAAAACATACTTGGACAGGGATACATAAAATAGATTTTATATGTATTTTCAGCAGCTGTGAATTAAAACATAAATACAATCTGGCTGGCATAATTAATTCTCAGGTGGTCGTTGTTGTTACGAACTTGGAACTGTAAATGCAAGAACTGAAAGCAGCTTTTAAATGAGCAATTTCTTACTGCAGCCATGGGCATATTTCTCACTGTACAGAGCCTTGCTTTGCTGCTGCTCTGATTTTTACCCTTGAGTCAGTCACCTTCCAGTCTGCTTCCTCTTGGTCACTGTTAATAGAATGCCTTTTTGATTAGAGAAAATTGGTTGATACACTTCTCTAATGAAAATGTTAGACAAATGCTCCTTCTTGGAACTGACATCAGGAATGTTATACAAGACATTCTTAAATATGTTGGCAGCTGCCCTGAATGTAATGAAATCATGGAAATTAGAAGTATTGCTCTCTCTGTGTGGCCAGCTCAGGACTGTTTTCAGTGTGTTACCCAGTTTTGCTGTGAATTTCAAAAGGAATCACTTTTCATTAAGTTTCCTTGGGACATTCTTGAACTTGCTTATAATTTCTACAATCAGAAAAATTACCCTGATATCCTAAGGTATGACTCCTTTGTTTTGGATTGCACACAGTTCCTCATGCCTGCATCCCCAGTACCACACTATATCATTGCTCTTGCAGCAGAGAGTTTACAATCTTCAGAAGATCAATAACTTTTCTCGTAGAAATGATGAAATCCTATTCCCACTGCAGCCAGCAGTAAAATTCCCACAAACTTAAGTGGCTTGGATTTCACAGGCAATTTTTAGTCTGCTCTTGTATGACACATTAGTTAATCCTTAACACATTCTTAGTACAGAAGGTGTCTAAATGCAGAGAAGTTCAGAGTAGCAGTGGTGCACCTTGGGTTTCAGTGGCACCTCTTTATGCAGGGATCACAGAGCAGCTTCTGAAAGACAGATGAGACCCACAGAAGGGTGCAAGGGCTTGAAATTTTTATTCTCCTGAAGTGCAGGGAGCAGAAGGGAAGGATGTATGTGGAAGGGTATATGGAAGCACCACCCTGGCTCCCACCTTACCTTCTCTTCATCTGTGGTTTTTGCACCTGTTGCTTCTTTGTAGCCTTGGTGTGTTTTCATCACATACTCTGATTTAGAGTTTTCCTAGATGAATTAATTTCCTTTACCTGTTTTTAGCATTCTAGCTTCTTCCTTCTGGAGGTTTACAGAACTCCCTAAAGTAATTGCATCTGGGTTCCTTTGAAGTAGTAATATTCCATTCCTGTCAACAATTAATAGCAGTATTAAGCAAGAGTCAAGTGACTAAAAACTTAGTCCAGATTCATGTGCTGTCACTTAACACTTGGTGTTGGAACTAGTGAGTTCTGGGGATGAGGAGCTGAAAGGACTGGGGCTGCCTTGGAAAGGAGGCATGGAAACCTGTTTGCACCTTCTTTGTTCTCCTTTCCTGCTCAGCTTGGCCATTCTGTTCACAGTGGGCAGAGAGCTGAGAGGGTTTGCTCCCATGTTCTGCTTTGGGTTTATTCATTTATTTCATTTATTTCATTGCAGGAGCCCTCTGTAAGTGGCAGGGGCTGGGGCTTAGGGATGGTTTGCACTGGAGGTGGAGTCATTGTGAGGCTCAGAGAGAAGATGTTGTGAAAGGATGGCCTGGAGGTAGAATGGGGCATCTCTGCCACTTGGGATGCCCAGCCTTACCAGGCAACCTCATTTCTGGCTGCTGCTGTTGGTACAGAGCAAAGAAAGCTTTCTAAAGCTTGGAGGTGTCCTGGAGGGCACAGAAATCTGCTGGAAGCACATTTCCATCTGCATGATGCGATGCAAACAAGATGGTTTCTGGCATGAAAAGCCTTCAGTTGAGACATCAAATCATTAGGAATGCTATGGCCAGAAGCTTTCATAATAAATTACTGTAAAGTCGTGAAAGATTGATCTTTTTTGATTTCAGAGAAAATAAATCAACATTATGAAGTCAGCTCTATTACAGTTTCAAACAAGAGACTATTACCCTTTGCCTTAAAGATCAGAGACAAATTACTATTTTTACTTTACATTCACTTGATGAGGATAATGATAAACATCTGTCACTTTGCTGCTTAGCCAGTTAGGAATCTTATTGCAATCTGTAATTTAAAGAGTGAAAAAAATAAAAAAGGAAAAAAAAATACATGAACAAACTGCACTTTATATAGACAGCAAAGAAGAAAAGAAAGAGAATAGGGGAAAAGAGAAAGGGGAACTGGGAAGGGGAAATTTTTGGTCTGCAGTTACTTGGCTAAAATCTGCAGATATATGATAGATGTATGGTTTTTTATTTATTTGGTATTTCACAGGGGCAATTACCATTACTTTTTCTTTAGACATACAGACTAAGGAAAATAGTCTTTGCACTTTTGGCTATATGCAATTTATTAACAAAAAGGTTAAGGTTCATAAGGTAGTGTCTACCAATGTTACAGCATTGAAAACCCTGTTTTCATCAAGAGCTCTTCCAGTGTCCTCCACAGTCACAAGATTTTTAGAAAGCACTGCTAATTATTTTTAAAGATCAGCTGCTTTTCCAGTAATCTACCCATACTTTTGAAAGTTCTTTTACAAACATTCAGTTTTGTTTCGAAATGGTACATGGGGTCTTATTTCTTAACAAAACTATAACTTAACACATCACAAACTCACCATTTCCATTTCATTTAGACTGGACTGACCAAGCTGAAGTTGAAAAGGTTACAAGTGGTCAACCTGCCCATGAACAGAAGCACACCCTGCACTAGGACATGGACCCAGGAATCCCTTCTTGGCCCAGTTTCATGAAGGGAGAAGCCTCTTGGGTGACATGTTTGCATATTTAGCACTAATGGCCTTTCTCTGGTGGGATTGATACAATCTCAGCTGCTCCAGAAATCTTTAAAGCACCAGCCATGTGCCAATTTTAGCTAAAAGCTCTGTTGTAAGTGGAGCTGTGCTGGCAGGGCTCTGGCTGATACATAACTCGTTCTCCTTATTGGCTTCTTCAGTTTTTGTGAGTGCTTTGTGTTTCTCTGTGTTCTTCATGTCCAAGGCCAGGTTGGATGGGGCACTGAGCAGCCTGGTGTGCCTGGAGGTGTCCCTGCCTGGAAGGGGGGTTGGAACAAGATGAGCTGCAAGCACTTTGTGATTCTGTGATTTTATGCTTCTAGGTACCCACAGAACAGATTTAGATTTTATAGTTCGTGCTAATAATGCTCTGGCAGTCTTTTTCAGGGAGAAGTATTATAGCAGAGTTTGGGGAACATTGTTCTTTGTACACTCTGGTAGAAATGCTGTTCTTTTGGCATCTTCGAGCCTCAGACAGTTTGATTTTCTCCAAAAGGTTACTT